>JAHBCN010000642.1:0-162791 GCA_019359885.1 Listronotus oregonensis
AAAAGGCCCCCGCAATTTTCTTATGCAAAATGGATTTAGCCAATTGTTTTTAAACATTGCATAGTGATAGTTCTCAACACGCTAATGAAGAGTCTTCATGGCACAAAATAAAAAAAACTCCCCAACCTCCCAAATCACCCCAAATGTCACTGGGGATGATTTTGCTGACAGTTTGGTCAATTGCTTTGCGGTATTTTTTGATGGTGGTGTCGAATTGTAGCCCTTCAGTACAGCAAATAAGTTCATATGCAAGTCTTGGGGTTGGGTGGTTGGACTCTGATTGCGATGGGGGGGGAGGATTGAAGAATATTCCGTTACCATATCATGAAGAAAATTCTTTATAAACTATTCAAAATCCGCGAGCAGGAACTTTATATGGCAAGGCCTGGGAAAATTTATGAAAAAATAGCTTTGCCCCCCGTCAAAGAAGCAGACTTTAGTAGTTGGTGAGATTGGAGCCTGGAGTCGGGGGAGGAGGTTTTGGGAGGGTGGTTAATATCCTGTAAGAAATCCAGGACAGGGGATATTAGACTATAGCTTTGTAACTATTTAATGGCTATAATTCGACAACATCATCTAAAAATTCCGCAGAGCATTTGAACAAAATATCAGTAAAAATCATCCCCAGTGATTTTAAGGGTGTTTATCGGAGGGTTGTGCTTGTGGAGACTTTTAATGTGCAAAGTTTAAAAAAAATTTGGGCCGAACCCCATTTTTTCATAAAAAAAACCCCCAGTAACCTTTGAGGGTGATTTTAAGGGGTTGGAAGGGGTTTTTAGTCCCTGTGGAGACTTTTAATCAGCGTTATTTTCTATAAGAAAATTGCGGGGTTTTTAAAAAAATAATATGCTTTAATAAAAACATAGGTACCAAGATACTAAAAAGTACTCGCACGGCTTCATTAAAAGAAGTTTAAAAAATTGCTGGAGAATAGTTAAACATGCGCATTGTATAACCTCAGACCTTAATTAAATATAATTTTAATTTTTTTTCGTCCCATTACGTCCTTGTTGATTTAATGAGTAACCTTTATTGTTAAAAACATAAATTCGATAATTTTCGATCCCAAAAATCTCAAGTCGCGTACATAGGAAACAAAATGATATTTTTTAATCCTTTGACAGCCCAAAAAGGCTTATTTGAAACCCACATATAGCTATCGGGGTGTCGACTATTTAGATATTCACCTTTTTTTTTTCTAATTTCAGCCACATTGTCTAAGTACTTAACCACGCACGTATTTTTTTTTTTAGAATTTTTATTTTATAAAAGAAAATTACTTAAAAATATGTTGACAAATCTAAAAATCATTGCGTTTTAGAAAATTATATATAAATAAATATAAAGTATAAGTAACGTATTAATGTTTTTACCTGTTAAAATAACAATATTAAAAAAACTTTTTTTGTTTTGCTAAACTAATAATTTTAACTTCTTCCATATTACCAAACAAGAGACCCTTTTAAAAGAATTTTTAATGTTCGTATTCTTTTCCCCCAAAAGAAGTTTATTTTGTAATTAATATGAATTTGATTTATTTTTTTTTTATAAAAATAACTGTGGTATTTTTAAAAACCTGTGCAATAAACCATTTTTTTTGAATTGAGAATTAAACCACCTGATAAAAAAATTTCTAAAAGTGTTGTATAAATATCGATAACATCGGGAATAGTTTATTGTTGTTTTAAGTAGGTAGTTAAAAAAATTTACCTCCGTTAGTTTTTTTTTTTTAAATGCCAAAGAGTAAAAAAAATAATAATTTATCAAAACAAAATATTGATCAAAAATAATTACAAGTGTTTTCCCCCAAAGTAACGCAAAGAAAAAATGTTTTTTAGCCTTACTTAAATTTTTCTTGTTTAGAGGGTAATGGCAAAGTATGGTAAAATTAAATATTATAATATAATTATATATAATATATTTATTTTATATACCATATTCCATTTTTGAACATTTTATTAGTATGTGATCTTTCTGGACATGCCGCAGGATCTGTTTTTTTAAAACCGGGGCTCAACCAAAACAGATACTGGCTATACGTGACAGTCAAAAACCAATGATCACGTATGGCTCTGTGGCATAGTGGCGCAAGGGCGCAGCGGCTAACCCAAACAAAGCTATCTCCACAGAGACAGGCCTGCCCAATTCAAAGGGGGCGCTGCGCTTGACACCAACGGCGGCCATGGAAGCCCCCCTAGGACTGTCTCCTCTGCATATCTACTTGGGGGGAGAGGCAAGTGGGCAACATACAGACTCTATCAGGTCAGTAAAAAAAACCGCAGGCGTGTCATATGGAGAGCCCAGTCTTTTCAGGTTCCTGACCTGGTACAGACTGGAAATGCCCTCAACATAATGCTTACAGCAAAACCAATTTCAACCGGCCCTACAGTGAAATCTACCGGAGGACTTGAGCGGAAACGACCGACCTGCTCCGAGCGACATCTGTGGATTAAACGATGGCTCCAAAAAACCCAAAGGGCGGTGTTGGAGCTGAAATATATGGACAGAGGCCGAGGGTGATTTTCCTTAGCCCGGGCACTCTCGCAACCATATTTCAAGAGGATGTATTTGCTATTGAGATTGTGCTAGATCGCTGGTTGATCAGCACTGCACACGTAAGACAGTTAAAATATTTTCCGATAGTTAAACAGCTCTTAAGGCTCTTGAATCCAGCCGGTGCAATTCGAAACCGTCTGAATTGCAAGGATGCGCTGACCAAACTGGGGCAAAACAATAAGGTTCACTACTGTGGATACCCCGACACACCGGCCTAGAGGGTAATGAATCCGCAGACCTCCTGCCAAAAAGGGGGGCGGAAAAAAAAATTCACAGGGCCGGAACCGGTCATCGGTATTTTCTTATGGAATGGCAAGCAGTTCATATCGCTTGACACAAAGAAAAATTCGGTACTAGCATGGACTTCCGGGTCTCACACTCAAAGGGCCCTTAAAGCCCACCGAACCAACAATGTACTGTCAAACTACGAAGCAATCAAGGTACACCTTAAAACTCTAGTGGAACTTTACACGGGACACTGCAGATTAAAATACCACAGGGCAAAAAATCGGCCCGGGGGCCCCGGGGGCCGATGCATGGGGGGGTAAACGGCAGAACACATACTATGTTCGTGCCCGGCAATGCCACGACAAGATTCGCAATCCTCGGCAATGACACCTTGTTGCCGGAGGAAGAAAAAGATCTCTCTCCAACAGGATCATCGGGATTTATTAGGAGTCTGGACCGGGGCAGAAATATAAAAGGATGTGAGCCACAATAGACCGATCGGTCCCGGTGGAAGGGAAACAGTTAATAAATGCTCGCTTCTGGCTTTTGTTACTTATGTATTTTGGGAAAATATGCATCCATATTATAAATATTAATGAAAATAATATCTATTAATATAATAAGTGCGGTATGAGCTTTATTAAAAAAAACGAGTATTGCCTCGACGAAGACTTAGACCGGCTCGGAGTAATCAAAAATATTGTAAAGAAATGATTCGCACGAGTAATATACAAAATTTTATCAGATATTAGTAAAAACATTATTTTTTAATTTTAAATGTGTTTAAGTCATGCAGTGACACAAGGTATACCTGTATCTTTACCTGTTTTGGGTCCAAAAATCAAACTAGTTTGTCATTCAATTGCTATGTCGACAAGGCCGTTTGTGCGATGTTTAATAAACAAATTTTTTGACGCGAAATTTTGCTTTGGGGCGATATTACACTAAAATTAGTCATTTAAACCAGAAGAAAGTAGGATGTCTGATTATTCCCTTTTCTCCGACATAGAAAAGACGGCGCAAACGGCAGTCTCTTTTCTGTTGCCGTCAAAATCAAAGAAAAATACGAACGAGTGTATAAAAAATTTGTCGATTGGTGTTCCGAAAAAATATATGTTTCAAAAAAAAGTTTTCCTGGTTTATTTCGAGACCATTGTCGGAAAGTACAGTTGCTACAGCCTATGGGCTTTTTACTCAATACTCAGAGCAGTCATCGCTACAAAGAACAATTTGGATATATGCTTGCACAGTTGCAAGCACTCCTAAAACGAAAAAGGAAGGATATAAGCCGAAGAAAAGTAATACATTGTCAAAAGGAAAAATTGCCCAGTTCCTTGTCACGGCCAATGATAAAAAAAAATTTTGCTAATTAAGGTAAGAATCTAGAGTTTTTATATTTTAAAAATATCTGAAAAAAAGACGAGTTTAAGTTGTAGTGACTTTTAGCGTAATATATTTAAGTTTATTTTCCTTTTCTACAGGTTGAGCTAATCATTGACATTTCTGGGGCCGGTAGAAAACAAGAAATGGCCTAATTATTATGTGAAAACGTCAAAGATGAAGGAAGGTTTTTCATATTGAAATTCCAAACACAAAAACAAAAATTTCCAGAGAATTTTTCGGCATCTGGAGGGTTTTAAGGAGTCGGGCATGGTTCAGATTATATAAATATAAAATATAAAAACGCTGCGTCCAAGACTCACCCCGATCAGAAGAGATTTTTTTGTAGGTTACAAAAGACATTTTCATATGGCAACCCGTTGGTATCAATACGTTTGGCAGAGAGAAAGCTATAGCTCCTTTTTAAATTTGCCACACCCAGAATTATATACTGGACACTGTTTTCGCCCTTCATCCACATCCCTGTTAGCAGATTCTGAGCAGGCCTATTGACTGTCAAATACCAGGGGGGATGGAGAAGCAACAGCGGGGTGAAGGTTATATTGATACCTCTAAGAAGAACCAAAAAAAAGTTGCGAAAAAAATGTTTGGGGGCGGAACCTTCAATATGCTACAGTTCCTGTACCTTTCCCCCGGCTGCAGCAGCTAATGCTGATTCCCAGACATCAACCCAACAAGTTTTACGTTTTGGAATATGCCTAAATTGCCTTTGGTGTAAATTTTACTTTTTATATTTATAATAAATAGTTTAAAAAAAATGAATTGTATTGTATAATAATAATAATAATTATAATAATGATAATAAATTTTGTCTAAAAATACTGGTTTTGTCAAAATGCTTATAAAAGCATATACCGCACTAGTGCGGTAATGAACGCAATGGTTCATTACCGCACTAGCGCGGTAATAAGACTCATTATGCAACCCCAAATATGCTTAAATGAGGTTCATAATAATTACTTATTTTGCAGGTTATAGATAAAAACATTACCAAGTTTTTGGTATTTAAACATCCCTAATGATCAACTAAATTATTTTGATTAATGTTTTATAAATGTATTATCTATTAGAGGAAGAATGGCAGTAAAATAAAACTTAGTTTTTTAACCTCTTAACTTGTTGATTTTATCTCGTAACATTAAGTTGACAGAGAATGTTTGCAGACTCATTAAGAAATAAGCACAGAAACTTTCCCTTTAAATTTTAAACCTTTAAAGCTTACTTCTTTGCTACATTAAGAAACTTTGCTCCGTTAAGTACCTCCAATGTCAAGAGGACGTCACAAGTCCTTTGGATTAATGATGTTATTTTAATAGAAAATCTCTGACAGTAAAAACGTTTTATCTTTTACAACTATATAATAAATTGTAAAAAACATTTTTCCAAAAGAAAAAGAAAATATAATATTAATTTTTCCTTACAATGTATCTAGAATAAGCCAATGTTTTAGATAAGTAGGGTTTTTCTTCCCTGCATGAAAGAAACATTGTAATTGTAAAAATCGCGCTACAGGATTTATTTGGATCTTTTGTTTTAGGAGGTCCAGTTTACAAAAACATTTAACTTGTTTATGTACAACCCTGCGGTAACCACCCCCTTTACCACAATGCGGTAAGTGACAGTTCCTACAAAATTTAGTTCTGTAGTTCAGTATTTGTTTTTTTTATAATTTTAGAAAATCTGTATATAATTACTAGATTGGTAAGTACAACAATTATTATAGGGAATAAAATAAGACAAGAAATCAAAAATTAACCTAAAAATTTAATGATACAAAAGCCAACAAAGCTAAAACTTTTTATTTCTTTCTTTTGTTTGCAAGATAATGGAAACATTCATCAATTCCCAAATCTTAAAGTATCTGGAAAAACACAAAATCTTACATGATAGGTAGTATGGATTCCGTCACAAGATCTACAGCTGATCTTCTTTCCCTTGTCTCACACAACGGGAAAACAAGTCCCTTGAGTTTCTTGGTGAATCCCAGATCGTTGCTTTTGACATATCCAAAGCTTTCGATCAAGTCTGACATGATGACTTCTTAACAAACTTCCTTCTTACGGTTTTCCCACCTAAACTTTGCTCTTGGCTTTTCAACTCCTTTCTAATCCACGTATATCAGTTATTGTAGACGGTCATTCTTCCAGCTTCTACCAAATTAATGTTGGGGTCCCCCGGGGCTCAGTGCTGGCACCCACGCTGTTTCTTCTACACATTACCGATCTTCTCTTCAACAATCAATCCATTCATAGTTTTGCTGACGATAGTACCTCCACTCTAGAATTCAATCTTAAGCCACAATGTAATTTGATTTAAAAACAAGGTCAGGTCAATGCAGATA
Source organism: Listronotus oregonensis (assembly GCA_019359885.1). Taxonomy (NCBI): domain Eukaryota; kingdom Metazoa; phylum Arthropoda; class Insecta; order Coleoptera; family Curculionidae; genus Listronotus; species Listronotus oregonensis. The sequence goes on from JAHBCN010000642.1 coordinate 6,527, forward strand.
GATCTTTCACAAGACCTCAAACTTATCTTGATTGGAGCGCAAAAACTCTTGTTCAGTTTAATGCCTCGAAAACACAGTCATGTTCGCTGTCGCGGAAAAAGTCTGCCCATGCTTATCCGTTACATATGAGCGGCCAAGTTCTGCAGAACAACGAGTCGTTTAATCTTGTCGGCGTTACTTTTAAGAATAACCTCAACTCGACAGCTTTAAAAACGCTTGAATTCCTCTTTCGAGCCAGAAAGTATTTCTCTTCTTCCAATTTGTATACTCTGTATGTATCCCAAATCAGATCCTCTTTAGAATATTGTTCCCATACCTGGGGAATGGCGTCCCCTACAACACTTAGCATTTTTGACTCCATTCAAAGAAGAGCCGTTCGTCTTATTAATGATCCCACACTTACAAAAAGGCTTCTTGCCCACCGTCAAGGTGTAGGGGATCTGTCGCTCTTCTATAGGTATTTTCACGGCTTATGCTCAGATTAGTTGGCCAGTATAATTCCTTTCTGGCAGCTCCCAGCAGAGCAACACGTAGTGCAACTTTTATGCATCCTTTTACAGTTCAGTTAGAGAGGCCCTGAACTTTCCCCCTTTTTCGTTTTTTCTATCCTAGAGTGTCAAGATATGGAATCTGTTGCCGCAGAAGTTTTTCTTCCTCCCAACCTCCAACTATTTAAGTCCCGTGTGGATCAAATCTCTCTCACCACACTAAGGAAACCCACGTACGTTAGTACTCAGCCTTCGTGGACTGTCCCAGAATAAAAAATGAATTACTAACGTTCCCCATATTGATTACTGACGACTGCATGGTATTACTTTGGTTTTATAAGAACTTTGTAGACATTTGGTGATTTCAGACTAAGGTTTTGACAAATAGATCAAATTCTCTGGTAGCGAGCACTAGACTTTTGCGGGAATAAATTTGCCGTAAAGGTTTTCACTAACGTGGAAATTTCTAAGCTTTCGCGTGCTGAGCCCTAGTTCCTATTTCATGTCCTATACGTAAATCCATCAGTTAAAAAGATGTGGAGTAACTTTTATTAAAATAATAAATACAGTAATTACGAAAAAAACTCATTTAATAAAGTGCTGAAAATGGCCTTCCTATTCAACTTGACAATGCCCCAAGTTGTAATAAAATGTATTAATAACATTTCGGAGCATAACTAAATCAATTCATATTCGGTCCTAATCCTGTCTTTAAGTACATCCATATTTTCCGATTTTGTTTTAAACACTTTAATTTTCAAACGACCCCAGAGGAAATAGTCCGAGGGCGTAAGGTCCGGGGACCTCGCTGGCCAATCTCCTTACGTTTATACCGAAATGTGCAGGGGCTCCATGCTGCTGAAACCATGTTGATTGTAAATTATGTCCTTTTTTAATTATTATTTCAGATAATATTTGATCTTCTTACATGTGCAAATATTGCTCTAAATTTAAATTTCTCTCAACAAAAAATGGGCATATTATTAGGTTTTGAATTATACCTGCCCAAACGTTGACTTTCTCAGGCTATTGGGTGTGCGATTCTTTCATTCAGTAAGAATTCTCATCTGCCCAGTATCGACAGTTATGCCGTTAAGTACAAAAGGTGAAATTTGTCAGAAAATAATATTATTAAAAAATTCCGATTTCGTTCGCATTTTTCCAACATAACTTCACAAAATTCAATTCAGCGATCAAAATCATCCTCAAATAGTTCTTGCTTTAATGTAATTTTATAGGGATAACATTTGTTAGATATAAGGACATTCCTCACAGATATAAAAACCCAAAATCGGATTGAGGGTCCACTTTTCATAATGACAGATTTGGTTCTCCTACAAAATGCTGCACAATTTCCAAACTTTTTTCTTCATTACTAACCGTTCTTGGCCTTCCGAAGCGTTGGCGATCTTTACAAGTATCAGTTTGATCAAACCTCTAAATAGAGTAGATTTGGAAATAGGAGGGCGGTCCGGAAATGTATCATTAAAAAATGTTTTGTTTCATTAAAGGATTGTTGGCGATCTCCGATTCCTCTGATCATCAAAAGGTGAATGCCTTTTCTTTCAGTAAGGGACATAATTTTGAATAAATATTAAATTCAAGTAATAAAGTTTCTTCATTTGGCAGTGTCAATAATAACTGTCATGTAAATGTTGGTAGTGTCTTAAAGCTAAAAAGTGAAATAATAGAAACCTGGAAAAAATTTAATAATGCTAATAAAAGTTACCCAATATCTTTTAACTGAGGATTTAGGTATAGGACTATAGGAATGAAACAGGAACTAGGGCTAAAATTTTGCGAAAATAGTACTATTTTATTTAAAAAACACAACATGTTTATTCCGTTTTGTGAAGCACCCTGTATACTTCAAATATTTTTTAAGGCAAATAAACATGATCTACAACTTTTGTTTAACTTTTGAACACAGTGTATAAAGGGTACAGGGAAAAACAGGCTAAATAAATTTTTTGACGAAATTGAGATACTTACTGACATTATCCGATAGAACATACCGTTAAATTTTGTTCTAAAAGACCCCCAAACGAAAACCTGGTAAGTTAGGAGATAAAAAAAATAAAAAATATATTCTGTACCGAGAATAACGTGATAAGTCCTATGATACCGAGCAAAAACGGGCTATATGCGTTTTTTACTTGTCTATTCGGCAAAGCGTTGTGCTGCTATTTTAAACGCTTTTGTGTCATTTGTGTCCAATGTTCTTAAAATTTATGTGAAAAAGAAGCTCAAGATTTTTTAATCTCACTGGTGCATAATTAACTGGAAATTTAGAAAAAAATATTTCCTGAAAAAAAACTTTCGAAGTAAACAAAAAAAAATCTAGCTTATTTTTATTCACTAATCGAAGTTTTCATTTTAGGTGATCAGATTCATGTGAGAATACCGAAATTATTTTTTAGTTCAGTTTTGTTTCACTATATTGGTTATATAGGCATAACGCTGGATGTTGAGTGAAATAAACATTTTTCACAAAACAAAATTGTTATAAATTCAGGGGAGAAAAACAGCCTCACGACCAGTTATTAATAAATTATTAATTTTTCTATCAATAATTTTTTAAAATGTCTGCAGTTTATGACCTACAGATCTCTGATGGTCGGGAAACATTGGTAAAAAGAAAATTTAATTATTTCAAATACTTTAGGTTTTGTAGCGTTTTGAGATTTAAAATTACTTTTTCTCAAAATCATAAAATTTGACCTAGCCCGTTTTTCCCATGTACCCTTAATATGGTTCAAAAAGTAGTTAGAACTAGGGTTTTCAGGTGCATTTCTTTCAAGGGGACAGTTCTCTCTTTAAACCCCAAGTTCTTCTCTCCTCCTTTTTCTCAAAGTGTCTTCCTTTCCCACCCTATTATTTATCATTTTGCTTAGCACCGCCGTCAGATGTCTCTTATCTTAAAATGATAGTTTAGGTTTGCTTTTTGTCATTTATTACAAATAATAAAGCAATTTAATATTTAAAAATATTGTACACTATTTTGCATTTTGTAAGTAAAACGCTTCTACTGAAGGTTTAATTTAGAACTAGGTGTAAAATAGTGTAAACCATTTCTAAATTACAAACAGAGCTAACGTAAATATTGGTTTATTTTTAAATAAAAATGTTGATTTATCTCTTTTTGTTGTTTATTTTCTTTGTTATTGTTATTATTTAAACAACCCTCTTCGCTACACTCTGTGCCAGAAGAGTCCTCTTTTGTCTTGTAAAAAACCTGACGACCCTAGTTAGAACCTATGTGCAATAACAATTAGTCTTTCTCGTTACCTGTATTTTCTGAATAATGATGTAAATCGGTTTTAGGCTACTTCTTACCTGTAAAAAGAAAAATTTGGTTAATTTTTTTATTGTTAAATATTTTGATTCTTACTGTTATACATGTGTATGAAAAAATAAACCAGTATTCAATTTTTTAAATACATTTCCTAATAAAGTAAAAGTCACTTTTACAAAGTCATGTTAATCCATAGTTTAAGCCTTCGAGCATATACCTATAGAGGCCGCCTTGTCGCTCGACAGTGCGAGAGAGAAAGAGGAATCGCAGTATCACCTTGCTTTTTCATTCCAACGTTTTAATTGGTCGGTGGAAGGGTATATATCTTCGCTCTGCGTGCCGACTAGTCGGTTCCTCTTCTTTAATTAATCAGCACTCTCTCGCATGCTTTTTTTGCGCTGCCGATGCCGGGCGGCAAAGCTATCTCTACAGGTATGTGCTCAAAGGTTGAAACCAAAGTGTCTTAAAAGCAGGGCTTTGTCATTGTTGATAGGCAATGTCATCGGTAGTATTTTGTTTTTAGTTAATGAGTTATTAATTACATATCTGGCATCACCCACAAAATTAAAAAAAAAACACTTTATTTTCATTTCGCACATGCGCTTGCCAACTTGTTTGTTCCTATAACACAACGCCAAATTATTAACGACAAATTTAGCAGCATGGCTTAACGCGTTTATGTTTTATCCCTAAATTCCCAAATCCAACCTTAGCAAGAAACATAAAAAATTAATTTATTTTTGTTTTTTTACTACCCAAAAATAGTTAAAATAGCGATCAAGTTGGGAAGATAGATAATAACATCAAATCTAACATTTAAGAAAAACATTAGTCACGACGAAAATGACTTTAATAAACATTTATAACATATATATATTTTTAAAGCATTAATTTAACCATAATTTGCCCTACGGATTGACACGACATTATAAAATAGTTGTAAGGTAAGTATGATAAAACAATAACTGCTCACAAACAATGATCAAAGCGTGTTTAAAAATAGCGGACCCATTGTAATGGATTCATGGTTGAAACAAAAGGCTAAAGAATAATCTTGAAAGGTTAGTCACTAGTACTTCAGGGTCATCAATCCAATGCACGTATCTAAAGCAATTGACCTGTGAAGGTTAACAGTATGTTATTATTTAAATATTAGTTTATATAACAATACTATATATTATTGTAAACTGTGTATATTAAAGGATGTTTGTTTAATGTTTAAATATATATATAATAACTTGATTTTATACACATTAAGATTAGATACATAAGATTATATACATTAGATGCAGTAAAGATAAGTTAGTTACTAAAAACCAAGAGGCATTATACTATTTTTCATTTTTATATTAAAGTATGTTTTATACAAAGTCTCTGTTTGACTTCTTCACGTGTACTAGATACTACGTACCCAAGTACAAAGCAGAGTACACCACACCATTAAAAATGTGTACAAGTACAAATTATTCTTATCAATTTATTATTTTTAATAAAACGCTTTAAAAATGCAAAAATTAAAGACTTAACTTTAACCTATCACCACGAAATTTGCTGGGCTGATGGCATACCATCAAAAATATCTGCTCTTAAACCTTTAACCAATTAACCAATTTTTTACTGCATCTGTCTTGATTTATGATACAATCATTTCTACGAAAGGCTAATAGGTCGCCCATACTTAGTTTTGACAAAGAATATAAACCCCAATAAAAAGCGACATTATTCGAAGTCCCAAAATTTTTAGGAGGGGCTAAGCTGTTTAACTGTCAAACTCCGCTGCCGGCAGCTTTTAGTCCGGGATTACGTTTGCCGCATAGGCTTCGTTGAGTTTTATGTGCTGTTTCATTCGTTTCGTTTAGTTTTGTGGATATCTTTAAAAAAAGCACTAAATGTGCATAGTAATTGTAGTACTTGTAAAAATTATAGATCACAATGCGAATCTTTGAGATGTAAATTTTGTTAATATGCAGTGTGGATCAGCCAAATGGAATAAATTCAATATTAAATAAATGGGCTTATTCGAAAAATGCTTGACATGTCGATTGGTATTTTTAATTGCGCATTTTTTAATTTAAACTGTTTATACAGGCAATTTAAAATGCAACATCCTGTATATCATTCAATTTGGTTTTTTCAAAGCATTCTAGACATATTTTATGTAAAAATGTCCTCACCTATCTCTCTCAACTGTTTCGTAAATATTAAGCGTTTTCAGGTTTACTGCATCTATTGCCTTGCATCTTGCCACTTTCAGAGGGTTACTAGGCATACTACCTACTAAAGGCAGCCGTGCTGGGCTCGGCTGTGCGGACAAGCGTGCGCGAGAGTAAGAAGAATAGCTGTATACTTCTCTCGCGCCTTGTGCTGATTAATTGGCGGAAGGGGTGAATACACCGCCGACAAATTAAGAGAGAGAGAGAGAGGTTATACACCTATTCTTGCTTCTCTTCTCCTCAGTGCTTGTTCCCAAGGCTGCTCTAGTAGGTATATGCACAAAAAGTAACTTTCAAGAAAGTGGCAAGCATGCAAGCACAATACATCTAAAAGCACCTAATATTTCAAAATAGTTAAAAATAGGTATAGAACATTGTACATGCAATATATATGAAGAACTAAAATTGACTAATATAATAGGCGTTGCATTTAAATAATGAAAGTTAGTGCTGGCCACTATTACATGACACACCCCGTATAAAAGTATTTACTGAAAAATGCGCAAACCAAAATACCGATACACGTGTCCGTGTGTTTTTTCGGAACACGCCCCCGTTTCTTTATTATTGAATTAATTTCATTTGGCTGATACACTATATGGATTTTTTCGCGACTTACCGTTTTTAACTATTGGTTGATAGCAGTTCTTTCCCCCACCATTCTAACCGTGTTTAACCCGCCTATCCTCGCAAAAACGAAACGGTTTACTTATGTCAACTTACAAACTAATCGTTTAATACACTCGTAAGTTTAAATTTAAATATAAGGTCTTTGGAGAGCAGAATAAGTCGAAAAGATATATAAACCAAATTTTTCATTTAATAAAGATATTAGCTGTTTCAAGTCAACTATATCAAGTAATTTTTCTTTTATGATTTAAATATAATTGCACTCTTCAATTCATCCATTTGAAATGAACTAATAATCCAAAATCTGCAATCCAAATAGTTGTTAAACCATAGCAAAACATCACAAGAACCAAAACAATAGAAAAAGCCGCGAATCCTCCATTATTTTAAATTTAAACTTGACATATAACCATTATTAACGCTCCTGACCAGTGGCGATAGCGTGAGATACTGGGTACAAAGTAATGACGTAGATACTGACGTCAGGAAGACATTCCCTACGTTACCGCTTCTCGCGAAAATTAACCGGTATGTTAACTGTCCTAACAATGTTCAACGCGGTATATCGCCATTTAATCCCCTGTAAACATCGCTTTGCCCAAAACTAATTTTTCTCAAAATAATCTAATCTTTTTGAGAATAACCAACCCTAAAGATTGCAAAAAAACTCCTTGAAAGGGACGATTTTCCAGGACTGCAATGTATAATAGTTATATAATTTTTTTCCGTGTAAACTGAATTTTTACTGCTGATATTTCTCTCAGTGTACCCCCAAGCTGTTTAAGTGTCATTTCGTCTACACGTGACGTCAGAAATTTGTCCTCTATATAGCCAATGTTATTGGGAACTTTATGTCGCTTCTTATTGAGCTTTATATTCTTGGTTTTGACTCATTCCTATTTTTAAAAGTTAATATATTGTGTTTTTTTTTTTTGAATGCCTACATAAATAAGTATTTTTATTTTTACACTTATAAAATATGTATTCCTAAAAAATTAAAACTACCACTTAGACTTCGTTCTTATCCCTCCAGTTTTTTTCCAATGGACGAACGTTACTGTAGATGGTCACTTTTCTAGTATTAAACTAACGTTGGGTTACACTAGCGTTCAGTACTAGCACCGAGACTAGCACCAACTCTATCTCTTCTTTTACATCAGCAATTTTCTTTAACGACCAGTTTCATTTTTAGTCGCAAATATAGTACCCATCACTCTAATATTTAGTTTTTCAAGTATTCTTACTTTACTTAAGATATCCACGATACTTTGGTACTTAGGCTTGGACTGTCCCAAGAAAAAAAAGCGTCAAAAATTTAATTTGTAAAAGCGATCAAAAATTAAATATGGTAAATTGCACAGGCCCCTAGCTAGCTTGTTCCGTTAGAGGGAAAGAGGGGCTGAATAAAACTTAGTGGAGGCTTTATTTTATAAATTTTTACCTATGTGTACTAACATAGACTACATATTTTATAAGTATAAAAATAAAACATATTTATTTATGTAGGCATTAAATAAAAGAAAACACAATATATTGCTTTAAAAGTAGGAATCAGTCAAAACTAATTTTAAAGGATCTGAAAATTAAATTTCTTGCACAAGGAGCGTAAAATTTATGGCATTAAATAAATTAGAGCCCCACAAAATAAAAAAAAAGTTGAAAAACCGAAAGACTTGACCATGGTGTTTTAATGTTTTGGGGGTCGCTGAATCCGAATCCGGTATTACTTTGATCCCATCAGGTCAAGGTTCAAGGTCAAATTGAAAAATCTGTAAAATTAATCGCAACCAAATTTGAACAGTGTATACTTATGTTGTTGAGGCTGAACACAAATATGTAGTCAGTTTGACCCCATCGGGTCATGGTAAAGAGATATTTTATGGTAAATCTGCAAATTATAGCCCCCACAAACAAACATGAATCAACTGAAAGACTTGACATGGCATTTTTATGTTTTTGGGGTTGGCTAAATCCGAATCCGAGTCAGTTTGACCCCATCAGGTTAAAGAAGGCTATGTCAAGGTCAAATCTGAAATTAATCGCAACCAAATCTGAAGACAGTATATCCGTGGTCAGTTTGACCCCATCAAATTTGGTTGAGATTTGACCTTGAAATGCCCTTGACCTGATGAGATTAAAACCCTGGATTCGATTCATGACCCCAAAAACATAAAAATACACGCCAAGTCTTTCGGACATTTAATTTTTTTTCTTTTGTGGGGCTGTGTTATCATCAAATAATATTATAATATATGCGGGAAGAATACTATAGTTTATCATGACTATTAAATAGTTTTAGGTACAGGATCTTTGATTACATTTACGTGGCTTCTGGAGCCTTTATTTTTGAAGACAGAAAAAAATGTTTTATATAAACAGATTTTCTTCCATGTTATCTTTTTTAAAATTATCAGTAAAAAATATCGCAATAAAAAAATGGAAAATATAGGCTACTTCAACTTTTTTAAATGGACCACCCTATATATTATGCGCTACAATAAAAATTTTTCGGATTTCAATATATATATATATATATATATATATATATATATATATATATATATATGTATATATATATATATACATATATATATATATATATATATATATATATATATATATATATATATATATACAGGGTGTCCATTTAATACTCCGGTCTTCTATTGCAGCTTTATCGTTAATTTAATGAAAATGCTGATTCACGTTATGTTAATGATGATAAAGAAACTACTTTCTAAAAATAATTTGATTCTATACAGTGGTGTCCCAAAAAAAGCGTGGCACATAATAATTATTTTTTTCAAATGGAATGACCTACCTTTTTTAATGGAATTAGTGCACTATCGAATGCTTTGTCTAACCCAAAATATTTTGCTCTAAAATGCGACGTTGCCAAGCTACTGAATTTTTAATAATTTTTTGCCGAAATCACTACTTTACTTAAAGTTAAATTCCTCCGCTCTTTATTTAATTTTACTGAAAGTTTGTAAAACTTTAAACTGGGATCACTTCATCTTATAAGAGTGCAACTTCTTGTGAGTTCCGGTATACAGAGTGTACAAAATTTATATTTAAATATCAATATTTTCAATTTTGTTTTACGCCATTTTTTTAAATGGAACGCCCTGTATCTAGTAGTATGTATCGATAGAGTATTCATTTACCTTTAAAATGATACCAACATGTAAACCTTTATCTTCCCCAGTTTTTTTTTAAATTGCAGTTAAAAACAAAAAAATTAGCCATTTTTCCCTTAAAAATAAAAATTTAAAAAGGTATTGTGATTAGTTGGCCATGATTTTTTTGTTTTGTCTTCAATTGAGTAAGTGGGTGTCAGTTTTGACGTTTACGAAGTAATTATTAAGTTGTTGGACAATCAACATTAATAAAAATATTAATTTCTTAAACAAATGAAATACTCTAACAGAGAATTAGTTAATAAAATTTACGTTATTGGTGAATGTTTTGAGAACTGTTTGTTGGCTTCACGAGTATATGCACAAAAATACCCAAACAACAGACATCCTGATGAAAGAATGCTACAGGTCAATCTAAAGTTATCAACGATTCAATCGTACTGAAGCATAGCTTATGAAAAGAAAACCAGAAATAAAAAGAGTTTTAAATGAAGAAACCACCTGACAATCAGCCTTCAGTTGTAGAGAATCCAGAAATTAGCGTAAGAGAGTTAAGTAAAATTTAGAATTTAAAAAATCGTCTGTGGAAAATGCCTTCAGCAAAACAAGTTCCATCCCTATCATGTTCAAATGCATCAAGAACTAACCCTGAAACGATTATGAAAACGAATTACATTTTGTCGATGGGCACAGCAACAGGTAGCAAGAAACGAGAATTTTTTAAATTTGTTTTATTTACAGACGAATGTACATTTACAGAAATGGTTTTTGTAAACATGCATAATTTCATTTTTACGACACCAAAATCCCTACATAAAGTATATGTTAGTAATTATCAACACAAATGGAGTATCAATGTTTGAGGGAGTGGCATGACTTTGTGGTTGGTCCGTATTTTTTTGAAATGGTGTAACTGGAGAAGCTTTCTTAAATTTCCTAAGAAACGATTTTCCACGCTTAACAGAACATCTTCCCGACTTTGTAAGAGAGCAGATGTGGCTTCAACTGGATGGTGCGCCAGCTCACTTCAGCGCAAACGTTAGGGAACATATCTCGGAACAATTTCAGAGAAGTGGATTGAAGGCAAGGTTCGTTATAATACTCATAGTAACTGGCCTTGTTATTAAATTTTTTACTTCTAGGCCCCACTGCATGGCCACCCAGATCGCCGGACTTAACCATAATGGATTTTTTTGTGTGGGGAACCGTTAACTGACGTGTATCGTTCCTTGAAGCCACAATTCAGAGAAAATATCATGGAACGTATACAACAGTCGTTCAGGCGTATTACCCTGCTATGCTACAAAAGTTAGATCATCTCTTTCACATAGGTTTAATCTGTGTTTGCAGCAAAATGGTGAGCAGTTGTTGCGTTAAAGATTTGTTTTCCATTTAAAATTATTAGTTTCTTTTCGTATAAAGTTTGTTAATTTTTGTATTTTTTTAATAAAAAAGAATTCGAATTAGTTTTATTAACGTTGAGCAACTTAATACTTACTTGTAAACATTAAAACTGACACCCACTTACTCAATTGAAGCCAAAACAAAAAAAATCATGGCCAACTAATCACAATACCTTTTTAAACTTTTTAATTTGAAGGGAAAAACGGCTAATTTTTTGTTTAACTGCAATTTAAAAACTGGGAAAGATAAAAGGTTTACATGTTGGTATCATTTTAAAGTTAAATGAATACTCTATCGATACATACTACTAGATACAGGGCGTTCCATTTAAAAAAATGGCGCAAAAACAAAATTGAAAATATTGATATTTAAATATAAATTTTGTACACTCTGTATATGGAACACACAAGTTGCACTCTTATAAGATGAAGTGATCCCAGTTTAAAGCTTTTACAAACTTTCAGTAAAATTAAGTAAAACATTATGGAGGAATTAAACTTTAAGTAAAGTAGTGATTTCGGCAAAAATTCATTAAAAATTTAGTAGCTTACAACGTCGCATTTTAGAGCAAAAATATTTTAGGGTTGAACAAAGCATTCGATAATGCACTAATTCCATTAAAAAAAGTAGGTTATTCCATTTGAAAAAAATAATTATTATGTGCCACGCTTTTTGGGACACCCTGTATAAGTCAAATTATTTTTAGAAAGTAGTTTCTTTATCATCATTAACATAACGTGAATCAAAATTTTCATTAAATTAACTATAAAGCTGCACATGACCGGAGTATTAAATGGATTATTCTGTATATATATATATATATATATATATATATATATATATATATATATATATATATATATATATATATCTATCTATATATATATATATATATATATATATATATATATATATATATATATATATATATATATATCTATCTATATATATATATATATATATATATATATATATATATATATATATATATATATATATATATATATATATATATATATATATATATATAGCATATATATATATATATATATATAAATATATATATATATATATATATACATAAATGATATTTGGATTAACCATTTTTGATATTTTTAAGCTTAAAATATAAATAAGTTGAAAAAAATTTTAGTATCAAGAAAGCTATGAAGTATTTTGGAAAAACATTAACTTATACGTGACAAACAGTATGGATTTCGTCAAAAAAACCCACAGAAAATGTTTTTTTAATTGTTTTACATAATGAGAACAGCCCTTAAAAAATCCTAGATTGCTGTTTTTGACATATGTAAGCCTTTTATCGGGGTGTTTTTTATGCTAGGAGAAGGTTTAGGTGAAAAAACATTTTTTTATTAGGCTTTATGGCACTGGTTTAACCAACTGGCCAGCTTCTCTCTTTGTTTATTACATAATTTTAAGTTAACTAAGATTAGGGGTATATGTGTACATTACATTACAACTAATAGATACTTAAAATTAATTATAACTTACACAATAACGCTTATTTAATACATGTTTAATCTAAATATATTTTTGTTTTTGTTTTTCTAGTTGTTTCTTTGTTTTGTTCTATTTTTTTTTATTTTTCTTTTTTGTATTGCCTAAGTAATGTTTTTTTCTTTGTTTACTATTTTTTTTAAACTGTTATTTTTGCCCTTAACATAAATTGATACAATGCCTTATAAAGACTTATGTTTCCTGACAATAATATTGTACTAACAATTTTTTATTATTACCCAAAAAAATAGAAAGTGGTAGCATTGCAGGGACTTTATCCTCTATGATGATGATGAAAATGTGTCTACTCTATTATTTGCTGTTTTTTTTTTACAAAAATTAATTATTTAAATATCAGTAGTTTTGGAGATTGTTTATAAAAACATATTATATACTAACTCATTTGCAAACGCCATTTATATTAGAAAACAATAACAAATAAATTTCGATTAAATACAAATGCTTAACGCATGACGCGCGTTTCGCCGCCTGCCGTGACGAAAGACAGTGAGGGTGGGAGGGGAGACACATAATTAAGTATGGCTACCCAAAAACCAGACACGTGAGTGCCGACGTGGTTGTCGCAAGTACCGAATGTACGATATTTTCGACGCAATATCCATATATATTTATATTTATAATGTGATTTTGTAGTAAATTTACAATAAAACAACATTAAATTTTGTTAAATAATATTTAAATAAAAATAATTTGTTTCTAATTCAATGCGGACCTTGCAGTACAATTCACGTTTTTGTGATTTTGTGCTATACATATGTACGCTGTACGCTTTCCGGATAAATGTTAATTATTCCACGGACTCCTGCCAGTATATTTAAATGAAAATTTGTGGACGGAAAAATGTAAAATAGATAAAAAATGGCAAATTTATCATTGAAAAATAGCAGGGAAATTTTACACCATAAATTTATTGACCTGCACACCAGTGGCGTAGTCAACCTTTCAGGCGGGGGCCAACTTTAAAAAGGGCGCTCTATTTCTTAAAACATTTTTATTAAAAAAACACACAAAATAAACAAACAAATCTATATTTGAAACTTTAGGCCGAAAGGAAAAATAATGACAATATAAAAATGTTCTTACCCAGCATTTTTTTTGAAAAATTAAAATTTTTGGCTGTGTTGCGCTAACATCATTTTTTTTTTCACGATATTCCTTCCTGAACTGAGAAATTGACTTTTTTTTTTTTTTATCCATTTTACTCTAACAAGTTTACCCTTGCATAGACAATAAACGACTAAATAACACCACAAAGATGAAAATTTAGTACGAAATAAATAACATTTTTTGAAATCTGCCTATTTCAATTTTAAAAAAAATAAAGTAAACAATTCTGGAATATACCCAATACCGACACAATAAAAGAAATGCCGCCACAAACGGATGCCGCTCGCGGCTTTTTTTCCCCGGTGTTAGTGCTTTTGAAAGAATAAACGCCCGCTGACACTGTGGAACAGAAAAAAATTTTTAAAAAAAGTGTGGACAATTTTATTTTTAAAAAATGACTCTAAAATTACACCAGCAAGTAAAATGTTTAAAGCACAGCATAGTATGTTGTAAATAATACCTGTTAATATACGGTAGGTTTGTTTGGGCGCAGGGCGCTGGTCAGAGGGGCGGCCCCCCCGGGCCCCCACCTCACGCCACTGCTGCACACCAGATGTTATTAATCTATACATAAAACTAATAACCTATTAAATTTTATCCGTGGTATTAATGGTGACCAATTAAATATAATGCCAACATTGTGGTCTCAAAAACAATATGTTTTTAGAATTGTATAAGAGCATACAAACAATATATGTACTTTATTATTGTGACTATATAGGACTCTAGACGAAGGTGGTGGATTTGGTACTTATGACATTTTTATATTTTGACCCTGTTCATAGGTGACAACGTATCGCTTAAGGCAGGCACACACAAGGCATACCAAGGACAACCAACGTCCAATCAACGTTGAAACTAAATAAACAAACGTCTTGGCTGCCAACTCACAGGTATCCAAGTACTGTTCACACTATTCAAACATCTTGGAATCAACAACAGTTCGCAAAGGTTGTGTAGTGAGTGTTGTTGAATGAACATGTCTGACGACAATATCATTATTCCAAGTGCTGTTTTCCCAATTAATAATAAGGAATGACAGGAGAACACAATAATGCTATTACACAGGTGGCTTAACGTTAAAAATAATGGCGCTCTACTGGCGAACGACGACCAAGTCCAACGAATGCGTTGGAAAACGTTTATTTGACCTAATAAAGTGTCTACATAAAACCAACAGACGCCAAAGAATTTGTTGGGGACATTTCAAAAAATTCATGTACTCGTAAAAAATTGCTCTAATAATCCAAACTCATCACGAACACAAGTGGTCATTTTACATATCAATATAAATTTTGTTGTAGCATTTACTCGTCAAGCAAATTTTTCGTAGAAAATATGCCACAGCTAACCCTCAACAAAGGGCTAATATTTACAGTCAGTTGCAAGATATTGATTTTATTAGGAATGTTGCAGACGAAGTAAACAGGAATACTATCCTGCTGGCAAAACAAAAAATTTAAACTTGATTGTGGCTGTGTGCACGTGAGAATATAGGAAATGAAGAAATTTTGTATTTCGTGCATCTTTAAAAACACAATTCTAGCAGAGTTGAAAAAACCCTCATTAGTGTTTCGCCTTCCAGCCGGAGTCGAAAGTTTTAAACACATTTTTATGTATCATGACATTAACAAACTTTCACAATATTAAATAAAATTAAAAGTAAAACAACTACAAATAATGTCACATTTCTTCCTTTTAAACAAATATATAATTTTATTTAATAATGTGAAAGTTTGTTAATGTCCTGTTACATATTATGTGGGCCCAAATTGCTACGACTTTGGCTTGACGACGAATAACGCTGATGATGGTTTTACTGAAAGCGCTCTGCTAGAATTTTGTTTTAATAAAAATTTTGCACGAAACACAAAGTTTCCTCATTTCCTAAAACAAATAATAGCATGACAGGACTATTATTAGAAAAGCAAGTTTAGATCCGAAAATTAATTTGCTACTTAAGTTAATGGGAGAAGACTTAGAAATGTAATTATCTAGGGCAGTATTTGTTAACATGTGGTACGCGTACCATTGCTGGTAAGCACACGTCATTGCTGTGGTACGCCGGATGCCGCGCCGGACAAAAACCTATTTGACCGACTTTGGACGTGCCACAAAATTATTAGGTCTTTCCCTTTAAAAGTGCTTATAATTTTCTACATTATATTTAAATTTCCATAAACCATACTTGATCTATTACGGCTAATTTTGTATTTGTCTTGTAGCTAGTTAACTTCTAATTTAAGTTTTTGGAGCGGGCGTGTACAGTGAAATGAGGAATTCACAATTCTCCATTCCACTAGGGACACACAGTTTTGTATTTTAAACGGAAATATATGCTTTACTGCACTGTGCAAAAGAAAATAACAGAAAGGCTGATAAAAATAAGCGGATCTGCATAATAACAGACAGCCAAGCGTCACTGGGGCACTAGTAAACCCCAAGGTAACGTCCAAGCTGACATGGGAATGCCAAAAAGAACTGAAAGTCTTGGGAGAACGCAACAGAGTAACTCTCTTGTGGATACCAGGATATTCGGGAATAGAAGGCAACGAAAAAGCTGATGAGCTAGCGAGACAGGGATCATCCACACCATACTTTGGACCAGAACCTGCCCTTGGAGTGACCACAACCATAGCACGAGGGCAAACCAGGGAATGGATCTGAAACAAACACGAGGAATACTGGGGAAACCTCAGAAGAATTAGACATGGAAAAAGCTTCATAGGGGCCCATCCAAAAAAAAACGAAGGAAGAACTACTCAGACAAAGTAGGAAAAGACTTCGCATAACGGTAGGGTTGCTAACAGGGCACGATAGCCTAAGAGGACACCTACACAAGATAGGCTCATACATTGGGGACCCAAGTTGCAGAATGTGCGACGAGGGGGAGAAAACAGCCTACCATATCCTGTGCGAATGTGAAGCATTGAATTACAAAAGACAGGCATTATTTGGGCAACCGAAAATGAACCCAGAGGAATATATTAAGCGACCAGTCTCGGGGTTATACAGACTTGTGAAAGGAACAAGACTAATGGGAGGATTGGTATAAAGGATAATGGGAGATTAGGCACAAAAAGCCCAAGAGGCTGCGCTGCCTCCGGTAGTGAATCAAGACGGCTCCCGCTCCCATTGACGAAGAGGAAGAAGAAGAATCTAAGTTTTTAGTTTGTTTCCTTACCGTATGTAAGGTCTCGTAAACCAACCTTTACTATTGAGACATTCGTCACAAATGAAATTTAGCCATGCCTTACGTAGAAGTGCAGATAAGCTTTAGCTCTGCACTGACGTATTTGTCAGATACATTTTTAAAGCTTAGTGACCTTAACTAAAACCTGTAGAGAAATCTTATTATTCTTTTCGTTTCCACGACAAAATTCTGCTATAAAAAAAGCCTAATGAAGCGGCAAAAGAAGTACTTAGACCAGTAGATCAGAAAAAAGTATCATATCACTGTTTTTAACATCTCAGAATTTTATTAAGTAAAATAATATTCAACTATGACTTAAACTTTTAATAGGTTTTAAAAAACACTGTCTTGGTTTGGTTTAAACATACACTTCCCTGAAGACCTCAGTAATTATTCCTATATCCAAGCGCCCTTCGCTGACTTATAAAAGCTGCCTTAAAACTTTACTGTCAGAGAAATGGCACAGTTTTTTAAAACTTAATTGTAACTCGAAATTGCAGCAAACTTTTTTAAAAATAACACTCTTGGACGTTTGGATTTAAAGGCATAAAAAATGTTTAGAAATACTGAAAAAGCAGTTAAATTTTTCGCTGAGTCCCGAGTCGGGATCCATATCCAGTCTTGAATAACGTCATACAAATGACGTCACTAAAAGCGCTGTCGGGACTGACACCTGAATCCGATTCGGCAACTACCTCAGTCCCGAATAACGTCATTTAAATGACGTTGTCGGTGTAATTTTGTCGGAACTAATGTTCTGAACCGACTCGGGACTTGCATCAGATACAACCATAATGTTATTTAATTCGAATAAATTTAAAAATATCATAATTTGAAAAAATATTTATCTTAAAAACACCAAACTTGTTTACAGAGGAATTTGCACTTAAACATTTAAGCATTGCCTCTGTGGAATTTTAAAAATATTTATACCCTTTAAATGAAAATATAAAAGGCGTGCCTAACATTTTATTGAGATGATGCAAGATTCTAACATTGTTTCGCATAGAATATTACACATAACATCATAGTTTTTATATCTAAGTTATAAAATTTCAAGCCATAAATTCATTTTTTATTTATTTTTCTTTATACCAATTGCAGTAAGATCAGAACCTTTTGATCTACCTTTTTTTAATAATCTAAGGCATTTTAATCTATTCTATATCCACAAAATAAGATTTATTTTCATTATTATTTAAATCTTCCAAAATTTTATTTGATTTTGTTTGGCATTTATTTTTAGAGTTTTGGCTTTGATCAATATATGAACAGTAACTTAGGATTTCATTACTCATAATGATAATTTTTGGTTTATCCGTGTTAGCAAAATTTAAAGTTTTTTCAGTGTTTACAGTACACGCACAGCTTTTAAATAAAAGTACATACCACCTGTAACTTATTGACGTAAAGTAATATTTTTTAGCTATCTATAACCTTACGACATACGGTCTGGCCAGTTCCTACAAAACCACTGCGATGACATCATTTAATGACGTTTTTCGGGACTGGACATAGATCCCGAGTCGGGACTCTGGACACAGCGTAAATTTTTATTGCACTTTTAAAATTTGTGCTTTTTACTGCGCATAATTTGAAGCCTTCACTCTGCATACCATTACAATGTCGGTTTATAGTATTTGCTTAGCAAGTTTTAAGCCTGTATATTTTGGAATCGTTAAAATGTAAATATATTACAGCTTCTTTCCCAGTAGTCCAGACCAGACATTTTTGTTTCCTTTTATACGTTCTCTGTTCGGGGAATTTACACCATAAACTTTATGGCCTGCACATAAGATGTACTTAATTTATATATAAAACGAATAGCCTACATTAGTTTTTACCTATAATAGTGGTTAACTGAATCCAGTTCTAACACCAGTCTTAAAAAATGTTTTAGTGTTCTATAAAAGCAGGATAATTTCTCGTATGTTAGTCCACCCACTCGTTTGTGATCTTGTTAGAAGGTGTTTTTTATTAGCCAAAAAATAAAAGAATTTTGGTATTTTAGTTTATAATAATTTATTATGTTAATAGAGACATTATAAGATGATAAGTTTTATTGATTATCCTTGTTTAACTGTCAAAAATTTAGAAGATATTATTAAATTATAGACTATTCATGCCACACAATTTTACAGAATTTAAATGTTTTTGGTTTAATTTAATACAGAAGAATGCCATGGGATGAGATATCTATGGATCCTTCAGGAACGTGATTAAAATATTTCATTATTAACGTCTCTTTTATAGTTATCCCTCCGCAGATTTAAAGAGGATGTGCTAGCAGTATACGTGGAATAATGAAAGGCAAAAATTTGCATGAAATAAAAACGTGAACAAAATTTAAATAAAAACGAATATATAAAACGAATTTAAATAATGTGATAGAATTATTAACATAATTTTTAATATTGGTTCAAATAAATTTATGCATTGCCCTTTAACGGCCAAATTTACATTAAAGTTTTATTTTCTTTTAGTTTTGACGTGTTTGTGTCGTATCTTAGACAGTAAAAGCTGGTTATAATATGTAGGCCGAAATAGCCATATTAGCGTGGAGTTCCTACGATTACGAATAGATATTTTTTTTGTAAGATGTAGGCAGACTTGGGACGGATCCTTTAAAAAAGAAATCGATTTACGGATCCGGATCCTTGCAAGGAAAGCGAATCACCAATACGAATAACGATTCCTTTTTTGTTAGGAAAAAATGAATCAAATCCAGAAAATCGATTCCTATTTATCAGATCACAAATCCGGATCATATTTGGTTTTTATACTTACAAATGGTAACCACGGTACAAATGAAACTACATAATCCAGATGATAAATTAAGCGTCAAAGATTTCAAAATGGAGCCCCAGACGCAAAATATAATTTTAGCCTCATTTTGAGGTTCTGTAACTTTAAAACCAATTACTTTTAAGTAAATAATCTTCAAATTTGAATATGTTATTTTTAAAACCAACATGAAACGATGAAACCACCTCTGAATTTTTTTAACCGTATTCCAAAACTTGCGATGCTAGATCTTCGTAAGTTCTTTAAATGTGATTTTTAAAAAAACCTTTAGCAACTTATTAATAGGACATCTTATTATAACCCTACAGAAAGTTTTACCGGTACCGACTAATAATTTCTCTTCTTGCGGAATATAAAAATGTATTAAAACTTTAAATTCATTTTTGTAGGACACCTTGAATGGTTGTAATAAAATATCCCATTTAAAACCTCAAGAATAACATATGGCACTATAAACATGGCACTAAATATAAATTATGAGGATGGTGCAAATAAAACTTTTAAGATCAAATGCAAGTAAAATTTATGCTGGTTTTTGGATACCACACTCTATGGGGTTAGGAAAAAGTTGTTTTATTTAAATGTTGTTTTTCTAGACCTAAAAACCAACATACAGGGTGATTCATGAGAAAATGTTAATACTTTAGGTACGTAGTCAGTCAAAAATAAACATAAATGTCTATACAAATATAGGTCCGCAAGGCCTTTGTTTTTGAAATACAGGGTGGTAAAGTTTTTATTTATTTTTTTTATTTTTTACATAAAATCTATGATAATGTAAATATTGGAGCAAAAATTGGTATCCGGGGGTTTTGGTATGACAGATTCGAACCTAATCTTAGTACGGCTCTTATTTGGAGGGGATGCTACCTACGCTTCTTTTTACTATTTTGAACTATCACAACTGTTTGGTACGGCCTTGTATTACATTTTTAAGTATATTAAATAACTGTTTTGTCATTTTTACGTCAAAAACGTATATTTGTTAAAGGTTGATATGAGCAACCGTTTTTGAGATATTTGAATTTTAAAAAATTACGACGCATCTGATTTTATTACGCAAAATTAAAAAAAAAACTACTTCTAAGCACATATTAGCTTTGTGGTGAACAGCCTGTATTTTGGAAATGAAGGTTTTGCGGACCCATATTTGTATAGACTTTTAGGTTTATTTTTGGACCCTGACTGCGTATCTAAGATATTGACATTCCCTCATGAATCACCCTGTATTTTAGTTAAAAATTAAATGTTAGGTGTGTTTTCTTATTTAAAGACTCTAATATGCAAACGTTTTAAAATTATTTATCTCTATTTTTCAAAAATGAGTGCAATGCTGATTAAGAATCTTGGGTAAAAATTTAGAAATTTTAAATTTGGATATTAAGAAATTAGGTGAAAATTTGGAAATTTAAAATGAGTTATTCAAAATAACGGATATTGGCATTTATAAACCGATTCGAAATACAAGCAATCGATTACTTTTGGAATCGGATCCTTTCAAAAGGAATTTAATCCAGGAACATTTTAAAATTATAAAACGAATCCGGATCACGAATCCTATTTTACTTTTAAAACTAATAGCAAGTTCACGTATGTCCGTATTACCCAAAGGAAAAAAATTACAAACTGTGGGGGTGCACTAACAAAAAAAATACATTTACGATTACGTCTTTGATACAGCTTACCCCTTATGAGCGGATCCTTCCCAAAATGGGATATCCTATGAACGGTCTTCAGACACACACTCTAAACTGCCAACCCCTGGACTCCCAGACTTTTGGTATGGGTTACCTATTTATACTTTAAACATATTAAGTATTATCTAAAAGTAATTGTAATGTACGTGAGATCGTGCCTAATCTTGTATCGGTGGCCTTGAACTAAAATAATCTTACTTACATTGACCATATAATGTAAAGTTCTATGATATTGGTGGCTGAGTATGAGAACCTCGTATGGCAAAAATATAAATTTTACAGGAGACAAAAACTGATTTGCTGGACTATTTTGCCTGGATAGATTTTATTTTTTATACGAAATGTTTTGAAGTGAGAAAACACTCTGTGAA
This sequence comes from Listronotus oregonensis, assembly GCA_019359885.1. Taxonomy (NCBI): domain Eukaryota; kingdom Metazoa; phylum Arthropoda; class Insecta; order Coleoptera; family Curculionidae; genus Listronotus; species Listronotus oregonensis. The sequence goes on from JAHBCN010000642.1 coordinate 28,409, forward strand.
TATTTAAAATATAAAGCCAATCTTTCTTAGATATACGGGTCTTTACACTAAATCCACTAAATCTTGGGAGCAGCTGATAAACGTGGTTTATGTTGTCGTCTGTAGAGAGCAGCACTGCGCAGATGAAATTTTTGTAACAGCTGTAAAACCACCATTGGTCATTTAAAAAAATGGAAATACGAGGTTTTTATACTAAGCAATCAATATGATACTTGATGTTATTTTTTGATAGTTCACAATATGTCACACTTTAGAATTGTTATAACACCTTTTAAAAAATTGATACTACGACTTTGTTTTTTGTAAGCTTTTCTTTATATTCATTATAAATATCTTTGAGAAAGTGAAAAAAATCTTTAAATTTTATTACGTTTATGTTATTATTTGCATTTAGCCAAAGAAAAATCCCTTTTTATTATAAAAGAACATTTTTGAAACAAATTGAAAACAATTATATTGTTTTCAATTTTCAAGACACATCTAGTCAGTTTTCTTTTTTTTTCAACTAAGTAACTAGTAAAAAATAACTTAAACATATTTTCAAATGATATTTTAAATTAGCTTGGCAATGTTTTTAAGCTAAAAATTAACCAATATAATTATTAGATACTTAGGACATTATCTAGATACATATACTCTAAAAGAATCAGTGCTTTAGGATCATTTCCAAAGGTTCTTGAAACAGCAAAATAGTAAATAAAAGGTATTTACATAAATTTTTAGATTAAATTAAACGAATTTTAAGTCGTGCACATCTTTTTCCAAAGTTTTATTTATTAGGTCTAGAAGAAAAACTCAAAAATTTTGTTTAACCTGTATAGCTTCTATAATCCTCGTCTCATGATTCCACGTAGCTCTGCGCTGTCCTTTACCACTGAAATTGCGGCGAGTTTTATAGAGATGTAAATACTGAAATATTCAAATGGCATCTCGGAAAAATCCATCAACATTTTAAATTCAAATATCCACTCTTCTTAAACAGAATGCGGAATACTGAAATTCCGCAAAAGTAGTTAAGCTTCTCGTTACGTGCAACTTTTCATACATTTTTACCAAAATTTACATAAGACACTAAATACCAATACACTATAATTTCAAAAATTTACAAAATGTATGCTAATGTATTGTTAAATACCTAATTAAAAAAGACTCTAGTAATACCTTAGAGTAGCACAAATTAAATAAAATTATTATTTTGTAAACATGCACGATTGGCAAGCAAAAGCTTGCATGCCAATTTTAATGCAATAAAGTAGGATACATATGGTAGATTTAAAAGAGAACGACCACAATGTCCAATGTTTCACTTCCAATACGACACGGACGACGGCGATTCGTTGGTATATTGTTGGCTGGGGCATGCAGGGGAATGCAGTACAAGCGCCCAGCTATTTTCTGCATTGACTTTTTTTTGTGGGGCCAATTAACTCAACTAATTTACAGGTGTCCACATGAGGGGCCCATAAATTTAGTTAAGTTAAGGGAAAAAATATTCGACATTACTAACTTCATTACACTGGAGGTATTGTCGAATGTCTTTGCTTCATGATGTCCCAAACATATTAGAATGAGAATGCTTAGGAGTTTATTTTTTATATTATTAGGATTACTAATATTTTCATTAATTTTTAAGAATGTTTGTAAGTTTTTTTAGAATAGCATTTTTAGGATTAAGTCTGATAAAAATGCCGAATCAACCGAATGACTTGCCCGTATTCCCCTCTTCATGTTGGGTCGGAAGAAGGGGAATTGGCCACATCACGTTTTCTGTCTGTCTTTATTTCGCTTAGGCCTTTGCTTATTAAATTGACATTTTCTTTTATCTCACTAAAAATTTCTGCATGCAAAAAATTGGTTTTCCAGCCATGATTAGACATTGGGTCATCTCATCCATAAAAAAAAAATTTATATCTTTTTAAGGTCCCTCATTTCACAAGCTATTATCATTTCGTGAAGCTTTTGTGCTTTTCGAAAGAATCTGTTATTGCCTCCTGATATTCCAAACATGTTTAATTGGTAAAAAGTTTAAAAGCCCAGCTATACAAAAAATTTAACGTTGTTAAGTTAGTCCGTAGTTACACTAGCCATCTGAAGATAAGATAAAACGGAGGGTTCCACTTAACCATTTTATCACAAAAAATAATATTCATGACCAATTTTAGGGGTTCTAAGTTTAATCTTTACAATTTTGAGTTTCCCAAAGTTTCTAATAAAATGCCTATAAAATTTCATGTTCCCAGGTGGATGGGAAATACGAAATAAATTTTGGTAAACAAATGGAACATATCCCAAAAATTGCTATTTGCTTGATAGCAAGAAAATTTTCAAGGGTAGTTTATATTTCCAATCTAACAACATAACCAATTTTGATATATTTGGCTGTCAGGTAATCAAAATTACAAGTTCTTTAAATATGCACGGGTAACGTAATGGCATGCGAAAACTTAGCAGTGCTACTTGCGTGCTCCTAGATTAAAATAAAGTTTTAATCGTGACGCCCTTTATCTCCATAACCCAAAAATTTTTTACTTGCTCTTAACTACAGGCAAGACCTTATGAGACACCAAGTATGAAAAAAAAACATACTCGATACATCTGCAAATGTGTTTTTTATTCTGACTACGTTTGTGATTATGATTTAATGGGATAGAAATTCCATCTAATAACTATTATCAGTTCAAAAAAACCGGTATAAACGTTGCAGACTCATATTTTTATCCGATGTAGTCCTTTAAGTCAATCCTCTTGTTTTGTAGGATTGGACTTTGTCGGGCCAATCGTACGATGCCGACGGTAAACACGATTTTGTAGACAACAATTAAATTCAACAAAAAAGTATTTTGAGGTAAAGAGTTTTAATTTTTTGTGTTTTGTGGTTGTTTTTTATTTTGGGATTTTTTCTTACTTTGTTTTATAAAATAGAGGAAATAATGAGTACCGAAAGAAGCAAAAAGTTAGCAAAAAAAGAAGTAAATAAAAGGCAAAAAGATCATTTGTTTTACGTCAAAATTTGATCTTATCAAAGCGGGATTGCTTTTAATTTTTTTATGGGCATTAAGGATTGTTGTTTAAAATTTGTGATTGAAGGTTCTGGATTAGATAAAACTTACATCTGATCGACCTTATAGACATAAACGTAGTCCGTGATTTTTTAATACCTATGTATAGGCACAAGTAAATATAAAAAGATGTAAAATTATGATTTCTTTATCTTTATAACAGCCCACGAAGGATCAACCTAAGTACCCGAGTTCCGTGAGTGCCGGGTTTTTCGATGTTTAACCCATTTTTCCCCACTTTTGCCAAAGGTGTTCAAGCACATAAACATTTAAATGTTATATTTTATAGCACCTTTTAGACAACGCGGTAGTGCCACCAAGGACGTTATTTTTAAATCACTACTACCTAAGTATGACTTCCCGGCTGGGGATTAAATCCGGGTCGCCGGCGTGACGAGCAGAGACTCTACCCACTATGCTACCGAGAGGACAAAGATAATATTATGATGACAAAAAGAAAAGTTTTTAAAACATTATCAACCAGGACATTTTCATATTTTAGAAATTTCCGAAATTTCACTACTTCATAATTTATTAAATTATGACGCACAAGTAATTGGAATTTATTTTTTTTTGTTCCGTTATTCAAATAGTTTAAAATTTGCGTCACTATGTAACTTGTCAACATCTTTATTTCAAAGAGAAATGAGATTGTAGCTTTTTATCGAATAATAATAAACCCCAGTTCCATATGCATTAGACAGACAAAAATGGTGGTTGAAGAAAATGCAAACATTTTTATTGCGCATAAACTCCGGGAGATATGAATAAAACATTTTCCCATTTCTGGTGGGAATTTTGTCACTCCTTTAAGTTTAAGAAGTATTGGTTAAATAAAGTTGTAAATCTTTCTTTTATGTAAATTCATTTTTAAGAAATTCCCACTGTTCTGTAGTCTAAAGAAATTTAAATGTTGTTTGCTGAACGTCGTATTGTTTCGTTTTAACCAAGCAGTAATAAAAATTTAATACCTAAAGAAAATAAAGTGTTGTTTATATTGATTTTATTTTTAATACGTTTATTGAAAACTACTTAAAAGAGCAATGAGGTAGTAAAGAACGCTTATTATCGCTTATTATTAAATTACCAGATCACATATTAAAATTGTCTTACATGACTTTAAAAATCTTTATGTACATATATGTCGGCGTCAAACACTAAAATCGGTTATTTCAGTCATTATGTCAGTACAAGTATTGACAGCAAACAGCGTAATAGCTCTAATATTACAGTTTTTTACTAACTACTTAGATAAATTCTCTAATACCTATATCCGTTTTAGGAAAATAGCGTGATTATCATGTTTAATTCATTGTTGGCCTAGACATTACAGGGAATTAGTAAACGGTTAGTTGATGTAAGTCGGATTAGGTTTTTACGCTGTTTTACGACAATACATGTACTGACTAGTCATCTTAGGGAATAATGGATTTTAGTGTTTAATGCTAACATACTATATACATTGTTATGATACATGTATCTTGTCTTTTTTAAAGCCGGACATAAGATGTTACAATTTAACATATGAAATTATTAGCTATTTAAAACTAAACAGTTATATATTTTAGCGAATATACTCGATGTTGTGAAAAATTCACGTCTTTGTCTCGGGGTACAGAATGAGTATGCTTATCAAACATTGAACGTATATTAAAAAACAAAAACAGTTATACAGGGTGTCCCAAAAGGTATGGTTCAAAGTTTGGGATCATGTAGATTGAATCAAAATAAGGTAACAACTTTATATTACTTTTTCCTCTATGCCCCTTCTTTACCGAGCTATTAGCTCTTAAAGGTAACAATTGAAAATCCATTTTTTATTAATAACTTTTGAACGGCTTGTACGATCTGGGATTTTTTTTGTTGATAAATTCTAGCTAATAACTGCTTTGCATTAACTGCTATAAACATGCCCAGAAACCATCAAAGATACCAGGTCCGGACTACCAAATTTGAAAAAAACTTTAAAATTTTTGCAGTGTTACCATATTTAACATTTTGACCTTACTGGTAGATTCCCCTGAGTTTTGTATGGGAAAAAGGTATACTTTATCTTTATTGATAGGACTAGCGGTTTTCGCGTAAAATGCATTTGTATGCATGTACTTAAGGACTCCCTATAAATCTTTTCAGCTGAAAATTTACCTCTGGTAGTAGATTTTGATATAAGATTCATAGGGAGTCCTTAAGTACACCTTATTAGAGCCCCAGGGTTTATCTTATCGAGAGCCCTCGATTATACCTTAATGACTTTAAATGCATTTTACGCGAAAACCGCTGGTTCTATCAATAAAGATAAAGTACACCTTTTTTCCATAAAAATCTCAGGGAAATTTACCAATAAGGTCAAAATGTTAAATATGGCAACACTGCAAAAATTTTGAAGTTTTTTACAAATTTGATAGTCCGGACCTGGTATCTTTGATGGTTTCGGGGCATGTTTATAGCAGTTAATGCAAGACAGTTATTATCTAAAATTAATCAAAAAAAAAAAATTAGATCGTACAAGCCGTTCAAAAGTTATTAATAAAAAATCGGTTTTTAATTGTTACCTTTAAACTAATAGTCGGTAAAAGAGGCATAGAGCAAAAGTTATATGAAGTTGTGACCTTATTTTGATCCAATCTACGATCCCAAACTTTGGACCATACCTTTTGGGACACCCTGTATATTTTAGCGAATATGCTCGATGTTGTTGTGAAGGATTCATGTTCTTGTCTCGGGGTACAGAATGAGTATGCTTATCAAACATTGAACGTATATTAAAAAACAAAATTCCCCAAATTAAATATTTGCCAAGACTCAACTGATAATAACCACAAAATAAACTGGAATGCTATTAGTATTTTATCAAATGGCCTTGTTAAAAAAAAAAACGTAAAATAAGAAAAAGTGTAATAATATTATTAAATAAAAATAATTGTATGTCCTTAATGTCAGTTAATTTAAATAATACATGGTTATCTTTGCTTGATGCTAAAATAATTTTAAAAAAGCTTAAAATGTTACCACCCTTCCTATTTAAAAATAATAAATATGCCAGTCACAAACAGACTAATATGTCATTTATGGCATAAAGTTAATTAATAATTAAATTTAATATGTTCTAAAAAAAAGTTCTAAAATTTTTTAATTTTTTTAACATCAGAATTGTAACAATTTTAATTTTAAATAATATTTTACTTTCATTTAAATTTTTAAAGATTAATTTTATCTTAAAAATGGTGCCATACTTGCAACCGAAACGTAGACCAATTTTTTATTTTGTTTTGGTTTTTTTAAGTATAAAAAAGTCCTTATTGGTAAGTATACTATATTTACAATATCAAAACTTAAAATTCGCAATGGCAACTCTCTTGCAGACACACAAGTATGTATTTTCCATCAAATCACTCATCGCAAAAAATTAAGATGAGCATTGTTTTTCGTTTTTAGCAAAGTTTTAAAAATCACCCCCATTTAGGTGAAGAATTGCGAAAATGGCAGTGATATTAAAAGTTATTCTCACTGCGATTTTTGTTTTAAATGGGCTTAGGAGAAATAAAATAATACATCTCCATTCCTAAGAAAGTTGTAAACTAACCCTCATGGACTATGTGGGGGTGCAATCATCCCCTAAAATATACAGGGTGTCCCAAAAGTAATGGGACACAGAGCAACAGCAGATTCCTTAGGTCGAAATAATGCAATTTACTTTAACTTGCCCTATCCGAAAGTTGATAATAACAAAGATACAGGGTGTTAAACTTTTAATTTTGCTTTCGTTTTTTCTTAATAATTCTTTAACCAAATGACCTAGCGATACAAAATTTGGGATCTGGGGGTTTTCTGAGGCGAGAAATTTAAATTCGTCCACGCTTTTGATATTGCTACTAGAGGGCGCCAGCTACAGCCTACCTCACTTGTTTTAGATGTAGTAACTATTTTTAAGCTTAGGATATTGACCTGCTTATTAAAAAATAAGTTACTATAAATTTATCTGCATCAAAAATGTATACTATGTTTAAGTCTCTAGGAGCAGCCGTTTTCGAGATAAATGCACTTTAAAGGATCCCACAATTTTTTTATGGAAAATGAATTTTTGCCAATTATTTTCAAACTTTGCATAGTGATGGTTCTTAACACGCTGATCAAAGATCCTTCAGGGCACAAAACCCGAAAACGCCTCCAACCTCCCCAAAATCACCCTCAAAGGTCCCCAAATCCCCAGTGACTTTTGAGGGTGATTTTGGGGGGGTTGGAGGCATTTTGGGTTGTGCCTAGACCTTTGATCACCGTGCTAAGAACTATCACTATGCAAAGTTTGAAAACAATTGGCCAAAATTCATTTTCTCTGGGATCCTTTAAAGTGCGTTTATCTCGAGAACGACTGCTCCTAGAGACTTAAATAAAGTATACATTTTTGATGCATATGGATTTATAGTAACTTATTTTTTAATAAGCAGGTCAATATCCTAAGCTTAAAAATAGTTACTACATCTAAAACAAGTGAGGTAGGCCGTAGCTGGCGTCCTCTAGTAGCAATATCAAAACCGTGGACGAATTTAAATTTCTCGCCTCAAAAACTCCCAGATCCAATTTTGTACCGCTAGCTCATTTGGTTAAAAATTATTAGAAAAACAAAAGCAAAATTTAAAGTTTAACCCTGTATCTTTGATGTACTTTCGGATAAGCAACTGCATTATTCAGCCTAGAAACTGTTATGCTGTTCCCATTGCAAGGACACCTTAAACTATAACATTAAAATGGCAAATAAAAAAAAACAGATTTTTCAGGACATGTCTAATAAGAAATAAATGTATATGATAATCAACCATCCTTATCTAAGGGTGAAATCACACTTATTAAAAGGAAAAATTAAACAAAATGCTTAATTTTATGGGTTTACTTTGAATCAAAACTCACTCTAAACGTTGGTTTTATGTTTATATCATAGTTGAGATATCGTAAAATATTAATATATTTGTTTTTACAATTTTAAAATTTGTATATGATTTTCTACATTTTAGGGGATAAATGTGCCCCCTTGTAGGTGTATTATCAAAACTCACTCTGAACGGCGGTTTTTTGTTAATTAAAATTATATTTGAGATATTCTAAAACATCTAAATATTTTTTTTACAATTTTAAGTTGTATATGATTTTCTACATTTTTGGGATTAATATACCCCCTTGCAGGGGTAGTTTTGGTTAAAAGTGAACTCAAAAAATCTAGGTACACCTGCTTTATATACTTGGATCAAAAAATACGAAGCTAAGACTTTTTTGAAAAAGCTAGCATTTCATTAAATTTTCTATTGATAAAAGTGGTTTTACCCTTAGAAAAGGGTGGTTTATAATCATATATACATTTATTTCTTATTGGAAAATGTCCTGAAAAATATTTTTTTTCTTTTGCAATTTTTAAATTTGCATATAGTTTAATATAATTTAGGGGATGATTGCACCTCGATCAATTCCATGGGGGTTGGTTTACAAACTTCTCAGGAATTAAGATGTATTATTTTATTTTTCCAAGGACCATTCGAAACAAAAATCGCAGTGATCATTAACTTTTAATACCACTGCTATTTTCGCAATTCTCTAGATTTGGCGACTTTCCAATCCCTAAATAGGAGTGATTTTTAAAAATTTGCAAAAAACAAAAAGCAATGCTCATCCTATTTTTTTGTGACAAGTCATTTGGTATATAAATACATACTTGTATGTCTTTTCCCCATCTCTCTGTAAATTGTAAAAAAAGGTAGCTTTTAGGCTTTAGTTTCTTATTCCTATTTGGGATGCAAAATTTGCTTTTCTTTTTTGATTTTTATGATAACCCATAAAGCTTGCATAAATATTATGTACATTTAAAAGCTCAAAAAGCTGAAACCTCCTATAATCTTTTACCTACTAGTTCTTTAAATTCATGCCAGAAAGAAATTGACCCGAACCACAAGATGCAAGGATATATTTATTAAAACAGAAATATTGTCTTCTATGAATGTAAAGACATGCAAATCCCTTTTGTTAAGTAATGCAATCTATATTCTGTCATTTTTATCATTATCTTTTATCTTTATGACAAGCCCATAAAGGTAAGTATGAAGCCTAAGTACGTGGATAATATATTTACGACCCCATCTGGCGAGTATCCAAACAGGATTTCTTAATACCCAAATACACCTCAACATTATAGAACATATTTAAAATTATCTAGTCCAAGTATTTATTTTAGTAAAAACCTTAGAAATTAGATTTTTTAAAGATAATTACTAATTTTGCAGAAGTATAAAACCCAGCTACTTTTTATACTAGCAAAATGATAAATGTTTTGTTTTTGATTAGCTAGAGTAGTTCACTTATTTTATGATGATGATAATTTAAAAGTTTCAGTGGTCCCATTGAAATATCGGCAATAAATCTAGTTGTTTACCGTTACACAATGACAAGATAAATGATACTTTAGTGATTTATTATCCAAACTGAAACTGTTCGTCGCGTAATATCGTTCTTTCTTTCTCAGGAGCCGCAAACGAAATTGCACCTCGGATGTTTTGTAGGTGATCACGTTTTGCCGTGTCTAGATTACAAAAAACATGGTTCTTCGGGTCCGCCAGTCCAGAGTCCCTAGATCTAAAAGAAAAATGTCTTTACCGACAAAAAATTAATTTTGCATTTAAATTTGGATTTATGCTAATCTCAAAATTAGATGTTCATTTGACACTCTTATGTACAGGGTTATTTAACAAGGACTAAACAAGACTATATTTTTGGCTTTTCCTGTAGTAAAAAAATGTAAAATAGGCATTTTGTATATTTTTTGGTCGAATATATGCTACAATTTGCTTAATATATGCTTTGGGAATAATCTACTACCATTCTTTTTATATGATTTTCACTTTTATTAATCAATACATGAGCCCTCTAAGGCGATTTGCCCTTCTTCAATTGTACCTTCAGATAAAAGTCAACAAATGTATTTTAAGATTAATTTTTTGTTGTCTGAGGACTACCATCTTGATTTGGTAGAAACAGAGCGATAATTAGCAAACAAATTACCAAAAAAAAATATTAATAATAAAAAGTTATACCATTGCTTTAGTGAGACTACAAATGAATAATAGAGGTTTAATTCCCCCAAAAATGGACTTAAATATCATGTTCGACTATAAGATCTGAACATAAATATGGTAAAATTAATATTTTCATATTTGTGTAACAATTTTTGTAAAGAACAGTTGATATGATACAGGATTCAGACATTTTAGAACGAAGAACTATTAAAGCCATTAATATCTAACCATAGGGTGGAAATATTTTTAGTTTGTTTATTTGGGCAAAGTTTTCATCTAGATAAGACTTATAACTTCCAGTGTCTAATAAAGCATCGGCTTTTAGCCCAATCACTTGTGCGTTTAGTAAAAATTGCGACAAGCATTTGGGAGCGGTAGCTAAATATCCAGATGTTGGATTAGGAATTGTGGATGCGGATTCCCACAACTCTTTTAAATAGAGTCTCGAACAGGACATGCAGTACTAGTGTGTCTCCTATTTTCTTAGAAGTAACATTTTTTATCACCGACAGCAGCAGTCTGAGAACGTAATTGGACTGATTTAGAATTTGACTAATATACTAAATTCAAGGAAGTTTAAGCCTTAGATTGTTTTTGAGCCGATTCCAGTCAATGATCTTGTACCATTGGATCTTCTAATTCAAGAGTGTTATTTTCAAATAAACGCTGACGTATTGTGGCGCAATTAAAACCTTTATTAAATACCTCACGAACAAAACTGATAATTGTTATAGTGAATGGGATTGCCCAGCTTCTACTTCGACCTAAAAACATCTTTTGTGGATACCCCACATATGTTGATCCCCTTAATTTTCAAACTTTTAGCAAAGTTAAAGATGTTACGGGAGGCAAATTTTTTAACGTCTTCAGCAGTCAAAAATGCTCCTTCGAGATATTTTAGCCTTTGTTGTGTTAACTCCATGCCTTTGCCATAGTATATTATTATTATTAGTATTTTATTAAAACACCACAACAAAAAACATATCTTGAACAACTGTATGATAAAACAAAGCGTTTTTTGGGGGGCAATAGTGAGTTGTTTGTTACTAGGGCGGACAAAGGAAATGTAACTGTCATACTTAACAAAACGGCATACACTGAAATGTCGAATAATATTTTATCAGATCGCTCCTACTACCTGCCACTCACTAGTGACCCTACATCAACTTATCAACAAAAAGCAAACGCAATTGTTAGAAATTTGTTTAAAAAAGGACAATTGACTGAGGAGACAGCCAAAACACTTACAATTTATAATCAAACATGTCCTAAATATTATGGTTTACCTAAAATTCATAAACCTGTCTTATCTCTTAGACCTATTATCTCCTCTATCAATGCTCCTAATAGTAAATTAGCTAGTTATATCACCGAAGTGTTAACAAATTCATACTGTGACAGCAATGAATACTATATTAAAGACTCCTTTCAATTTGCTAATTTTGCTAACGAGATGGCTACGTGTTGATTAGTCTTGATGTAGTGTCTTTATTTAGTAATATACCATATACATTAATACAAAAAAGCATGTCCAAACATTGGCCAGCTATTTCTTTACACACAAGACTCAGTCAGCAGGGCTTTCTGGAGGTTTTGAAATTCATTATTGAAACCACATATTTTAAATTCAATGGCATTTTTTATAAACAAATATTAGGTACCCCTATGGGGGCTACAATCTCTCTATTGTCTCACAGTATGTCATGGATGATTTACTTGAAGTCTGTATACCTAAGTTATATTTTCAAATTCCGTTCTTGAAGAAATACGTTGATGATATTATAACATCTGTACCAATAGATGGCATCAACTTGAGATTCTTGAAGTGTTCAATAGCTATAATGAACACATACAATTTACAGTGGAAGAAGAAAACAACAATAGTGTACCTTTTTTGGACACTAGAGTAATAAGACAAGCAAATAACCAGATCATTCTTGACTGGTATACTAAACCAACCAGCTCAGGCAGGTATATCAACTATTACTCGAGTCATACCACCAAAACAAAAATAAATCTAATATTAGCATTAAAAACCCGGATAATGAGAATCTCACAGAATAACTTAAAAAAACTCTTTAACATTTTACTACTTAACTCTTTTCCAAAAAAATTATTAACAAAGCTTATTTTTAATACAGCAATAGTGATCACCCATGACAGTGATAATAACGGCATCACCCCCGAAATAAGTGCATTTATTGAACATCCTCCTATTTTTACTATTCTTTTCCGTATATAAAAAGTATAGCAACTAAAATAACCAGATTGTTTCATTCTGACAATTCAATAAAAATTTCATTTAAACACACTAAAACAATAGGAAAACTTTTTACTAAACTTAAAGACAAGGATGACAGTTTGAAAAAATCTAATGTAATATATAGTATTCCTTGCTCTGAGTGCGATGGCGTGTATATAGGACAAACGTCTAGAGTACTCAAAGATAGATTAACACAACATAAAAGTGATTTTTAGATTAGGAAAAAACTCTTGTGCATTGTCTCAACATTGTAATCAACTTGGACATATTTTTAATTTTAAAGAAACAAAAAATTTTGTGTGTGGAGACGAATTATAACAAAGAGTGGTTCTAGAGATGATAGAGATATGTAAACATTCTAACAGCATCAATAAAAAACTGACATTGACAATCTAAGTGTCATTCTCTAACTTACTCAATTTTAACCTAAAACAAAAAACAAACAATGATTCAATAGTTCTTTTTCATCAAGCTAAAACATTTTAACAATAACTGTCAACATAATTAATTTTTTTTAAAACTTTTGATTTTTGATTCTGTAGTTTTTATTCTCTGGTTTTCTCTTCTTTATAACCTAACATTCCTTTTTTTAACCTAACATTTCTTTTGTAAGTAAACACTCTTTACGTTCAGTTGAAACCCCACTTAAAAAAGTAAGGCTGGTCCCTTTCCCCCTTTTTTTTTGTTTTTTTCTCTTTTTTGTTTCCCTTTTTTGCTACACTGGACCCAAATATAACTCTAGGATAAGTGTATGTGTAATGCTATGGGCGAGGCTGTAAGTAAATAATAAAACATAAAATCTGGAATAGACAAAACATCATCATACATCTATAATATGTGTTTTCTCGGTCACGTACGTCACACACACACACACACTCACACATACAAACACTAACCCTTGGGTGACAGATAAGGGGTGCTCATACACCAACAAAACACCCATACACACACTAACCCTTAGGTGACAGATAAGGGTTTACACACACCACCTAAGGAAATAAATATTTAAAAGCTCGTTAAACTAAAGTGTTTCACTTTAATTAGCCTCTCCTGGACCGATACCCAAAATTTATTACCTTTGTTGTTTAACTGGTCGGCCAAGACTTCCCTCCTCCTTATTTTATATATATATATATATATATATATATATATATATATATATATATATATATATATATATATATATATATATATATATGTATATATATATATATATATATATATATATATATATATATATATATATATATATATATATATATAATATACAGTATGTCCACGGAAAAGGTGTTGAAGAGAAAAAACTTTTTTATTTTTGATTTTATCGAAAAAAGTTACTCTTGATAAAAAATTTTGCTACATCTAAGAGTAAGATTGAGATAGAAACATTTAACATATTTTATACGCGGTGTTCAAAAAATTAAAAAAACTTAAAATGGTACAAGAGTAAAGTGCATTTATTTGAGAAGATATAGAAATAAGTGACTAGGAAAAGTTGTTCAAAATTAAAAGGTAGTCTCTTATACCAATTTTCGAAAAAATCGGCCTACTTTAATTTATTTGTGATTAAATTTATTTTAATATCAATTTAAATTTTTAGTATCAATTTTATTAAATATTTTGCTGTTAAGTAAGCATTTAAAGCTGACGATACTGCGGCTAATGAATTATAAAAGCGAAATATCAATAAAGCTTGTCACTATCAACGCCTACTAGTACAAAAATTTGGAATTAGTTAATTGATAATGAAATTTTAATCACAAATAAATAAAAGTTGGCCAAATTTTTTGAAAATTGATACTAGAGACTACGTTTTATGTTTGAACAACTTTTTCTAGTAACTTATTTCCATATCATTGCAAATAAATGCACTTTACTCTTGTACCATTTTAAGTTTTCAATTTTGAACACGTATAAAATATGTTAAATGTTTCTATCCCAATCTTACTCTAAATAGCAAAATTTTTACTTATTTTTCAGTAAATTTAAAAATAAAGAAGTTTTTCTATTCAACCTTTCATGGACTCCAATACGTCCACGGAAAAGGTGTTGAATAGGAAAAACTTCTTTATTTTTAATTTTATCAAAAAAAGCTACTCTTAAAAAAATTCTGCTACTTCTTAGAGTAAGATTGGGATAGAAACATTTAACAAATTTTATATGCCGTGTTCAGAAAATTTAAAAAAATTTAAATGGTTCAAGAGTAAAGTGCATTTATTTGAGAAGATATGGAAATAAGTTACTGGAAAAGTTGTTCAAAAGTAAAAGATAGTTCCAAATATCAATTTTCAAAAAAATCGGCCTACTTTTATTAATTTGTGATGAAAATTATGATAATATTAATTAACTAATTCCAAATTAACAACTCATTTTTGTACTAGTAGGCGTTGATAGTGACAAGCTTTATTGACACTTGGCTTTTATAATTTATTAGCCGCAGTATCGTCAGCTTTAAATGCTTACCTAACAGCAAAAAATTTGATAAAATTGATATTAAAAATTTAAATTGATATTAAAATGAATTTAATTACAAATAAATTAAAGTAGGCCGATTTTTTCGAAAATTGGTATTAGAGACTAACTTTTAATTTTGAACAACTTTTCCTAGTAACTTATTTTCATATCTTCTCAAATAAATGCACTTTACTCTTGTACCATTTTAAGTTTTTTTAATTTTTTGAACACCGCGTATAAAATATGTTAAATGTTTCTATCTCAATCTTACTCTTAGATGTACAAAATTTTTATCAGAGTAACTTTTTCGATAAAATCAAAAATAAAAAAGTTTTTCTCTTCAACACCTTTTCGGACATACTGTATATATATATATATATATATATATATATATATATATATATATATATATATATATATATATATATATATATATATATATATATATATATATATATATATATATATATATATATATATATATATATATATATATATATATATATATATATATATATATATATATATATATATATATATATATATATATATATATATATATATATTATATATATATTTTTTATATATATATATATATATATATATATATATATATATATTATATATATATATATATCTATATATATATATATATATATATATATATATATATATATATATATATATATATATATATATATATATATATATATATATATATATATATATATATATATATATATATATATATATATAAAGTGGAAGGGTAGTATTGACCGACTAGTTGAATACAAAGATTCTAAATCCTTGGGGATTCGGTCTAGGGCTGAAGTAAAACTCTTTTTTTACTAAACGCCGAGCTTTCGGAAATTTATTTTTTCCTTTTTCAAGGCTACAATATAAAGAAAAATCTTTTAAAATCAAAAAATTAATCTACAATTGCAACTTATTGTTTTAAAACGATAAAAAAATATATAATAAAATATAACAATAAAACTTACGTGCAAAGTGAGTTTTCTTAAGGCTAGAGTCATTATAAGAAACATAATCAATTTATTGTTTTACATCTTAGTGCTCATAATTTTTGAATTTAAATTTTTTTGACATTTATACATTCTAGTGTTTTCTAGAACATCTTGAAAAATACTGTTAAGTTAATACATATCGAAATCAATAGCAGTAGTGGTATTATCAGGACAACATTCCTTTGTAGGGTTTTTTCTTTTTTGTTATTTCGTCGAAAAAATATGTATAAAGTGGCATGTCGGAAATTTTAAGAAAATTCTTTTTAAAAATTATTTAGGATTTTTTTCTTTCTTTATACTTTATTATACAATTATTATAAAAAATAAGGATGGATACAAAAAAATTTTCTTTCTAAATTAATTATCGTTTTGTTTTAACTTTAAACTTAAAACAAAACGATAATTAATTTAGAAAGAAAATTTTTTTGTACCCATCCTTATTTTTTATAATAATTGTATAATAAAGTATAAAGAAAGAAAAATCCTAAATAATTTTGAAAGAATTTTCTGTAATTTCCACATACACTTATACATATTTTTTCGACGAAATAAAAAGAAAAAAACCCTACAAAGGAATGTTGTCCTGATAATACCACCTTATTGATTTCGATATACTTAACAGTATTTTTCAAGATGTTCTAGAAAAACACTAGAATGTATAAATGTTAAAAAATTTAAATTCAAAATTATGAGCACTAAAATGTAAAAATAAATTGATTATGTTTCTTATAATATAATTTAAGAAAACTCACTTTGCACGTAAGTTTTATTGTTATATTTTATTATATATTTTTTTATCGTTTAAACTAAGTTGCAATTGTAGATTAATTTTTTGATTGTAAAAGATTTTTCTTTATATTGTAGCCTTGAAAAGAAATAAATTTCGAAAGCTCGGCGTTTAGAGGTTTTACTCAGCCCCTACACCGAATCCCAAGAATTTAGAATCTTTATATATATATATATATATATATATATATATATATATATATATATATATATATATATATATATATATATATATACTTCGTTTCACGAAGGTTTGTACTTTCGTCATCAATTTCCTTACCTTTTTTAACAAATTAAAAAGGTCAAAAACAGACTGAAAGAAATTAATGACGTCAAAAAGGTTGGTCGTTTCTTAAAATCAAATGGCTGCCGTTCAGCAGCTGATTTTTAAAGCTACAATAATAATATCTTAAAATATGGGTTATAAAATTATGTCATTTTTCAAACTTGTCAAAAAAATTGTTTTGTTAAAAGTAAGGTCAGATTTTATTTTTATTTTCGTATTTTTATTGTAAAATGCCTCGACGTATTCAGAAGGTGAACAAAATATGATTTTAAACCTTATTGACTATTTAACACAGGAGAGAGATGCAGGAATTAACCTGTTACTACTTACTGCAGTTTTAGAGGTAAGTAGATTTGTTTAATCTTGTGGTTTGTTATTGGTGTACATATTAAAATGTAAATTATGACTATATTTCTTTGAAAACGTTTGTTGCTAGCAAGGTATAAGATAGCACGGTACAAGAATATTATAAAAAATAAACCAATTTATAGACCGTCTTTTTTTTTAGCCCGAAAATCGGAAAGAGTTTAAAATAACTGCAAATCGTTATATCGCAGGTATTTCTTTCTGGTTTTTATAAGGCTTAATTAACACTGTTGGCTTTAAAAAATTAAATCTTGCTAAAAATGTTGTATTCGGATAATTACTTGTTCCATTATGCCGATTAAAACACCAAATTTCTAAAAAATCGGGGTTTCGATGGTCTTTCATCATGAGAAACACAAAAAAAAACAAAATTGAGACAAGAATAACGTTAAGTCTAGATATTTTTAGGCTGAGATAAAGAGAATCTTGAATCCGCCGATAACTCTGGTCCAATCGAATTTTTGATTTAAGCTTAGCTTTACCTTAAGAAAATTAAAAATTTTATTGGTGCAATCGGATCATGATGAATTAAAATTTTTATTAGAAAACCATTCTGAACGTGCTCTAAAGAACGCATTTAAACGTACTTGCATCAATATTGCCTAACTTT
The DNA here is from genome assembly GCA_019359885.1 of Listronotus oregonensis. Lineage (NCBI taxonomy): Eukaryota > Metazoa > Arthropoda > Insecta > Coleoptera > Curculionidae > Listronotus > Listronotus oregonensis. Next base: position 46,313 of record JAHBCN010000642.1, read on the forward strand.
AATTAAAAATGTGAACAGCATTGAATTTATATGAATTAGCTACGACAACCCTTTTTTCCAAGTAATGACGTCATTGATGACGAAAGTACAAACCTTCGTGAAACGAAGTATACAGGGTGTCCGGAAATACCGTTCGAATACTTCTAGGCGTGATTCTACATGTAAAATTATGAAGAAAAGTTCATATGAACATAGGTCCGCAAATGCGTCATAAGCTTGCTATGGTGATTCAAAGATGGCACCGTGATATGTGGTTTTATTTTATATTTCTGGAACCGTTTCAGATAGCCATCTGAATTTTGGCATATGAATTTCTTTTAGTAGTAGGCAATTTTCAGTGTTTTTATTAAACGATTATTTTAATCAGGGGCGTACCGACAGGGAGGTCTCGGTTTAATTTATTCACATTTTTATTAAACGTCATATTTTTGCAGTTTTATTAAGAAATTATGATTCCGTGGAATAAATGACGTAAAAAGGTATTCTTGTAGAAAACCTGTCAGGTAGCGGTTTTCGAGAAAACACTCCTCAAAGAAAATAATGCATGATGGTCGCTCAATAATAATAAAAATTGCTACATCAAAGTAGGCTTATGTCAGTGCTAAGTTGAGAATGAAAAAAGGTCTAGTTACCCTGGTTTGGTAAACGAATTTGACGTAAGGTTTAAAAATAAAGTTTATTTGATTATTATTGTTAATAACAGTGTAATTGAAAAAGTCACTGTTCTCGTCTTTAAAAATGCCGGAATACTCTTTTGCTGAAATGGCCGACATGCACTTCATGTACGGCAGAGCAAACGGTTGTGCGGTGGAAGCTCGGAGGTTGTACCAAGAAACTTTTCCAAATCGCCCGCTTCCTTCTGATAAACTGTTCAGCAGTTTACATCAGAGGTTAAGATAAACTGGTAATTTTACGCCAAATAAGAGAGATTGTGGACGAAATCGTACTACGCGAACGCCGCAGGCAGAGGAAATTGTTCTACAACAGATTGAAGCTAATCCAGGTAGTAGCACCAGAAGAATTTCAGCACGAACGAATATTCCGAAAAGCGTTGTATGGGAAATTTTACACGAGGAACTTTTGTATCCATACCATTTGCAAAGAGTTCAAGAGCTAAAACCTCAAGATTTCATGCCTAGAGTGGAGTTTTGTCAATGGATGCAGATGAAATGCCATCAGGACCGTCATTTCCTTGATAAAGTCTTATTTACAGACGAGGCAGGCTTTACGCGTGAAGGAGTGGTAAATTTTCATAACAATCATATTTGGTCAGATGAAAATCCTCACGCGTTTTTCGAAGCTCGGTTTCAAGATAAGTTTTCCATTAATGTTTGGGCAGGTATTATAGGAAATAGATTACTAGGGCCATACGTTATGCCGCAGGGTTTAGATGGTCCCGCATACTTACATTTTCTACAAAACACTTTGCCAGTTTTGCTTGAAGATTTGCCTTGTGGATTAAGATTAGAAACATTTTTTATGCACGATGGGGCTCCAGCCCACTTTAGTTTATTAGTGCGACAATATCTAAATCAGACTTATCCAGATCGGTGGATTGGACGAGGTGGACCAGTAGCTTGGCCTCCCCGTTCGCCGGATCTTAATCCGTTAGACTATTTTCTCTGGGGTTATTTAAAACACTTGGTTTATTCAGTGCCTATAGAAAGTATACAACAACTAGAACACAGAATAATTCATTGTTGCCAAGAAATACGGAACAAGCAAGGTGTTTTTCAACGAGTTAAACGTTCAATGAGAAATCGTTTAGCTAGTTGTATTGAAATGAATGGACATCACTTCCAACACTTGCTGTAACTAAAGAAGCAAGACTCATGTTTGATTTAAGTCAGTAGTATTATTTGTTTCTGTATTGTTCCTTGTTTTTTTTTCATATTATAAATTTGTTTTTCATTTACCGTTCCTTTTTTATTACTATTAAACAATACCTACTGCATATTTGTCTTCTTATTTATGTAACTAAATAAATAAACTTAATTTTTACTTTATTTCAACTTACCACCGACATAAACCCACTTTGATGTAGCAATTTTTATTATTATTGAGCGACCATGCATGCATTATTTTCTTTGAGGAGTGTTTTCTCGAAAACGGCTAGCCTGACAGGTTTTCTACAAGAATACCTTTTTTACATCATTTATTCCGCGGAATCATAATTTCTTAATAAAACTGCAAAAATATGACGTTTAATAAAAATGTGAATAAATTAAACCGAGACCTCCCCTGTCGGTACGCCCCTGATTAAAATAATCGTTTAATAAAAACACTGAAAATTGCCTACTCCTAAAAGAAATTAAAGAAATTCATATGCCAAAATTCAGATGCATATCTGAAACGGTTCCAGAAATATAAAATAAAACCACATATCAAGGTGCCATCTTTGAATCACCATAGCAAGCTTATGACGCATTTGCGGACCTATGTTCATATGAACTTTTCTTCATAATTTTACATGTAGAATCACGCCTAGAAGTATTCGAACGGTATTTCCGGACACCCTGTATATAGGTATACCTTATGCCAGAACCAAAGTTGTCTCATCTGGCAAAAAAACTCAACAAATATTTTTGGATTTATAAATCCGCCTCCGTATTACAAAATACAATACTTTTAATCCCTAAGTTAGACAAATTTTACTATCTCAGATTTTGCAAAATTCAAAATATTACTAAACTTATTATAGAAAAACTAACACAAAATGGGAGAAAGCAACACAATTATAATTTAACATCTCCATTTCAGAGCTAAAAGACCAAAGTTTTATAATATTTACAAAAAATGCATGATCGACTTTATCAAAAACCATTGAATACTACTTTCGAACTCAGGTATTATTTAAATATTTTAAAAAGTGTTTAGATATTATGAAAGTATTTAAATGCTTCTTGTCTCTAGAAAACATAACTGAGGATCTTCCTATTAGTGTACTGAACCTTTAATTTAACACATATAATAGGTAGGTGTATATTGTTTAGAATAAAATTATGGACATTTGTTCATAATTTTATTCTAAACATAATGCTCTAATTTTTGGATCTCCATTTTAGAGCCCAAAACCTGGACATGTCAACAGGTTTTTTTTTTAAACATTGTCAGTGTAATAAAAAGCAGTTGTTTTAATAACACCGGCACACAAAAAAATTAAAGTGGTCCGGCATTTGACCAGACTCATCCATATATATGCATTTTGATGCGCTAAATCCAAATCCGAGGTCCGTTTGACCCATACACCATCAAGATTTTGAGTAAATTGCGAAAAACTGCTAAAAATGGTTAAAAATTTCAGTTGAGTTCAATAAAAAGGTTTTTTTTTATTGAATTCGATCAAGTATGTTTCTTATGTATTTCGATACGCTGAATCTAAATCCAAAGTTTGTTTGGCTGTACACCCTTTTAATTTTAAGTACACTGCAAAAAACCGCTGAAAATGGATAAAAATTGCATACCCTCTCAAAATTTTTAGTAAATTGCTTAAAATGGTTAAAAGTTTTAGTTGAGTTTAATAAAAACGATATTTTATTGAACTCGATCAATACGCCGAATCTAAATCCGAAATCCGTTTGGCCCATACCAATATTGGGTAGATTGCCAAAAACTGCTAAAAATTGCGAAAAATTTGTTATGAATTTTTTTTTATTGAACTTGATCCAGTATGTAAATTTGGAGTATGTACAGCCAGACGGACTTCGCATTTAGATTTACCGTATCAAAATACATTAGAAACATACTTAACCTTGTTTAAGAAAATTTTCTTCATTTTTATAACTGCAATCTTTTGCAATTTTGAGTCATTTTTAGCAGTTTTTCGCAATTTACATAAAAATTTGGTGGCATACGGCCAAACGAACTTCGGATTTAGAATTATTGAATCAAAATAAATAAGAAACATACTTGATCCTGTTTTATAAAATTTTCTTTATTTTCATAACTGCAATTTTTCGAAATTTGTACCCCTTTTTAGCAGTTTTTCGGAATTTACTCGCAAAATTTGGAGGGTGTACGGGCCAAACGAACTTAAGATTCAGCGTATTGAAATACATAAAAAACATACTTGATTTTGTTTAATTAAATTTTTATCATTTTCATAACTGCAACTTTTAGCCATTTTCAGCGTTTTTTTTTGCAATATACTTAAAATTTGAAGGGTCTACAGCCCAACGGACTTCCGATTTAGATTCAGCGTATCAAAATATATAAGAAACATACTTGATCGAGTTTAATAAAAAAATCGTTTTTATTGAACTCAAGTGAAATTTTTAACCATTTTTAGCAGTTTTAATCAAAATGTTGGGGATGTATGGGCCAAACGGACTTCGGATTTAGATTCAGCGCATCAAAATACATATAGATGGATGGGTCTGGTCAAATGCACAGACCACTTTATTTTTTTTTTGTGTGCCGGTGTAATCAGTTACAATTTTTTATTCTTAAAATAAAACACAAATTATTGATATGCTCTGGTATAAAAACTAAACCTTATTAAAATATTAAACCTAACAAAATTTAATTAAATTTTTAAACCCGGCTTACAAGTGAAGCCCCGCCCGGACGCTCCCCGGATGCCCTCTAAACTAGGGCAAATCCGGGGACAGCCGGACGAATGGCAACCCTATTCTTGTGTATCTTTCTAAATAAAATCGTTGTATGTATAGCAAGTAGTATTAGATTGTAACAGAGTTATTTTCCAGGTTTAAAAATTACTATTTAACCGCGCCTATTATGTTTTGCGAAAGCCATGTCTAATGGAAGGTATAAGACATACAATTAATTTTTTTTATTATTATTATTAAAAATTGATGTATAAAAGATAGATTATTTTGAAAAAGTTAAATAAATTTAATAAGATAAAAAAACAACAATTTTTAAATTGTCATTGTAATAATTTGTAATACATGACCTTACAGGGCTTTTCAGTCAACCTATTTAAAACTTGGATATTAATATTACTGTCAATGATTTAGGGAGTGTGTTTTTCTTTATTGAGGTGGTGAAATTTTAAAGCATTTCCCGAGACCTCATAGTAGTTTAAAAATGGTTTAAAAAATACTTTATGTAACGAGGTAAGCAAAAAAAATGTATTTGCCTGATTTATGTTAATAAAGAAGAATAAGGCACCCCTATACCGAATTTGGTATTAACTGAAGCTAAAATTGCGGTAATATGTGACTTGAATACATTAATCATATAATTAGATTATAAAAACACTGAGTTGGTATGAAATATAAGAGGTTTAAGGTGAAAACTATTTCAACAACTTTCATTGTATATTTTATCAGTAAAACCACACACTTACTTAAATTTATTTTGGTCTTTATTGATTGTTCCCTCTAAATTGAATTTCGTTTATTTCATAAAGTAATTTCCTCTCAATGTCTATCGGACAGTACAAAAGCTTTGCGTGTGAGTGGGTTGCTTTGTTTAGGTTGATTCTTTGTAAGGGAAAATGGAAAATATTTTAGCTAATTTGTTTGGGCTCAGCTATCTTCTCAAAAACATGGCATTTAGAATTAATGTTTTCTTTTTGGTAACCAAACACGTATAGTCAAGCAAATAAAATGATTTATTGTTGTTTTTATTTATTTATTTCATAATAAAATATAAAACCATTATAATAGTTATTTATGCAACAAGCGCAAATAGCACAACCTTTAGGAAGTGCAAAAGAAGCTTTTTGCATATATTGAATATAATATTTTTTAATAAAATCCTCTATTTAAAGACCAGAATATAGGTAGGTATATACAATAGTCAGTTACATCTAGCTACAGATATTTTTATTGTTATTGGTATTGTTGTGTTGTCATGGTATTGTTATACTGTAATTGATATAGGTATCAATATTTATTTTAAATTGTATTGCATGCATTTAAAAAAATAATATAACCTTTTACTTTACGGACATGATGCCGATTTTGATGATTTTTTGCATACGTGTTTTTTTGGGGAGCTGATCACGAATCTAAAATCAGTTTTTTCCGGCAACCTCTGATATTTGGGTTTAAGGCTTTCATGTGGACTGACCTTAAAATGGATTTTTTTAAATTCCTTCTTCTTGAAACCGCCATACAAAAAAAAAGTTGTTTGTACTTTTGACCGGACCAACCTACGAACATGTATTTTGACTCGCTGAATCCGAATTTGAAGTCCGTCACCCCCCAGATTTAAGTAAAATGCAAAAAAGGCAAAAAATTGCGAAAAACTGCAGTCACAGCGATGAAAAAAAATTATTTACTCAAATCTGGAGGGTGACCGGGCCAAACGGATTTCAAATTCGGATTAAGCGGGTCGAAATGCCTTTTCGTAGGTGGGTCCGGTCAAAAGAACAAACAACTTTTTTTGTGTGCCGGTGCACCGGGCAAAGGTTTATCATCAGAAGGTGTATTTTAGGATATGTTTTAATTATAACAAGTTTTATTCAAATCAAGAAGTAAAAGAAAAATCTCAACACAGAAAGCTTTTTACACCCTGCATTTTAGAAATGGGCTGTTTAGATCTATGTTTTTTTTTATAGCAAATTTGTCTTTTTGGCCAAGAAATCTTCAATTAAGCGATAGCATAGGTTTTTTGAAGTCACAATAACATATTTCTTTAAATATTTTGTATAGCTGATCCACTTTGCTTTGACACAAAAAGGTATTTTTGGTCTTAAGCTTACCTAACGTATTCTTGACAAACCAATAACTATCTAATTGTGTCATATTTTTTTTATATTTGTTGTGATAAAGGGTTTAAACAAATTATAAGTTGGGATTTTTTATTTTTGTTACCAAAATTTTACAAAATATTTTTGAAAAGCTCATTTTTCGAAGTTGCCTTGTTGTCAAATAAGTAATTTACTTGGATAAAAATGTAGACCATTGTTAATTACTTGTCATCGCTGTTAGAGAATATATTTGCCAAAATATATATTTTTTGTAAGGTAATTTTTAATGGCACGCGATAACATTTGTGCATAAAGCTTAACTGGCCATCTTCTTAAAATAAAAGAATCCGTTTAAAACACAGCTAAATGAAAGTCTAAAATTTTACCCTCATTTATTATTATTTAAAGTATTTTTTTTTTTTTTTATCAACCTTTTCTCTTTGGGGTTTTATTTTTTCCAGATAAAGGACAGAAAGATGTGTCGTATTCAACGATATTTTGTTGCTCTTTGTATTTAGTCGGACTCGTTCAGTTTATTTGGAAGCTTTTAATTATGTCAGCTGCAATAAACCAGCCTGGAAAACAGCGGACAAAAATGTGTTAATAACAATCACATTTTTAATGTGATTTGACTCTGCGGGTTAGTTTATTATTAGGACAGAAATTTTATTAATATTTACACAAAAATAGAATCAGATGTTATGTTACACTTTTAATCTCTACATAAAGCAAGCAACAATAAGTTGCGGTAAAATCAATTATCAATAAAAAGCAATTTTTATTGTTAGTTTAAAAATGCCAAAAATCGAATATGGCGGCCATAATAAAAAATAAAGTTGATGATGATTCAGAATAACCAAAACGGCTGATCCAATAAAAATGTTTATACATATAAGAAACAAACAAAAAAGCTACAGGGCTTTATATATGAAGGATATCGAGTGCTATTAATTTTGCGCGCAGGTAGTCATAAATGCCAGAGGTCATAACGGCAAACTGCAACCATCTTCTAATTGCCATATTTTGCTAATTTAAATCCCTGATACTTTCTGATACATGATCAAACTCGCGCAGGGAGCACACAAGACGACAACATGAATTTTGAACCCGTTGAATCCTTCCGCCGATATGCAAAGTCAAAAACGGATCATAAACAAATGAACAGTAGTTAAAAAATGAAAGTACCAGGGTTTCAACAAGCATGACTGTAAGCTTCTTGACAGAATCTCCTGATCTTGTAGTGCTTTCGCTAATTTTAGTACCCCATAGTCACTTTAAATTAAGCTATTTTAGGCGGTATAAAAAACCGTTTTTATACCTTTTTTCATTATATATGAGTAAGGTTTAAAAAATTATTATATCCTAGTTATATAAATTGAATAATAACATTACAATTATATTTGCGCTCCCTGCATCTCGTAAGAAATAAAATCGTCTTTTCCTTCCTAAAAGTTAATTTATTTTTTACAAAGAGCCAACTGGGGATATTTCTTAAAAACCTTTGTACACATTTCACAAAGACTTCCTACACACGCTAGGTCAAACGTTATTTGTCTTTTGTACATTAAATTGAAAGAAAGAACACGGCTGGAAGTAATTTTTACCCTTTTGCCTACTGCCAGCAAACGGAGAAAAATTTGTTGTTTTTTTATAAATGAACATCATTTATTTCTTTGTCGATATTATTTTGTTTTTCTTATTATTTGGCTATTTATGTGATTTATACCTTGCTGGTGTAGTCGTCTTTTTAAATGTAAAAAGCTTATGTATAAAGCATAGGTAAAAATTTTATTTTAGACGAAACAATATTTTATATTCTATGTTTAAAAATTCTTTTTAAAAGAAACTACACAGCCTTAAAACAGAAATAATAATAGGAATAAAATATTTTTGATTTTATTAACATAGGTCTTTAATGCAGGGTGATTCGAAACTTATTACATAAAAAGGGAAAAACATTTTTTTTTTGTGTTTTGCTTTAGCAATACAGCCAGTTTTGGGATATAAACTTGTTCTTTTACTGGTACCCTATTTTGCTTAATTAAAGTACACCTAAGCGTGTTTAAATCCAACTTTCAAACACACGCGTGTTTTAAAGGTTTCAATGTATATCAATCAACAACACGAGAAATGTGAAGTCTAGGATGACATTGCCAACCTTTAACCTCGAATTTTGGCATATGTCAAGCATTAAAATATATATATATATATATATATATTATATATATATTTATATATATATATATATATATATATATATATATATATATATATATATATATATATATATATATATATTGATCTGACATGAGTACGTCAAATGAAATATTTCAATAACAAATGTTTTTAAGTGCTTAAAAAATAGAGTATTCGTGGTTATTAAAACACTTGCTGTATTTCGAGAATATTTTTTAAAAAAATATTTTTCTTTTCATGCCGAAGAATTTTCAAAAAGTATTTCAGGCAGAGTATTGGTAGGTACCCAAAAGACTATGATGAGTGAAATCTTAATGGAATTGCTTTAGGATTTACAAGGTTCAGAAAAAGTAATTGTTATAAAAAACACTACGAAACATGACAAGAAAACAAAGCATGGTAACACCTAGAAAAAAACCAGTCGCTGGCTCTTTAATAGTTAATTAAATACAGCGACGAACACAGTGATGATTTGCAATTTTCAACTAAAATTAATAAGAAAACAAACAACCAAACTAGTTGCTAAAATATTAGATAATTACGCAAATTGCTTAAAAAAAATAAATACCTACACAGACTGATGAAATCTGTTGCAGTAAGTACAAAAATGGATTTGTGAGATTTACAGTAAAGAGTAGGAAAACAATTATATTATGTTGGTACCTACTGTTAAAACTAAGATTTTGACAGTTGTGATTTAGTGGAGATTTTTTTTTTTTTAAATGGCATCAAGATATGTTAAACAGATACCAAACTAATAAAATTTCTGATAGTTTTTTAATGGGTTACTTATTAATATATGTTATACTATTATGAAATTTAAAAAAATATTTCAGTAACTTCAAAAATCAAGCAGATAACTGATTTGCTTAAAATAAAATCTGCCTTTATAATTTACTGTTAAATTAGTTGTTTATAAAGCTAGGATCGACTCATTAGACGAATGATTATTATGCTATAATAGTCAGAAGCGTACCTTACCTAAAATATGGATAATAAAATTTTATTATTTTATATCTGTTTTTAGAATACGTAAATTAAAGGTACATATAAAGATAGTAAAGTGATGATTTAAAATACATGGCACGTCCTACATAAATTTGCGGTATAACCTACAAATTATGAAACATTTTGAAACCTTAAACATTGTTGACGAAACTACAAGAAAATAGGTTAAATTCCTAAAATCCCAACACTCACCTATTTACCACTTAAGCTTTGTAGGCTAAAGATTTTAAAAAAATACTGTATTTTTTCAAGAAGGTTGTTTGAGAAAATAAGCAGTTTAAAAAAAAATGCCGTTTAAAAAAAAGATTATTTTAACTATATGTTTATGTTTTTTTATCTTGGGACAGCAGGGCCGAAATTACCTATGGGCGCACGGGGCGAACGGGCCTGAAGGGGGCCCCACCATCGTAGGGTGGTAAAAAATTATTTTGCAAAAAAGTTTAAACGTTTAACGAAAGACTAATACATTTGGGCCAGATATCCAAGAAATAAAAAATATTTATTACTTTATGTTCCTCAAAAATTATAATTTATCAACTGTAATAAATAAAATTCATATTTCGAACCGAACGAAATGGATCCCTGGCAAACTGGGCGCGGCGGGTAACCGTGCGCGGTGCACAGAGCTGTTTTTATAAATAGAATTAGGATGTCCCAGTAGGTGTTGCTGTCGAACGAAGGGCTACTACGCAACCACGTGATCGCGCACCCCTGTTTTTTTCATTTCATTCGATTCAATTTAAATGTTTTATATGCAAGATGTTTTATATTGTTAAAATATTATATTGTTTGTATAAACGTTACTGGGGGTAAGGGCCCATTCACGAATTCGCCCGGGGCCCCAGAGGTCCTAAGTTCGGCCTGTGGACAGTCCACAAAGGCTACAAAGCCTAAAAAGTCCAGAAAATGTCTGTATGGACAAAATGTTCTGCAGCCAGGACACAAAGTAGGAAGCCTGTCCAGTTGTACTCTAAACTTCAAGAAAACACAATCAAACTGATCGCCTAAAAACGAAACCTCCGTTTGTGTCAAATTCCACAGAAATGTTGGATAAGTGTATCTAACCCTAAATAAATGTGTTTGATTAATTTGATGATTATTTAAATAATATTAAAAGAACCACCCTAAAAACTGATTTTTTTATTTGATAGGGAATTGGATGACTACAAAAACTATATTTAAAAGTGCATCACAGTATAGGACTTTCAAAGACAACTTCTAAGTTATTTAAAAAAATAAAATTTTATAAGTATGTTTCACGATCTGTTAGAAAAACAGACAAAAATTATAAATTAATTGCTGTATTTTCTGCTTGGATATGCATCTATTATATATTTTATTATATACAACTATTGTTTGTATTGCATTGTATTGTAATACATTGTTTTATTAATATCATTAAGAGATGTAAAATGTATTCTAATTATCATAACTATTTGTAACGAACTGTATTAGGAGTTCCTATTTAATTTGTATATAATTATATAATTTAATAAATGTTATTATTACTATTATGATTATTATTATTCATAAATATCCGACCCCATATGGTGTCATGCAAAAGGCCACCCGTATCGAAGACCACTCCTTGCGTCCGCTTGATCAGTGATCCTCGACCAAATTTCTTTTTCCTCAGTAAACCAAGGGACCGAAGGACAACAGATTTCTGCATTTTCATCATCAGTTGTTTGGATAAATATTGACATGCGGGAAACCTTCAGCTTCCTTAACACATTATCCTTCATGCCCCCCAAAACGCCGACAACCAGGACAACCAGTGGCACATTATATTCTGGATAGAGCCTCTAAAGTTCGCCAAAAGGATCTTGATATTTGGCTCGTTTCTCTCGTTCCTATATATCGTTGTTAGTTTTCGCTAGTGCGAAAAAGTCAATTACATACATAGAGTTTTTTATTTTGTCAGGGAGAACGATATCAGGTTTATTGGCGCAAATTGGATGCTTAGTTGGGAACGCATAATTCCAATATATGCGACAATTGTCATTTTCCACTCCTGCCGGAAGCAAATGGTAGAGTTGCTGTTTAATCGATGCCGTAGTAATGTCTGAGGTGATAGTAAAGTACACCCAAAGCGCATTGTTATGTCAGTGAATGTAACCACTGACAGCATGCACTGTACAGGCTGACAATAAATGCTTAAGGGTTTCGGGTTGCTGTCGACCAGTATGCTTATCATCCCTTCTTAGCATGCTAGTAGGAAACCCTCAGTCTCAGACCTAGTCTCAGTAGATTTCAAAAACCCAAAGGTAAAGTTTTAACAGAGCTCGAGTCTTTCTATGTTTCGGGTAAATACTCCGTGCTGCATTATGTGATCTAAAGTCATTGCAGTTTTATATTGCTTTAAATTTAAGTCTTATAAGTGATTGGTCGTCTTTGGATCTTGGACCAAGACGTTAGTTGCCTCTTCCGATATCTAGCGAAGTGCATCTGTAAAGCATTTCCACTTTTTTCCCGCTCCTAATATAACATTTAATATTATGTTATGTTTTAAAGTTTTAAAATTCAGTTTCGTTTAAATCAAAATACAAAAACACTAAAACTTAGCAGTATGCTATTCTTATTTCTTGACTAAATATTATACAAGGAATTGTTATTTTCTAAACCAACTTGCATTCGACAAAAAACAAATTGCATACCTAGTTACCCGAAATTAAGAATAAATAAAAAGGAACAATTAACTGATTATTTAAAAACATTTTTTTAATTTTTTTAAAAAGTAATTAACCTAAAGATTGTTAAGTTTATTATAATCTAAATACCTAATTTCAGAGCTGGGTAGGAATCAAATCCTTCTGGAATCGAATCGAGGAAAGGATTCCTTTTTAAGAATCTGAAGGCTGGATCAATTACTTTTGAAAAATAGGATCCTTAATCCGGATTCGTAATATAATTTTAAAATAATCCAAAATCGATTCCATTTTGGGAGGATCCGATTTTAAAATGAATCGATTCCTTATATTTCCAATAAGACAAATTGGTTTATAAATGCCAAAATCCAATCCAAAATATTAATTTCCAGATTTTTACCTAGTCCCAAAAAAACCTTTATCCCGAATCTAAGGTAAATGACATAATCCGCTATTTTAACTCTTCCATTTTCAATTTTCAAATTTTTATCTAAGATTCTTAATCAGCATCACATGGATTTTCTGAGATAAAGATAATGAATTTTAAAACATCTGCCTCTTATAATCCTTAAATAAGAACACACCTAACATGTGATTTTTAACCAAAATATGTTATTTTACCGGTCCAGAAAAACAACATTTAAAGGAAACATTTTTTTTCGTAACCAAAGACGGGCATAAAATTTACTTTCATTTGATCTGAAAAATTTTTGAGATAACCCTGAGAGATTTGTTAATGGGACAATTTACTATTCAGGGTGTCTTAAAATTTTAATACATAAAATAACAATAAGTATGTCCAATTTATAAATTGCTTAGGGTTATCTCAAGAATTACATTTAAAAATCTTATGAAGATCTAGCATCGCAAGTTTTGGAATACAGTTAAAAAATGTTCTATTCAAAGGTGGTTTTGTGTTGATCTCAGAAATAACGTATGTAAATTTAAAGAATATTTACCAAACACTAATTTGGCTAAGAGTTACAGCAATTCAAAATGAGACTAAAATTATACAGAGTGTCCCAGAATATGTGGGCAATCTCTCGGAATCTAATAGAAAACCTAAAATTTATAAAATTCCATAAACTTTTTCCTTCGAACCTTTCCTATGGAGATACAGGTACATAACGGACGCCCCTGGAAATCTTTTTTTCTATAACTTTTAAAATACTAGATACTGGTTACTAGATAAGTATTCTTAAAATAAACCCATTTAATCATATTTGGCTAATTTAGTTTGCCAGGGATGGACTAGCTATGACACAATAATAGCAGTTTTTTAACACCCTTTATGATAAAAGCGCAACAATATTGTTTTTGGATAGCTTTAACCTTAAACTTAAAGAAGGAATGCTTAATTGACCTCGATAAAATTAACTGTTTACGAGAAATAAAATATCATAGTTGATAATTTTTTTTACATTATAAAGTGTGTTTTCTAATTGTACGTCAATATTTAAGTAGGCAATTTTTGGGTTTATTTTAAGAAGAAAACTTTACTCCTAAACGTCTTAACTTTTTAGATACAGGGTGAATATTTAAAAATAAGTTATTTATTATTAATATCTGTAATACCACTTTAGACATTTTAATGAAATTTGTACTTTGTAACAAGAAGCATTTTTTGTGTAGAACAATTTTTTTTATATTTGCCAAAATAGACAAGTAAAATTCTGTACAAACCCACTGGTGGAAATAAAAAAAAATGTGCTACACTAAAAAATGCTCCTTGATACATAGTACATTTATGCCAAATTTCATAAAAATATCTAAAGTGGTATTACAGATATTAATAGTAAATGATTTATTTTTGAAAATTTTACCACCCTATATCTCAAAAGTTAAGAGGTTTAGGACATACCTTCATATAAAGTTTTCTTCTTAAAATGGATCCAAAAATTGTCCCCTTAAATATTGACGTTCAATTGGATAGCACCCTGTAAAATGTAAAAAAAAATACCAACTATAATATTTTATTTCTCGTAAACAGTTGATTTTATCGATGTCAATCAACAATACGTTTTTTAGTTAAAGGTTAAAACTATTTAAAAATAATATTGTTGAGCCTTTATCAGACAGGGTGTTGCTATTATTGTGTCAGAGCTAGTCCGTCCCTAGCAAACTAAATATGTCAAATATGATTTAATGGGTTTAATTTAAGAAGACTTATCTAGTAACCATCATATTAAAAAAATTAAATTACGCCTAGTATTTTAAAAGTTATTCAAATAAAAACGATTTCCAGGGGCGTCTGTTATGTACCTGGATCTCCGTAGGGGAGGGTTATGGAAAAAATGTGTATGGGAACTTGTCATATTATTTTTGAGTTTTCTATTAGATTCCCAGAGATTGCTCACATATTCTGGGATGCCCTGTATAATGCGGCTCCGGCTCCGGCTCCGGCTCCGGCTCCGTGCTAAATCTTTGACGCTTATTTATCACCTGGATTATGTAATATCATTCGTATCGTAGTTCGTAAGTATAAAAACATAAGAGGATCCGAATTCGTGATCCGATTAATGGGAATCCATTCCCTGGATTTGATTCCTTTTTTTCAGTAAAAAAGGAATCGTGAATCGTATTGGTGATTTGATTCCTTTACGAGGATTAGAATCCATAAATCGATTCCTTTTTTGAAGGATCCGTCCCAGCTCTGCCTAATTTCATACAAGGGTGAAAAACTTAAATCCTATGAGGTTTTCTTTATTTTTTTACCAATAACCAATTTCTTTGAAAGTAAATAAAAAGTTTGTGGTATCAATAAATGAGTTACTTTATTGTAAAATAAATAATTAACTAATGTATTTAAAAATAGGCAACTTTGCGTTATATCTTCAATCCTGCAACTGATAAAAAATAATTAAGTGCGCCACTGGATTCTATGTAAAATTCTTTATTAATATTCCATTTAACATTTTTTTCTATCTTAACTAATAATCGAGACACAGAGATGTGTACTAAAAATCATCAAAATTTGAAAAACGCTCTGTACCTACGAGACAAATCAAGCCGCGATCCTTTTTTACCGTTGCAGTTGTTTCGAAAATAGAATTCGAAAACGTGCCACCAGAATTGCTTTATTTCTTAAAAAGGTGACATCCTATACACTATAAAAGGTAAACTTTAAATAAAACTTCAAAAAATCACAATTAACATTTCTTAACTATTAAAAAAAAAATCTACAATTTTACCAGTCCGGCGCTGAACTTTATTTATTAAAACATTGTTGCATAATGGTATGTTCAATTTAAAACTGGTACTTTGCGTGATATGAATCTCTTTCGGTTGTTTGTTTAAAGTATGTAGTTTAAGTCTGGGCAAATTAAAGTAAGTTGTTAAATTGTTAACAAAAATTGTACGGCTGGGATATGAAATTTGTAGTATTAATAGTCAGTGTTCTTGTTCTTATAAAATGTGTGCAAAGTGCAAGAATTTTGGGAGTTTTTCCCATGGACTGGGGAAGCCACTATATTTTGGGTTCCAAACTAATGAAGGGATTAGCCGAAGCTGGTCACGACGTCACCATGATTAATCCGCGCAAACTTAAGGATCCTCCGAAAAATGGAAATTGGACTGATGTTGTAATAGATGGATTTGGAGATACATTTCATTGTAAGTAATGTTTACGACCACAGAAATTAAGTTTTTTTAAGTATTTAATTATCTTTTAAATTTTTAGAATAGTTTGTAGTATTTTTTGCTAATAAAATTGATAAAGAAGTATTAAATATACCGGGTGGTACATCGTCAGGCGAGTTATAGGAAATCCCATGTAACTTTTAATGGGGTCAATTATTTGCTTTTCTAATTAATTCGGAGAAAAATTCTATTAAAGTCTATTGAAGAGCATGTAAATCTACGTCCATGGTAAAAACTTTAGATTTTTCGGTTATACCGTTTGCGAGTTAGATGCTAATATTTTTTTAAAAATTGTTACTTAAATATCGCCTCATATTTATGAACAATAATAAAAATGCCAGTAAGTTGTAAATTAACGTTGTCATTTTAAAATTTAGTGCTTTATCTTTATCAAAAAATCATACAACTAGAAGATTAACCATGGGTCACTACTGAAGAAAAAGTATTGATGATTAAATGGTACTATCAAGAAAATAGTTACCAAAAGGTATCAGATATGTTCGCTGCTCAGTTTCCGAAGAGACCGATACCCGGAAAATCAATAGTCGATAGGCCTATTAAAAAATTTAAGACCAATGGCACAGTAATAATAACTGCAGATGTAAAGCAGGAGAATATCAAAAAGATGATAACGTTAGAGATGATAGAGACTTGGAAGTTTTATTGCACGTGGAAGAAAATGAAGGGAAGGTGAGCACAAGGACTCTTCAGGATATCATAGGAATAGAGGAAACGGCATAAATGTTTTTCATACAAAACAAAGACATCAAAAGCTAAGAGGTGGGGATAAAATAAGGCAGCAGGAATGTTGCTTTGATATGATGGAAAGGGCAAACATGGACAGGGAATTTTTTTAAAATATTTGTTTTACTGATGAATGCACATATACGTTAAACAAACCCAATCATCAAAATTACCGATACTGGAGCAAAGAAAACCAACACAGATTTGTCAAAACCAGGGAGCAATATTCACAGAAAGTAAATGTTTTGGCGGGGATTTTCGAACAACTATTATTGGACCATTTTTTCTTAATCGAAATTTAACTGCAGAATATTATTTGGAACTTCCTAAAGAACAAATTTTACCTACTTTAAATGATGCCTCCAAAGAAAATCAGGAAGTTTGGTACCAAATGGATGACTGCCCGGCACATAATACCCTGGCTGTTCGGGAATATTTAGACTATGCTTTTAATGAAAATGTTATTGGCCTATATCACACCATAAATTGGCCAGCCAGATCTTCTGATATTTCGCCAAATGACTTCTTTCTCTGAGGTCATTTAAAAAGCCAGATATACAAGGATACAAATTACACAAATCTGGATAAATTAAAAAATGCTAATTCTGCAGAATGCAATAAATTTCAATTTACCAGCTAGCCAATGTAAGAAGACAATGTCTAGCAGCCAACGGAGGAATATTTAAAAATTTTCATAAATCTTAAAATTATTTTTAACCCGTTATTTGTAATAGTATGAACAATTTATTAAAGCATGTACAAGTATTGCAAATGCCATAGTTTTTGAGATTTGTTACTTTACTTAGGTTTAACTAAGCTTAATTGGTCTGCATAAATAAAAACTTTAATCTTTTCGTTCTACGATGTATTGATAATGAATAAACACTAAATTTCAAAATGACAACGTTAATTTACAACTAACTGGCATTTTTATTATTGTTTATAAATATAAGACGATAATAAAGTAACAATTTTAAAAATATATTAGCACCTAACTCGCCAACGGTGTAACCGAAAAATCTAAAGATTTACTATGGACGTGGATTTGCATGCTCTTTAACTTATATTTTTTTTCCAAATTAATTAGGGAAGCTAATAATTAACCCCATTAAAAATTACATGTGATTTCTTATATCCCACCGGACGATGCCTTTAGATATTAGTTCACACAGATTAAAGAAAAATAAGTACCACCCATTAAGCCAACCATTGGCTGAAGTGCTTGTTGAAAGCGATTTTTTTAAAGTCTTACTTCTTGTAACTGGTACATTAACAAATACCAGAAACAATTAAATTTTAGCAGTGCCAATATTGGAAGTCAGGAAACGTAAATAACTGTGTTAGGTACCATAGCGATCCAAAACTTACTAAAATAAAATCGACTTTGTTGGTATTTAGGAGTTTTTCTTTAGGAGTATACACTTGTTATACATTAATAAAAAGGGGTTTTTATGATTAGTTTATAAACGTAAAAAATTCAATATAACTTTTATTTTAAAAAATGAAGTTGATGACGGTTTTAAATAACCGAAACGTCGAAATTTACAAATCTGATGCAATAATTCTATTCTACATAAATTTTGCACCACACTGAAATGTACAGGGTGATTCACGTTGAGTGTCCTAAAAAAGTTCTGGAGAACCAAAAAAGGAACTTTTTGAAAGTTAGCAGACGGCCATAACATGTGATAAGTGATATGATCTATACTTACTTATACAAATTGTTAAAGTAATAACATAAATACATTTATTAACTTTGATAATTATATGACATAACAACTTTCTGAATGACATTGATTGCTTTACTAATAACCCAAGGTGGAAAGGTGATGCCAAGGTTTACTTGTGGTTCCTAACATTTCTTCCCCCCTTTTTAAACCAAAATATAGTCCTTCAAGTAACTAGGTTTCTTTCTTTGACGTTTGGAGTAAGAAGTAGTAAAGTTAGGTTCTTCTGTATTTTCAGATGTCGGGTTATTTAAGTTATCGTTTTCTATGGGTTGTTCCAAATTATAAGTAGGATCTTGAACACACGTTGTATCTTTAGAAGACCAATGGGGCGTTGTTACTTCAGAAAGTGTTGATGGAGTTTCTTTGGGAACTGTAGCTGAGGTTGGTGAACTAATTTGAGTTTGCCCTGAACCGGAACTACTTGATATATTTTTTATTTTCTTCCCTCTCTAACAGTTGCAGGTCAGAAATATTAGACAAGCTCTCCCTGAAAACAGTGTGAATTTGACTCTAAATTTGTTAACTCTGTGTATCTTCGCTTTAGCTGATTTGTATTCATTCTTAATACAGGTCATCGGTATCCCTCCATTAAAACATTATACATAACATTTCCAATTTTTTCAATAACGGACCCTGGTCTCCAACTGTATTTATTGTTTTTGTAAATTTTGGCATAAATTAGGTCACCTGGAGCAAATGTTCTTTGAATTTTGGAGTTTTGTCACATATATTTGAAATATCTCTATGTGAAAAAGGTAACATTAGGTCAAAAATAGTGCGCATTTTCTTCCTAGTAAATTTTCGGCCGGTGATTTTCCCTCGGGAATTGTAATTAGGTGTTGATCTGTAAGTTGCTAAAAACTGTTCTAATTGGCTTTCTTCTGGTTTTCCAGTTTTATCAAACTTTCCTAATGCCCTCTTAAATGTATCAACAAAACGTTCTACTTGACTATTTGATTGAGGTGTAAATGGTGCGGTACGAATATGTTGTATTCTGTTGGACAGACAGAATTTATTAAAAACTTTACTGGTAAATTATGATCCATTATCGGTTACAAGGGTTTCAGGTGGTCCAAATCGTGCGAAAACCTCTTCCAACATCTTTATAGTATATGTAGAAGTAATTGTTTTTGTAGGAATCACTTCTGGCCATTTTGAATAGGCATCCACAAGTAACAAATAATTTGCCATCAACTGGTCCAGCGAACTCTAAGTGAACTCTTTGCCAAGGGTTATTTGGTTTAGACCAGGGTGATGGTAAAACTTTTGAAGGAGATTTTGCAACTTCTGCACAGCTAGTACATTTTCTTACAAAATCTGTAATATTGCTATCAATTTTTGGCCAGAACACATAACTTCTTGCCAATGATTTCATTCTTTCTTGTCCTGGATGGCCCTGGTGTAATTGCTTTAGAATTTGTTCACGAAACTTTTTGGGAACAATTACTCTGTTTGAAAACATCAAACAATCTTTGACTACATACAGTGAATTTTTTCGATCATAATATTCTGAAACTTCTTCGTTAATATCTTTTTTGTTTAGTGGCCAACCATTTTGAATAAAATTAATAACTTTTTTAAGAACTGGATCTTTTTGAGTTTCCTCATATATCATTTTAAAATTAATTGGAAGAAATTCTATTACTTCATCAAAAACCTGACAAACTTCTGTTTCAACAGAATTATTAGTGTTAATTAATCGAGATAGTATATCTGCATGTCCAAATTCAGTGGTTTTTGTATATTCAATTTTAAAAAAGTATGCCCTTAAACTTAGCGCCCATCGCTGCAATCGGTTTGCTGTGTAAACAGGAATACCTTTATTTAACCCAAAAACAGCTAACAGAGGTTTGTGGTCGGTCTGTAAAATGAAAAACCTTCCATAAATCATTTTATGAAACTTTGTTAAAGCAAACACCAATAATAATGCCTCTTTTTCGATCTAACTCTATTTTTTCCGCTATTGTTATTGTTCTTGATGCGTGATAAACTGCTTTTATTATACGATCTTAAAATCTATGTAAAATACAAGCAGCTGTGCCCAAACTGCTGGCATCCCTAGCAACAATTATTTCTTGTTTCGGGTTATAGAGCGTTAACAGCAATTTAGACTGAAGAATGTCCTTAAATTTATCGAAAGAAGCTTGACATTGCTTGTTCCAGACAAACCTGCTATTTTTCTTAAGTAATTCGTCAAAAGGATGACGCAAAATATGCATATTTCTTATAAATTTACCATAATAATTAATTGCTCCAAGGTATGATCTAAGAGTAGCCAAATCATGAGGTGGAGGCATGTTCTTGATTGCGTCTGTCTTTGATGGGCCAGGTTGGATTCCGTTTTCATTAATAATGTATCCCAAATATTTTATTTCCTTAACACCAAACTTACATTTCTCTAACTTTAAATGAAAACCAAAATCTTTTATGCGTTTGAAAACTTTAATAATATTTTCTTGATGTTTTTGAGCTGTTTTTCCCGAAACTAGAATATCATCAATATATGCTGCTGTACCTGGCAAACTGGATATCATTGTATCTACTACCTGTTGAAATATCGATGGGGCCACTTTGATACCAAAAGGCATCCTATTGTATTGGTATAAGCCAAGATGTGTATTGATAGTTAAAAATTTCTTTGAACTGTCATTTATTTCAATTTGTAAAAATGCATCAGAAAGATCTAATATGCTAAAAGTTGTGCATCCATTTAACTTTGCTAATTTATCTTCTACTGTGGGTAAAGGATAGTGATGTGACTTGAGCGCGTTGTTTAGTCCGGTTGAATAGTCTCCACAAATTCTGATATCTCCGTTTGATTTTTTTGTTACAACTATTGGAGCAGCCCAGTCAGAGTATTCTACAGGTGAAATAATATCCAGGTTTTCTAATCTTTGAAGTTCTGCCTCAACTTTATCTTTGACTGCGTAGGCTACAGGTCGTTTGGGACAAAACACTGGCATCACACCATCTTCAACATGCAGATCTACTTTCATTTTAGTGCAGCGTCCTAAGGAATCTTGAAATACTTCTGGAAAAGCAATTTCTAGTGATTTTTTGTTTAAATAAAATGGGTATACGTTTGATTTAATGTTGTTACAAACTGAATTTATTGGCACAAAGACCCAACTTGGTGATCGTTGTGGTGAAAGCCTGTTCTTCAAACAGGCTTTCAATTTTTTGTACCAGAGATCAAAGGTCAAGCCAGATTCTGGATCATAATGAAATTCAGTAATGCTATTTCCTAAAGTTTCCATTCGAAATTCATCACTAACATCACCAGGGACTCTGGGATTAGATGAGCCAAACGTATTTGCCAAGTAACCAAAAAGTCTTGCTGGTTTTTTAAAATTAGTTCTTGTTGTTTTTGTACCTGTTCCTGTTGGGTTTTAATAAAGCTAAGTAATGCTTGCTGAACTTCTTCCCCACTCATTTTGCCTTTATCCTCGTCGCCAACTGATATGATCTAGACTTACTTATACAAATTGTTAAAGTAATAACATAAATACATTTATTAACTTTGATAATTATATGACATAACAACTTTCTGAATGAGACTTTCTGAAAAAGACTAATAATTATATGACATAACAACTTTCTGAATGACATTTGCTTTACTAATAACCCAAGGTGGAAAGGTGATGCCAAGGTTTACTTGTGGTTCCTAACAATAAGCTACATTTAAAAAAATAGTTTGGCAAGTGCAGCGTTGCCAGATCTAACCGAAACCAATGGCAACATTGTAATTTTAAATAGAACACCCAATTTTTCATTGCATATTCGGATTCTCCACAAAATTCTAAGTAAGTTTTGTTAACATCTTTCTATACCTATATCTTACCGTTTTTGAGAAAATGATTGATCACTATTTTTTTAAGGACCATCACCATGTTAAAAAAGTTTAATATTTACGTGCCTAAGCGAGCTAAATACTGGATTTTTTTAGGGTTAGACAATGCATGTATTTAAAAGATCTACATACTATTAAAGCAATATATCCTACAGGGTATCCCAAAAAATTTGCATTTTTACCGATATTAAATAATGATTAAAACTTTTTTTTAATACAACGTTTTATCCCACTTTCGAATAGACCAATAATTTACCTACAAAATGTCCATATATCTTTCTATACCCATCTGCCACCGTTTTTTAAATACAACCGAATTTTAATTTTTTTAGCATTTAATCCTTATTAATTAAACAAAATATAAAATTTTTAACTTATATGTTAAATAGTTGTCAGGACAATTTAAAATAAACACTTCCATGGCCTAGGTAAATTGTCTATTAAGGCGGTGGTTTACTATAGATGATATTTAAAAACAGGGAAAAAATTAAAATTCGTTTGTATTTAAAAAACGGTGGCGGATGGGTAAAGAAAGATGTATGGACATTTTGTAGGTAAATTATTGGTCTATTCAAAAATAAAATAAAATACAGTATGTTGTATTTTAAAAAAAGGAGTTTTAATCATTATTTAATATCGGTAAAAATGCAAATTTTTTGGGACTTCCTGTAGAATATATTGCTATAATAGCATGTAGATCTTTTTAATACATGCATTGTCTAACCCTTAAAAAAAAATCAAAAATTTCAGTATCCAGCTCGGTTAAGCACGTAAATATTAAACTTTTTTAATATGGTGGTGGTCCTTAAAAAATAGTGCTTAATTATTTTCTCAAAAACAGTAAGATATAGGTAGAGGAAGATGTTAACGAAACTTTCTTAGAATTTTGTGTAGAATCCAAATATGCAATAAAAATAGGGTGTTCTAGTTAAAATTACAATGTTGCCATTGGTTTCGGTTAGATCTGGCAACGCTGCACTTGCCAAACTATTTTTAAAATGTAGCTTATCACCTGTTATGGCCGTGTGCCAAATTTCAAAAAGTTCCTTTTTTTTGGTTCTTCAGAACTTTTTATAGGACACTCAAAGTGAATCACCCCGTATAAATTAGAAGTATGTTACTATATATAAAAGACTGCACTTTGTAACATGGGCATAAAAAGGTATTCAAAGAAAGGTAACTCAAGTAGTCTGAGACTTGTATCATTGAATTGTATGCAGCGAGTTTGGATAGGGTGGAAAGAGTCATTGGGGATAGTAATACCTGTAAATGTTGGTTTTCTATAAACTTTAAAAGTGCACTGATTATTTACGTGGGATATGGTTAGATCTAAGAAATTTATTTCATTGTTGTCTTCTTTTTCTAAAGTGAATTGAATTTTTGGGTGAACACTGTTAATATAATGTTAGTAATGTAAGGCAAAGAGAGTGCTCTATATACATAGAGCACTCTCTTTGCCTCTCTCTGAAGAAGAGCTACAGAGAGAACTTTGTACCATTGAAAATATTGCACAATCAAATAAATTCTCCAAACAAACCATAAAGAAATTAATAACCAAAAAACAAAAACGCTTAGCTTTTCAATTAATCTATCCAAAAATTAAAGATCAAGAAAATAACCAAAAATATGTATCCTTATCGTATTGCGGCACCCTATCAGAAAAAATAGCCAACACTCTATCCAAACACAATATTAAAGTTGCTTTTAAATCTCAGAACAATATATCGAATATTATTTATAACGCTAAAGATAAAACCAACAAATTTAATAAATCAGGAGTTTATAAGTTGAAATGTTCAGAATGTGATAACTTTTATATAGGACAAAGCGGTAGGAGCATAAAAACTCGCTATTTAGAACATTTTAGATCATATAGACTACAAAAAACAGACTCTACTTTTGCTAATCATTGTTTAGAACAAAAACACAAATTCCCTAATTTAAATAATATAGAAATATTACACTATTCAACCAAGGGCCATAAATTAAACTATCTTGAATCCCTAGAAATATACAAAGGCAATAAAAATAATAATGTACATCTGCTTAATGACCAAACCGAACTTGTATTTTCCCCGCTATTTACTGTTGCCAAACCATAATAAACTGTTAATTGCTCCGCCGCTTCCTAAGAATATATTTACCACTTAGAGGTATAAATTCACCTTATTTTGTATTGATACTTTAGTCTGAAAAAAAATTTGTTTGAAAATGACTCTGTGAGTTGAAACTACAGTAACAATAATTGTGAATATATTTTTGTGGTAAAAAAACATAGTAGTTTTATTTATCAGTGTTCTTCATGATGATTAATTACCACATAGTAACGGCTAATAGCATCAATTTTTTTCAATAATAATACCGTTAAAAGCATTTTCCAGGTACTTTCTAACCATACGGGCATTTGGGGGGGGGGGGCAACCATCCATTTGGTACCAGATCATTTGATCTTCCCGAACAACTTCTTCCAAGGCAGGTCCAATTTAATTTTGAAATAAGTCCAAATAGGTTTCTGGTGTCAGATTATAGTCCATGGAAAGGGTCCAATGATATGGTGTCTGATAATTCCCAGGAATACATTTGTTTTTTGGGGATATTGTGTCTGAGTATGAACAAAGCTATGTTTATTTTCTTGGCTCCAATACCGACAATACTGAACATTTGGTTTATTTTTGAGGGTGAATGTACATTCATCGGTAAAACAAATATGTCTTAAAAAATTCCTATCGTTATTTGCTCTTTCCATCATTTCAAAACAAAATGCCATTTATCGCTCTTCATCTCCTTCCTGCAGCTCTTCATTTTTTTCCAATTTATACGAATAATATTTGTGTTTTTTCAAAGTGCGCAATACCGTTGTATGATGTTTATTTAACTTTTGCCCAAGAACCCCCGTACTAACCATTTTGTTTTCCTCCACACTCAGTAGAATATTAAGATCTCTGTTCTCTCTTTCTTCGGCTCTATTTTCGATATCCGAGTTGAACATTTACAATTATTTATTACGGTACCTTTGGACTCGAACTTACTGACAATACTTTAATACTTGAAACGGACGGAATGGGCTTGGTGGGGAAATAAGCTGAAAACATTTCAGATACTGCTCTAAAACTGTTTCCCGCATAATGCCACTTAATTATGGATACTTTTTCGTCGATTAAATAAATCTTTTTTTTTAAATACCGACTATCCCTGATTTATTAATACTTTTCCTCATGTCAGGGACAATATTCATTTTACTGGTGCCTGTTTGGTTTTACCTGAACCGAAAATTTGGTAATTTTGCAATTACATTTAATTGAATAATTCAAGATTCGCTTATTAATTTTTTTTTAACTTGGCACGAGGGCTTGTCAGATTGGTCTTTTCAAAAAGTTATCTTACATTTTTTCTGTAAAATGTACAGGGGAGCCAATATTTGACCCCCTCAAAATTTACGTCGAATGTCCTATGTTTCGCTTGGCGACGCACCACCCGGTATAATTAAATGGGTATATCATAAATACAAAATATCATCCGCTGAAAAATGTTGGAGTAGTCAGGTATCTCACAAATGCTATTAATATATTTTTATTATGTTATAATCTATTAATTTATTTTCTTTTTAGCACTTATAAATGAAGCAAATTTGTACGATGACAGCAACAAAAATGTCCTGGAAAAGATGAAAGGTTATACACGGTTTCTTACCTTCATGTCAAATCAGACTCTTCGAGCTGCCCAAGTCCAAGAACTGCTAAATTCTAATGCAACATTTGATGCTGTAATAGTGGAACAAGTTATGAACGATTGTCATCATATGTTTGCATTACGCTTTAATTGTCCATTAATATTATTAAGTAGTATTGGGCCGAATACAGTGATTAACTCTAAAGTCGGAAATCCTTCACCTGTATCCACAGTCCCTAACTTTAACTTACAGAGTGATGGATCGAAGGAGATGACCTTTCTTAAAAGAATAGAGAATTTGTTTTACAATGTATTTTCTACATGTTTAACAATCTGTATATACTTCCTCAACATAATACCATTTTACACGAGGTATTTCCAGACGCACCAGACATAGGTGATTTGTACTTTAACGTTTCTTTGGTTTTACTTAACTCTCATACAAGTATGGTTGAGGCTGTACCTATGGTACCCAACATGGTGGAAATTGGTGGATATCATATTGATCCTCCCCAAAAACTACCCGATGATTTACAACACTTTTTAGATAGTGCAAAAGATGGCGCTATTTATTTTAGTATGGGATCGAATTTAAAAAGCAAAAATATGCCTGAGAACAAAAAAAAAGCTCTGTTGGAAGTTTTTAAAAAGTTAAAGCAACAGGTATTGTGGAAATTTGAAGAGGACCTTCCTGGTAAACCCGATAATGTTTTGATTAGAAACTGGATGCCACAGCAAGATATATTAGGTAAGTAATGTATGTATACACCGTGTTCAAAATTAAGTCGGCACTATTGCTAACTTTTTTATTATACGAGATACAAGTTAGGTTAAATTAGCAAAGTTGTGTACATTTTTAGGCTGATTACAATGACGATAATAGAAAAACAAATGAACATCAGATTTACGAGTTATTCACAAAAATATACTTTTTTTAAATGCAACACCCTGTATTTGTTACGTTAATTCGATAGAGAATGTAATTTTCTAAACAATTAGTTATTAACATTTTTTTTCTAAGATGATAAATAGCAGAGTTATTTCAATCTAAATGCATTTTCCGTAACTGGACGCAGACAGCCATGGAATTCTTAAAATCGCATTTTTTGTACAAATTATATCGTAGTACGCCATGTCAGAAACCAAATTTAAATAAAGTCTGCCATAAAGGATATAATTTGTCAAACCTTCTAATTACTTGGGTAAATAATAAACATCGCAATTTCAGTTTTTTTTAATAATAACGCATAACTAAGTAACATTAATAAAATACATTATGCTAATAATGGCTATATTGGCATCACCCAATAAATCCTTTAACACATTTCTTAGTAAATTCAGAAATTGTTTGCCTGTTAAAGATCCTTTATAAAACACAGGTCCAACAATTTTTAATCCAATGAGGCAGCACCATACGTTTAAGCAAAAACATCTTTGTGGATTAAAAGGATGATGGCGCAGGAGATTACAATGCTCCAATAATGTTATTTCTTTCGGTTAAACATGCCTCTATTACTAAAGTTAGTATCATTGCTTCAAAGAATTAATCGTAAAAAGTTTGGATTTTCTATAGCAGCATTTACAAACCATTAGCAAAAGTTTATACGCCTTTTGTAATCACCTGGCAACAAAGTTTGTGTGGGTCTGTATTTGTGGGGTCCATAATTATGTTTTTTTTTTTTTTTAATTTTATTATTGGTTCCTTAGCATAAATCAAGATCTGACCTACAGTCTCTTGTGGAGTTTTCACGTACGTTACTGCCCGAGTCATGGAACAATTCGTCCGCCCGCTTGTAAGTGAATCCATGAAGATAGCGGCATTCTAGCGATAGAGCGGCAGCTGAAATGAAGGGACTTTTGGGTCGCGTTATCTCGAAAACTATCGATTTTTCGAAAAAAATTATAAAGACCTTTTTTATAGATTACAAGGCGATTTTCATTTTTGTTTTAACAAAAATTCTCCAATTTGCATATTTTGGCAGATATTAGCAAGAAACCCATTTTTCGGGCCTCGAGAGGCCATTTTCAGCCCTTTCCCCCCTGTATATGTTGACAAACTTTTTTTCGCTCCAAAGCATCCCCGAAGACCTAAAAATTGCGCCACAAGGGAAAAATTTACAGCTTTATTTACAGTTTTGTCCCTTCATTTACTAGACTATATGGTGCTTTTAATAATTCAAAGGTCGTAGTCGATCCCTAGGTGTCGATATAGACCACTCTGGGTATCACCGCTGTAATGCAATGACAACGACATTTTATAGAGTAACACACACAAAGATATTCAATACTCTTTTTTGTTTTAGCCCATCCCAACATCAAATTATTTATAACTCATGGAGGTCTTTTAAGTACCACAGAGACCATATATCATGGAGTACCGGTGTTGGCCATTCCAGTGTTTGGGGATCAAGAAATGAACGCCAACAAAGCGGTTCACAGTGGTTTTGGCTTAAAGATTAGCTATAACGACGGTAGTTTTAATGAAGAAACGCTAAGCAAACTTATTGAAGAGCTTCTTAATAATCCGAAATATAAAGAAAATGCCCAACACAGATCTAGAATATATCATGATAGACCACTAAGTCCCATGCAAAGTGCTGTGTATTGGGTAGAATATGTCATAAGACATAAAGGTGCTCCCCATTTAAGAGTGAAAGGTGTTGGAATGTCTTGGTATAAATATTTCATGCTAGATGTATTTACTGTAATTATTGGTAGTATTTTAGTATTTATATTTAGCTTAAGTTACATCTTAAAAAAATTTGTTCAACTATTTCGAAGTAAAACTACTAAATCTGCCAAGAAAAAGACAAACTGAGAAGTGTTAATACAAGGCGTTAAAAAATGATCGACCCAACCTCCTAAATTCAAAATGTAAATAGAAAGTTCTCCATCGTTTTTCTTTTTTAATCTTGCATCGTCTTTTATTATTCTTGAAAATATCATCGCATCTTTTTTATATTCTTGAACATAGTTGCCGCCCCAAATTATGTTTTTCAGATGTTCTATTATTTTGATTTTCTTTATGGAACATCCTGTATGTTTCTTAATAATTAAATTGTGTCAGATAAGAACTTTTTAAAAAATGTAATACTTATTATGTCTTTTTAGATTTATAGTCTATAAATCGAACTTTCAAAATTTAAACATTTATTTTGTGTAGTAATCCGTGTTTATATATTCTCCACTAGAGTATTATTCATTAAAAAAAAGTAAAAAATGGTTCTACATGTTTATATGTTTGTTTTATTTTAACAACTATAATGTACGCTACCTATAAGGCCGGTCGTACATTTATTCGACATGTCGTCAAATATTGGTTTGCGCCAAATGTCTGAAAACAAATGTTGCAAGAAAATAAGGCGAGTTCGTCCACCTATACGCATTATGTCGCCGACCGATAATGCATTTTTCTTACTTGCGTTGATTTTACGATGAAAGAAACGAAAACCAATTAAAAGTTAACAAATGTTTAACTACTAACATATTGCAAATCAATAAAAAAATGCATCTGTAAGAGGTAGGTCAAAAGAAATTCCCAAAGATCTATTTACAGATTTACCATGGCAAGCTCAATACGCTTTAAATTCAAACAATAAAATATAAATCAAGTTTTATTCTAGTCACCGTATCACCGAAATCTTATCTGCTTCATTGAATTCTCTTCCAACTTTATTCCGTTTTTTCTCCTGAATTTGTCGAATGAAATATTGACTAAAAGTGCAACCATGTAAATATGCTCTATTTTTCTATAGCTTCCACAAATTTAATAATGAAAGTAGGATTGGCCTTCCTAATTTTCAATATTTAGACATGTTGGCCGTAAAACACAATCGACAAATGTCGCTTAAAAATACAGCAGGTAGTGTCGTATGGAAATTGTCGCACACAAGCACTGGCTTGTTTGCGACATGTCTGCCTTATATACGAGCAGCAACTTAAAACTATGCGCTCTAATAAAAAGTTACTTGTCCACGACATGTCGAGGACATGTCGTAAACAAATGTCTTTTAGATGTACGACCGACCTAAGGATAATTCTATAGCTGTAACTAAAATAACCTATTTTTTAAATACAAGTAGCTTAACTTTAACTCTCTCTAAAATTGTTTAAGTTTTTGGTATATGCCCAAATCATATCTTTGCGAAAAAAAAAGTAACTTATTTTTGAGCTGTTAAAAATATTGTTCAAACTGCAATATATTATGCTTTATGCATTTATTACACAGTATTTTAATTCTGCATATGGCATTTATTATTATTAATAAAGAGCCTTCCAATTTCCTATGTTCTATTGCATTTCTTAAATTGTATGATATTGGGTACGATATATTTTATTTGCAAAATAATCCCAAAAAAATACAGAAAATTAATCTGGTGACCTTGAGAGCCACCTTATAGGGCCATGGGTGCCAATCCAATCAACTAAAAAATTATAATTCAATTTATGCTCTTATTATTTGTGCATTATCGTACCATATTTTCATATACCGGGTGGTGCGTCACCGAGCGGAACATAAATATTAAAATTAAAATCCCATGTAAATTTTTAGGGGGTCAATTATTGGCTCCCCTGAATATTTTGCAGAAAAAATGTAAGATATCTTTTTGAAGAGGCCAATCTGACAAGCCCTTGAGCCAAGTTTTAAAAACTTTTAATAAGTGAATCTTGAATTATTTAATTAAATGTAATTGCAAAATTACCAATTTTTTGGTTTAGGTGAAACCAAACAGGCACCAGTAAAATGAATATTGTCCCTGACATGAGAAAAAGTGTCAATAAATCAGTGACAGTCGGTATTTGAAAAAAAAAATGAATTATTCAATCGACGAAAAAGTATCCATAATTAAGTGGCATTATGCGGGAAACAGTTTTAGAGCAGTATCTGAAATGTTTTCAGTTTATTTCCCCACCAAGCCCATTCCGTCCGTTTCAACTATTAAACGTACTGTCAGTAAGTTCGAGCCCAAAGGTACATTAATAAATAATTGTAAAAGAGATCTTAATATTTTACTGAGTGTGAGGGAAAACAAAATGGTAAGTACGAGGGTTCTTGGGCAAGGGGTAAATAAACATCATAGAACGGTATTGCGCCCTTTGAAAAAACTCAAATATTATTCGTATAAATTTAAAAAACATCAAAAGCTGTAGGAAGGGGATGAAAAATGGCATTTTGTTTTGAAATGATGGAAAGAGCAAACAACGATAGGAATTTTTTAAGAAATATTTCTTTTACCGATGAATGTACAGGGTGGTGCGATTTCGACTGTTTTAACAGGAAACTCGTATTTCCTGACCAGATAGAAAAAAATTGACAGAGGTGTCTTGGGCTCGATTTTCGAAATTAGATGAATGGTGAAAACCGCATCCCGAAATCTCTATCGGTGTCCGAGATATAGGGCGTTTTTCATTTTTTGGCCATTTTGAAAAAAATTCGTAAGTCCGTCATTTTTGAAAACTTCCCAAAACGGTGTAAACATTCTTAAGGCATTTTTTTGAGTGAAATACATTGGACTACTTAGATTTTTAAAATTATTTCTAGTTTCGTTGAAAATATATAAAGCTTAGTTTTTTTAAATATAAATCATAGTTGGCCATGATCTCAAAAAATTGCTTTTTTTTGCTCTTTCCAATGATATATTATTATTCATACTTATCTTTGAAATTGAGCGAGATATTTCAGTTTTTTAACTTTTGCTATAGTAGACCATGAAAAAAAATCGGCACTTGTCAAAGTCAGGTAAATAACTTATCATTTCTATCAGTAACTGATTGGAACTCTGTTTTATTTGAGAAGATTGCAAAAATGGATGGAAATTACGAGAAAGTTGACATGTTAAAGTGCTATTTCCTGTCTGGTGAAAATTCCGAGGCCGCAAGTGAATTATATTTAAATAGATTTCCTGAACGTCGTCATCCAGATAAAAGACTCTTTCAAGCTCTGAAATCAAATTTAACAAATTACGAAATTTTCAAGAAGCCGAGGCCAGGAATGTATGCAGTTGATGATGAAATTGAAATTCAGGAACTAAATATATTAGGTGAGGTTTTAGACCATCCTAACACGTCTCATCGATCGGTAGCTGAGGTAACAGGTGTTTAGAAAACTAAAGTTTTAAAAACCCTTAAAAAGCACACATTTAAACCGTACAGAGTAAGAAAAGTTCATCATCTTCAGAATGGGGATTTCCGAAGAAGGGTTACATTTTGTGAGTGGTATATGAATTAGTGCAGATTGAACAATAACTTCCATATGAAGATTATCTGGACAGATGAAAGCCGAACAGATTTTATTATTATCTTATTTCAGGGATATATAACAGGTATAATTCATATTATTGGGCTACAGAAAACCCACATGTTATGGTGCCCGTAAACAGACAGGGACGGAAAGATTTCAATATTTGGGTTGGGATTTTTGGTGGTCGATTTTTGGGTCCCCATTTTTTTAATGAAAGTTTAACCGCACAAGATTATGTGAATATTTTACAAACATATGTTGCACCATTTTTGAAAGATTTGCCATTAGCGCAGGCTCGAAATATTCCTTATCAGCAAGATGGTTGCCCTCCGCATAACGCACGAATTACAAATGATTTTTTCAATTAAGAATTTCAGGGTAAATGGATTGGTACAAAAGGATCTATACTATGGCCTGCTAGGTCCTGCGACTTAACACCATTAGATTTTTTTTTATGGGGGAGATTGAAGGATATAGTTTTTAAAGAAAGAACTATCAAAACACGGGAAAAGTTGCAAGTAGCGACTAGGCAAGCTTTTGGTGCGATTAGACCTGTTGAACTAATAAACGCTTGTAATGCAGTGAATAAAAGGTGTTTATTATGTATTAGGGAACAAGAAGCCAACTTTGAACATCTACTTTGAATTAAGTTTTTCCATAGGTTCTGGACGTTCTGGTGTTCATTTAAACTCGTTTAATTTTTTAGGCCAATTTTTTTATTATAATATGTTCATAAATATAAAGTTTCTAATTTAATTGCATTATTTTTTAGTCTGTGTTTGATAGTTGACATGTTTGCATGGCCTACTTTAGCAAAAATGAAACAACTGGTATGCTATTAACCTGACTTTGACAAGTGCCGATTTTTTGCCATGGCCTACTATAGCAAAAATTAAAAAACTGAAATATCTCGCTTAATTTCAAAAATAAGTATGAATAATAATATATCATTGGAAAGAGCAAAAATAAGCAATTTTTTGAGATCATGGCCAACTATGATTTATATTAAAAAAACTAAGCTTTATATATTTTCAACCCAACTAGAAATAATTTTAAAAATCTGAGTAGTCCAATGTATTTCACTCAAAAAAGTGCCTTAAGAATGTTTACACCGTTTTGGGAAGTTTTCAAAAATAACGAACTTACGAATTTTTTTCAAAATGGCCAAAAAATGAAAAACGCCCTATATCTCGGATACCGATAGAGATTTCGGGATGCGGTTTTCACCATTCATCTAATTTCGAAAATCAAGCCCAAGACACCTATGTCATTTTTTTTTCTATCTGGTTAGGAAATACGAGTTTCCTGTTAAAACAGTCGAAATCGCACCACCCTGTACAATCATCCTCAACAATGAACCAAATATTCAGAATTGCCGGTATTGGAGTCGAGAAAATGAACATCGCTTTATTCATACTCGGACAAAATATCCCCAAAAAAACAAATGTAATCGTGAGAATTATCGGACACCATATCATTGGACCCTTTTTATGGACTATAACCTGACAGCAGAAACCTATTTGGACTTATTTCAAAATCAAATTGGACCCTCCTTGGAAGAAGTTTTGTCGGAAGATCAAATGATCTGGTACCAAATGGATGGTTGCCCCGCCCATAATGCCTGTATGGTTAGAGAGTACCTGGAAAATACTTTTAACGGCAATATTATTGGTCTACGGTACCCGATACTTTAGCCAGCCAGGTCACCTGATCTTTCACCGAATTACTTCTTTCTGTGGGGTCACTTAAAAAGTGTTTTTTATAAAAGTGTAAAATTTGAGAATCTAAAGCAGCTAAAAAACGCTATTTCGTTAGAATGTAATAAAATATCGCAATATCGACTTAGCAACGTTAGAAATGAATTTTATAATCGGTTGGGATATTGTTTAGCTGTTAATGGGGGTTGCTTGAACATTTGATTAATTAAGGTTTTTATGTAATTCTCTATTTTTTTTAAAAGTTAATGTATTTTATTTCATTTTATTTTTCCACACCTAGTTACATATTAAGAGTGATCTCTATTTTTTGTCTAAACAAAAATTATCTAATTGCATATTTGGCAGATATTCGTGGGAAACTCATCTTTGGGACTTTGGGGGGCCATTTTCAGCGGGTTCCCACGTCGGAATCATGATAAACTTTTTCTCGATCGAAAGCATCCGCGAAGACCAAGAATTGCGCCACAAATGAAAACTGTACAGATTTGTTTACAGCTTTGGGTACTTTTAGGTCTTCAGTTATTGGACTATAAAGGACTATTTAACGAAGGTCAAGTTTAAATCATTGATATCTGACAACAATCAAACATTTATTGTCAAGGTAACTGTCAGGCAGCCAACTATGCACGATTTAAATATTTAATTTAGTTGTTTTTAGAAATTTTATTGTCCTTAAATTAAGTATTTTAAAAAGTGTAAAAGTTATCCAACAAATACTTAAGATTATCTTATCAGAAAAAAATGCGTTTTCCAGCTCCATAACAAGTAATGGGTGTAACCATTGAAAAAAATCATCGATGACGTCATACCTTTCACAGGAACCACCCTGTATATATAAAGTTTAACCGAAAAATGGGTTCGCTCGTTTTTCCTAAAAGGTATTCTCTAAATTTTAATGAATGTATCCACTACTTTAAGAATGCACAGTACATTATTGCATGTTTTATAGCCATACGATTTTCAAGTTTCTGCTATAAATTATCGAATTTTTAATGTG
This sequence comes from Listronotus oregonensis, assembly GCA_019359885.1. Classification (NCBI taxonomy): domain Eukaryota; kingdom Metazoa; phylum Arthropoda; class Insecta; order Coleoptera; family Curculionidae; genus Listronotus; species Listronotus oregonensis. The sequence continues at coordinate 81,414 of JAHBCN010000642.1, forward strand.
AATGTAAAAAATATTTATAAAGTGTGCTCAAAATTACGTCAATATTTCCAAAAATTAGAAATTATATTAGGCATGAATAACCTTCAATAAATATAGTAATAATAAACAGATTTCGTGTTTTGTTGGTTATTTTCTAACTTTGCTTGAAGTTAATTTTCCAAATTAGGCAATTTTTTCAAAAGCTTCAAATTTTTTATTTGGATAATTTTAGTACTTTTTGTACCAAATAATAAAACTTTCCTTATTTCTACACAAAAAAGGTATTCTTATTCGATCTTTATATTCTTCATTTTATAAAAAAATCATTTTTAAAATTATTATATTATCTTTAAAAAGAAAATTAACAATACCAATTAAAAACTATTTATTAATAGTTGGCCATGTATTGACTGGTATTTGTTTCGATACGACGCAAAGTTATTTAGAAGTACAAGAAAAAAATAATTTTTTTAAGTCGGGAGCTTAGTGATACCTACTTGGATTATATTTTTATTTTTTGGGCCATATGCAGGGTCTTCATTTATGTCCGTAAACCACGTGACCAAAAATGTTGCGGGTTACCTATTTAGAGGTTCTGCATTTTAACATAAGAAAAATGCATTTTAAGGTTTGCAATTATAAAAAATATATAACTAGGTAAATAATGATGGAAATAAGAATTTATTACCATGTCAAGGTTGCTGACATGCTGAATATGACGTTGGCAAGGGCCTACGGAGTACCTGTTGCACGCTAAGGATAGTGTAAATGTCTTCTACTGGAGTTTTCCGATAGTTGGGCTGACATTAGCAGGATTTGTTGTAAAAATATAGAAGACGACGTTTACATCATCCTTAGTGCGCACCAGGTACTCCGCAGGCCCTTGTCAATATCATATTCGTATTCAGCGACCTTGAAAACACCCCAGCAACAAAGTCGATCCCATTTTTATCAATATTTACCTAGTTATAATTTTTGTATAATTGCAAACTTTAAAATGCATTTTTCTAATGCACATATTATGCAGTTATTTATTTCCCAATAATTAAATTTGTTCACAAAGTTTTTATATGTTTATACGAATTGAATACAAGAAATCGCATTCAAATCCATTTTACTGCACAATAAATCCCTCGTAAAGCCTATTTTTGTGCCACGTTTTTTTGACCATATTGGATTTAGCGAAGATCCGTTATAATTTTTATAATACCTTTGGATTTTTGTTAATTAAAACTTTATAGGAAAATTCAAGTCACATTAATTCGTGGTTTGCAGTTTATTTATATTATTTAAATTAAACTACTTGACTTAAAATTATGGGCATGACTTAGATTTATTCGTACATTATTAATAAATTACATTACATAAGTGTTTTTACACGTCAAATATTACATAATAAAAGATATAAGGATAATTGTAACATGCTAAAAGAAATTAGGATAAAACAATCTTTATTTTCACCGGGCAAATGAAACCACACTTCATCAGAGAGGAAAGTACGATCCAAAACATCATCATTGTTAGAAATCTCATTAAACCATTGACAAAACTCAACCTCTTTGGAAAATCTGGTGGAAGGAGTTCTTGCAATACTGTGACCGTATACGGATGCATTTTCAATTTTTTGGTTAGTGCTGTATGGCAAGTACCAACAGACATTCCTAAAAAAAATGTATGGCACTGTAAACATAAATCTAAATTTTTATTTAAAAGAGTATCCTTACCGGTCTCTTAGACAACTTCTCCACCTATTTGTTAGGACTGTGCTCCATTCGGGCACGCATATCATCAAGAAGAGGTTCGGTAAGCAAGCACGTAGGCCTTTCAGTGGACTTTTCCTTACAAATGCAATTTTTGTTTACAAATCGATTGTTTAGCACGTCTGTGATGGACAAATGTTTCGTACTCAACAAGGTTGTCAGGAAACCTTTCTCTAAACTGGTCCATGCAACTTTGGAGAGAATATGACCAAGTTCCATCCTCATTACGAGTTGCACTTCTAAAATGTGCCATTAATATAAAGGCATCTTGTTCCGCAGTTTACATTTTAAACGTTTTCTAAAAGTAAAAAAGAGTTTTATTTACGTAACCACAATAACAAAAAGACATGTAGCTTACCTTTAAAACTCGAAATATGCAAAGTAGTTCTAAAAAGAACTGTTTTAAGCTTGTAAGGTTCATTTTTGAAAATAATTTGATCAAAAAAATCTAAAACTTTTTCAAAAAAAAATATATCCAAAAACCAAATACCGCCAACAATGACGAAGTCTATCAGTAATATCAGTCAAGTCAACAGAGCTGTGCTGCCAACACTAATTTTGTCTCACAAAAGGTGTGTTCTGTTGACCATTAACCTGCACTGATTTTTTTAATTTTAACATCTTAGGAGGTTGCTATAATCAGTAATTTTGATTTACACATTTTTCGCTTTGTTCGAAGTTCAGAAACTGGTAAATAGTCACAGAAAAAATAAATGTCGGCCAAAAAAATTATAAACTTTTGTCCAACTTGGCAACATTGTTAATAGAAAAGAAACGAAGCAGTGGAGCCACTTTTACAAATCCAAATCGCGTGGTCACGTGATTTACAAACATTCATGAAGGCACTGTATGTGCAAAATGGTTTATGCAATTGAAATAAATACCCGTAAAGATCTTCTTCAGGGTACTTCACTAATAAAAATGAAAAAGAACGAAACTATTTAAAATTATTTGGGCATGAGAAACTATTAGCCGTGGAGCTATATGTGTATAAAGGATAACGAAGGTTTATTTAAACTTATTAAAACTAACCAAAACTAACCACAACTTTTAAGACAATTACCTAAAAGAGTATGTGCAAGGGGTCTATAATAAATTATTAATTTATTTTTGTAAAATATGCCGACCTAAAATATTTAATACCTTTTTTGACTTAAAGCTCTCTAATGTAAATAAAAGTACAAAATCAATAAAAATTGGTGCTGACAAAGCATTTGACGAAAACAAGGCACGTACTTGCTATCGGAGAAACATAGATTTGTTGGTTTAGCTTGTCTCTAAAGACGAGCTTCCTCTTAAACACGTTGGGAAATCGTGAATATTCTGCAAAGTTCATTAACTATAGTTGGATAAATTTAGACACGTGAATAAATCTAGTTGGGATTAGTAGTCAAGATTGTTTATAAGCTCTTAAGTATACAGACTTAGAATTAATTTTACATGAAAAATTTGTAAATCGATAAAGCCCTGGGAGAAATTTTACGCGTTTAATATTGTCTGTTGTTTTATTGATAGTAATTAATTGAAAACTGGTCGAAATCTTGTTCTTCGGCTTGAGAAGTGATTAAAAAATTTAGGATGAAAATATTTGATTTTTTTTATTTATTAAAAAAATGGCATGATTTTATTCACTAAACAAAGAAAATTGCTACATTTGTACCTATCAGACTCCAAACCCCATTCTTCTCGGAAAAAATAACTTTAAACTCAGGATTACGAACCTTCTACCCTGAAGGGGGAGGGGGTAAAGTTTGTTCGGTCAAAAATTCTCCGTTGGTGCCTTAAAAAAAATTATACGGTGATCGTGATTCCTCAGCACTAGATTATTTGAAATCAAAAAAACAAACTGTTTTTATTAGTTTCTCTCAATTACGATTTTATTTTATCAATTTAATTTTGACAAGAAATCATTTGCAATAAACGACTTTTTTTTTTTTAATTTTATCAATTTTTTAAATTTTGCATCATTTTAAAGTTGAAATGTCGATTTTTTGACAATAAAATCGACCTTTTTGTTATTTTAAGATTGATATTAATTTAAAAAATTAAAAAAAAAAAATCGACGCCACTTGATAGTTATTTGTAAATAAAATATTTGTACAAATTTTTAACACGATCGTAGTTTTTTCGGAATGGTGGTCACCGACTTAAAAAATTAAATGTTTGGAAAAATCGATTTAAAGTTTTGTACTCTCATGAAACTGACTTGGAAGAACCGTCATTAAAATTCCCATAAATCCGTCAATTTTGCTTCGAATGACTTCAAAATTTAATACAAGATGTTATACATTATATTAAACAAAAAAAAAATTAAAAATAAAACTGTTAAACAATTAATACTTGAAGAAAAATGAACACTTTTCCTTAATCATTTCTTTTTATTCATTGAACTCACAATACTTTTTTGTATTTTTAGAAATACAACTTTGGTGTGGTTTGGTTCAAAATAACCCCCTTCAAAGTGATTGCATTTTTTACTTTTTTATTTTAAACCATCTTAACTATTAAAATAATCTTTGTTGGCTTTTGAATCAAACACTGTTTTGTATTTTAAGAAATACAACTGTGGTGGTTTGGGTCCAAATTAAGCCCCTCCAAAGTGATTTCCTTTTTTAGTTTTTATTTTAAACCAACCTAATATGGAATTGTCTTTGTTTGTTTTTGTCTAAAGAACTTTTTCGAAAAAAATCGCTTTTATATATATATATATATATATATATATATATATATATATATATATATATATATATATATATATATATATTCAATAAAGAAAATAGTTTCTTGGGCATATGGCTCTCAATTAAACAAAAAAATAATTACGTAGTAAGAGGTATGCTTTTTGCTAATCGCATTAAAATTACGGGGTTTCCAAAAGGATGGAAACCTCGGGTGTGAGGCTAAGTCGGCTACATGTTTCACCCTTGTTGGGGATGGTCACATCCGCTGTAAGCCAAGACACGACTGAGAAAGGCTCACCAAGTCCTTAAAACTATTCTACATAAAAGTAAGAAAAGATTTAAATGACTCTGGCGCCATCTAACAGACTAATTCCAATGCAACCAGTAAAGCATATTGATACAAAATGATGTTAAATGATAAACAATTTAAATAATGTTATACAGTGCCATCTACGTAGACATGGCCATAATATTCAAAAATCGCAAAACAGACACCTTTTGACAAAGGAGAAATGGCCACTCATTAGTTCACGGGTTTGTGAAATTCGAATGAGTGATTGCCTTGTTAACTTTTTATTTTAAACTAACTTAACTATCAAATGGTCCTTGCTGGCTTTTGAATTAAACACTTTTTTTGACAGATAATTTTTTACACCTCATGCGTAGTACTCATCTGTCCTATCGAAACAACTATGTGAAATTTCTACCTGAATTAAACACTTCATGAAACATGTGCTCTTGGACTAAAACTTGTTGGTTACTTTGATGTTCAATTTGAAATTAATATTAATAATAAATATCAATTTTGGTTTTTATCACAATAAGTTCTGGGCTATTTAAATTTAAAATGATAAAAAATACAAAATCTGCTTCAAAATTACTTATTAAACAATATTTTTGTAGATAGATTATTGGTGACGAAATGCAATATACTATTTCTAGTAAAAATACAAAGTTAAGCTAAGTTAAAATTATACTACTGTAAGATGAGATTGGTAATACTTATATTAAGTGTTTTTTTGATCCTAAAATGTGCACCCAGTGCAAAAATTTTGGGGGTTTTTCCCATGGATTGGGGAAGTCACTTTATTTTGGGGTCTAAACTGATGAAAGGATTAGCAGAAGCTGGCCACGACGTGACTATGATAACCCCACGTAAGGTTAAGGGCCCACCGAAAAATGGAAATTGGACTGAAATTGTTATGGATGCTAAATATGGAGAAGAATTTCAGTGTAAGTACGGTACTGCGTGATTCAAATTTAGTGTTTGTAAATGCAATTTCAAATATAATATACAGTGCGAGTCTTTAAGCTAGAATATATTTAATAAACTATTTTTTTTAATAATCAGAGCCCTTAACTTATATTTTTATTTGTCCTTTTTTTATAAAAGAAAAATTTATACAGCATGTCCCAAATTTTAAGTATGACTTTATCGTTGGTTTTTTTTAAGTCGTAACCCAATCATACACAGTTTCCGAAACCCTGTCCTGCCCCTTATGTATGCATTCCTTTTGCACTGATCTGGCGCTCTTATTTTGTTTACTAGAACTCCAATTTCTTCACTAGTGATGCAAGTTCTGTTAGTGGTAGGAATTTTATGTCATTAAGGCCAGCCATGCCGTTCCTAGATATTTCCCTCAGGTGTGCACTAGTGCTGGGCAATCTCTAAGTATATGTATGGCGTCCACTCATCCCTCTCCATACCATTTACATATACTTGTCTCACTTTTTCCTATCTTGTTGTGGTAGAGTCTGTTTCTACAATGATCAGTATGCCTGTCAGGTTTTTTATTTGTACTCTACTGAATTCCTTTATGCTCATAGGGTAGGTCCTTCCATAGGTCTTCCAATAGCATTTTATTGTCTGGCTTTTGTCTTTTTCCAGTTCTTATCGAACCGTTTTTCTATACATGTTGCTATCTCTGTCATATCCGTGTTATATGAGATTCCCACGGTATATTCAGGTCCATTGACCTCAGCTCCCATATTGGCGAGTTTGTCAGCCATTCCATTCCCCAGGATCCCTTTGTGTCCAGGGACCCACTTTAGGGTAACTCTGACAGTCTTCGTTAGTTTATTAATTGCTTCCCGACATCTATTCGTAAGTTCTGATCTGTTTACTGTATTTGTTAGCGCCCCAATCCCTGCCTAACAGTCAGTACATAACTTTACCCTGTATTTTCTATTAAGGGAGTACTCTATGGCTTTGGCTACGTTTGCGAGGTATGAAGTAACACAATTTTACCTAAAAAATAAACCATATTTTATTTAGATATACAGGGTGTCCCAGAATATGTGGGAAATCTCCCGGAATCTAATAGAAAACCTAAAAATATTATGACAAGTTCCCATAAACTTTTTTCTTCTGACCCTCCCCTACGGAGATACAGCTACATAACGGACGCCCCTGAAAATCGTTTTTGTTTAAATAACTTTTAAAATAATAGCCGTAATTTATTATTTTTTTAATATGATGGTAACTAGATAAGTCTTTTTAAAATGAACCTATTAAATCATATTTGGCTTATTTAGTTTGCCAGTGACGGACTAGCTCTGACACAATAATAGCAATTTTTTTAACACCCTGTATGATAAAGAATCAACAATAATATTTTTGGATAGCCTTAACCTTAAACTAAAAAAATGGATTCTTGATTGACATCGATAAAATCATTTATTTACCAGAAATAAAATAGCATGGTTGGTATTTTTTTTTACATTATACATGGTGTTTTCTAATTGTATGTCAATATTTAGGGAAGCAGTTTTTGGGTCCATTTTAAGAGGAAAACTTTATATGAACGTATGTCCTAAACTTCTTAACTTTTGAGATACAGCGTGGTAAAATTTTCAAAAATCATTTATTATAAATATCTGTAATACCACTTTATATATTTTAATGAAATTTGGCATAAATGTACTACGTATCAAAAAGCATTTTTCAGTTTACCACATTTTTTTTATTTCCGACAGTGGCGTTCGTACAGAATTTGACCTGCCTATTTTGTCAAAAAAAAAGTGGTACATTAAAAAAATGCTTCTTGATACATAGTACATGTACGCCAAATTTCATTAAAATATCTAAAGTGGTATTACAGATATTAATAATGAATTATTTATTTTTAAAAATTTTACCACTCTTTATCTCAAAAGTTAAGATGTTTAGAACATGCGCTCATATGAAGTTTTCTTCATAAAATGAACCCAAAAATTGCCTCCTTAAATATTGACGTATAATTAGAAAACACTCTGTATAATGTAAAAAAAAAATAAAAACATGATATTTTATTTCTCGTAAACAGTTGATTTTATCGATGTCAATCAAAAATATATTTTTTTTAGTTTAAGGTTAAAGCTATCCAAAAATAATATTGTTGAGCCTTTATCATACAGGGTGTTAAAAAAATTGCTATTATTGTGTCAGAGGTAGTTCGTCCCTGGCAAACTAAATAAGCCAAATATGATTTAATGGGTTCATTTTAAAAAGACTTATCTAGTAACAATCATGTTAACAAAATATTAAATTACGCCTAGTATTTTAAAAGTTATTTAAATAAAAACGATTTCCAGAGGCGTACCTGTATCTCCGTAGGAAAGACACGTAGAAAAAAAGTTTATTGGAACTTGTCATAATATTTTTAGGTTTTCTATTAGATTCCGAGAGATTGCCCACATATTCTGGGACAGCCTGTATAATTTTTCTTTAATATATGCTGAAATGTTTAATAATTTAGTTTAATGAGACCTATTCACATGTGATTTTGTACGGCGGATTTGTTTAACAGACAAATCCATTGTTGCTATATTCATGCATATATGCGCGCTAATCAAATCCAACACAATTAATTACTCATATAAGCGCAAATCTGCAGTGTGAGGGAATAAGTTTACTGTTGTGTATTTTGAGTAGCGTCACCATGGAGAAGAAAATTGCTATACTTGAAGGATTTGTAGCGTTATTTGATGAGAGAGAGAGGGAATATTCACATTTAGGCCTCATTAAAAAAACTGAAACTGCTTATTGAAATAATCTTCTTGACTCTTCACCTTCCACAGGTAAGGCTGTAATTTGTATAAACCAATAAAATTTTTCCAAATTTTTTATTATCAGCGAACGTCATATTGCATCTAGCGAGCACAGACACATTGGTTACGACTACTGATATGCAAATTCGCTCGGCTCGGGCCTTTAATCGTCGATTTGAACGACAGACGGCGAGCAGAACATATACATACTATACGCGGATTCGTCCACCGTACATGCTTGTCGAACAAGTACGCCCTACAAAATCACATATAAAAAGGCCGTATTAACATGTTACTCTTGATAAAAGCTTGAATAAAAACTGTAGTAAATACTTTTAACTTACCTTAAACCAAAAACACTCAACAAAAAAGAAAGTTCCAGACATTTCTCCTAGTGTAATAGTAAGTTAATTAGCAACAATCTTAAAACGTAATGCCTTATGTATAAATATTGTTTTTTCGGTTTTTAATTCGTTTGTCATTCGAAAAATGTTCGTTTTGCCAACATCTTAGCTGAAATTTTTAAGTAATGCGTCTTTGACGGCTACTGGATTTGGAATTCCAAGTTCAATCTTTAATTTTGGGCCTTATGCTTTAACAAACAATATAATACTATAGTCCAATCAAGTCAAAAAAGGGCCTTTTTTTTAAATATAACACAAAGTACTGGCTATATCGCTTTACTCATAAAAGTCCGTCTGTAGAGAATTAAAAACCTACAAAATGGTTTTTGAAAAATCCCGATCCGACCATTTTTCACCGGGAAAAGCCGGAAAAAGGCTTAAAACAGACCTTTTTTCAAAAAATTTTATCTTCGTTAATTTTCAATATTAAGGGCCGATTTTTTGGAAAATGATCAATAACATATATTTTGAGCTGCCGAAAGATGAAAATTTTCGCATTAATAGTTTTTATTTAATCCCACCATAAACAAATTAGGCCATTATCTTGCAAGTGCCGTGAATATTAGGCAAATGGTCCGATTTGAATTTTTAAAATGTCTTTTTAAAGTTAAGATTTAAAGCTACAAATTGTATATCTTACATTTTCATAAAGGTTTAAACAACATTGTTAAAGATGCTTGCAAAACCTAGCGCGTGGAGCGAAAATGCGCGACCGAAACGTACTCAATCGACCATGGAGTGGGCACTCAGCAGCGAGAAGCGGGAGACGGGCTGCGCATCGCGAATTTTCGCTAGACCCGCTAGGTTTACAAGCATTTTTAACAATGTTCTTTAAACCTTTATGAAAATGTAAGATATACAATTTGTAGCTTTAAATCTTAACTTTAAAAAGCCGTTTTAAAAATTCAAATCGGATCATTTGCCTAATATTTACGGCACTTGCAAAAAAAGGCCCAATTTGTTTATAGTGCGATTAAATAAAAACTATTAATGCGACAATTTTCATCCTTTGGCAGCTTAAAGTATATGTGATTGACTATCATTTCCCAAAACATCAGCCCTTAATATTGAAAATTAACGAAGATACGAATTTTTGAAAAAGGTCTGTTTCAAGTGTTTTTACGGCTTTTCTCGGTGAAAAATGGTCGGATCGGGCTTTTTCAAAAACCATTTTGTAGGTTTTTTAAATTCTCTATAAACGGTCTTTTATGAGTTAAGCAATATAATCAGCACTTTTTGTTATATTCAAAAAAAAAATGAAAAGAAGGCCCTTTTTTAGTAATTGTTTAAAAAAATTACCTGAAAAAAAAATAGGTTGGATTTTTGGTTTTAGTAATGTACAGGTTATACCGGAAGTCATGGCGCAGACAGATATCTGTTAACATTAATTACAAAAAAAAAATGTATAATGATTGGACTACTAGCAAACCCATTCGCCTGTCTAGAGCAAATCTATGATGGTTTGCAGTGGCGTATATTAAAAACATATGAGTAAAACATTAGGTTATTACGCAAAATTATTTAAATTGTTTCAACTTCACTTATTCTTTATAAATAAAGAATAACTCTTTTAAGAAATAAAAAGCTAGACAAAAATCTGTTTGAAGGATACATTATTTTTTTATCTTAAAACAAATTTTCTTTTATTTCAATAATCATGTTTATTATTTAAGAGTGTTACTTTTAATTTCTAATTGTCGATTATTCGGATATTTTTGTATTATTTTAGGTACTTCTTAAAAATTAAATAGGGATGTTTTTTTTTTATATACTGTGTGGTCATTTAAGTGTGCAACGTATGCATTTTTTTTATTAATTGCACAATCAAAATACAAATATTGTCGAAAGTTGGTGCATGTTAAATAATCATATTGGGTGCACTTAGAACGGTTGCAAGTCAAACAGCGTACAGGGTAGGTCAAAAAATATAAAAATTGTACAAGAGTAAAGTACACTTATTTCAGAAAATTCAGCATAATGTTACAAATAAAAGTTGTTCAGAATTAAAAGTTATCCTGAAAACTTTTTCGTTTTTTTTGAAAAACATTCAAAATTTCTCTTATTTTTATTTATTTTTTTAATATCCACACTCTCATAAATTATTCAAAATCAAATTAATTTTGCATAACTTTGTTTAAATTTTAGTATATTTGTAACATTAACTTTAATTTTTAATTTTTTAGTGAATCACAAACTTCATTTTGTTGCAACGATATTAAACACAACTTTAAAATTTTTCAAAAATTCTTTTGAATAAGGTAAAACATTAGTAATAATAATATTATTTTAAATGTTTGTTAAAAAAATAATATACAAACATAAATCCTATTAAAAAAAATCTTAAGAGGCCATATTGTGGTATGTAGGCATACCTTTTAATCCTGAACAACTTTCCTTTAACGTATTTTACTAATTGTTTTAAAATAAAGGTACTTTACTCTTGTACAATTTTTATATTTTTTGTTATATTTTAATATGATAATCAAACATGCACCAACTTTTGGCAATATTTGAATTTGAATTGGGCAATCAAAACAAAAAATCCACATGTTGCACACTTAAATGACCACTCTGTATAAACAGGTCTTATTTCTACCCCTTATTACAAATTATTTAATTTTTTCATTGTGTTTCACTATTTGGTCAAAATGTAAACCATTTTAATGTTATTTTAAACTAAGTTTTATCCAAACTATAATTAACTTATACATATCATCTGGCTTATCACAAAAGCAACCATAATTAAAATAAGAGATAATATCCCAAATAAAAGAAATAAACAACAACATAAGAATAAGCTGTCCTATATTTTATTAACACACTTTTTCTAATCAATCTATTATCAAAAAAATGTCTATAGTCATCAGTGGTGACTTGTGTTATTTAATGGTGGGAGGAAGGAGGAAGAGGGGCGAAGAAACTATATTCGGAAAGCATTTCAGTAAACTTTTTTATGTTATTTTAAATCAAAAAGTCTAAAAGAATCTATTGGGTTTTTGTGCTGCTAAAATAAACTATGTAGCACAAGTATTGTGTTAGTTGTAAAACTTTAAAAAAATCTAAATATCTAAATCAGGGTCTCAAACTACGGCCCGAGGGCCCATCCGGCCCGCGGACAGATTTTGTCCCCCGCGGAAGGGTACATACTTAAAAACTCCTTTTAGAGAACAAATAATTTTTATAGCAAATAAATTTAGTTTACTAATATTCTAATTTATGTTGAATAATATTAATATACATCTACATTGATATGGTCATGGGTAACTCCGTAACTCATAACATTTTTTGTAGGCTTATTGTTATTGTTTTTAGTGATAAGTTGGATAAAGAAACCAGTTTGAGAAAGACATGTATAATATGCAGAAAATTTAACTTCAGTATATAATAACTAACAATTATTGAAATGAATCCAACTAACATTTTATACATTTTAAATAATCACATAACTTATAACAAACATAATGACATATGAAATACTAATGAGATTTATGTAATTTTTGATTTTCCACTGACAATAGTTTGTAGTTGTGGACTAATTTTACTTGTACCAATTATTAAAAGAGATTTAAGATGCTCATCAGTTAATTTCGATCTGTAAACATTTTTTGTGTACTTCATTTTGGAGAAGGTTTTCTCACACAAATAAGTAGTACCAAAAACAGAAAACAGACCACGAGCAAATTTATGCAAATTATCAAATTGTATCAGTGGAAGACTCTTATAAAATTCCAACAAAGATGAGTTTTGATATTTGTTCTTAATTATATCACTGCATTGTAGATCAATCATTTCCATTTGTAGTTCCGGGGCTAGGGTTTCAATGTCAGTATCAAAAGGATTCTGAAAAATCTTAATTTGATTCGCAATGGCATCAAAGTCAGAGAAACGAGTATCAAAATTTATCTTCAAAGCACTCAAAGTTTCGATTGCAAAATCGATAGGAAACTCAGTCTCAGTAGTGTTTTAAAATGTGAAAAACATTTACTTCGTAGTTGTGATTGAAACAGTCTCAATTTCTTCCGGAATGATTTGATATTAGTGTATAAATCAGGAAAATGCTGGTTTTCTCCTTGCAATCCCAAATTCAGTTCGTTCACATGTTTTGTCAAATCAACATAGAATGCTAACTTCTACAGCCATGCGTTGTTTTGTAATTCAGTAAGAGGGCGATGCTTTTCATTTAAAAAAATTTTGATCACTGCTCGAAGTTCAAAAAAGCGCTGAAGGACTTTCCCACAACTAAGCCAGCGTACGGCAGTATGATAAGGTAAGTCAGTTTCTCCAATCTCTTCAATAAATTGTCGGAATTGTCGGTGATTCAGCCAAAAGATCTGATAAAATTAACAGTTGATATGACTGGTTTCCGCACAAAGACTGTTGATGAATGATACAATGTAAGACTAATGGTTTTGAACCACCGTCATTTTCTACAGCCTTTGACACAAGAGCGACCACTCCGTTATCTTTCCCACTCATGTTTTTGCCTCCATCAGTTGTAATACATTTCAAGTTTTTCCATCGAAGGTTCTTTTGATTAATGGCCATTTCAACTCCTTTAAAAATATCTGTACCAGTAGTTGTGCCATGAATACTATACATATCAAGAAGTTCTTCGTGCACTTCATAGCTTTTATCTACTCCTCGAATATAAATCAACACCTGAGCAGTATCTGACACATCCGTTGACTCATCCAAGGCCAAAGAAAACCACTCATAATGTCCATTTTTGTCGAACAGTTGAGAGGATATATTTTCTGCGATGTTTTCTACCCTTCAAGCCACAGTGTTTGCTGACATACTGACAGTTTTTAATAAATTTACCTTTTCAGGGCACATTTCTTCGGCTACTGCAATTATTCATTCTTTGATCATTTCTCCATCGGTGAATGGTTTTCCACGTTTTGCAATTTCCAGAGCCACACGAAAGCTGGCACGAGTTGCAGCCTCTTGATTAGTTTTGAGTTTTGTAAATGAAGATTGCTGCGATTTCAATCCGCGCTGCATAGCTTCGAATTTTTCTGTCCGCAAACTTCCTGTATATTTTGAGTAATTTTGAAAATGTTTTGTTTCATAATGACGTTTAATGTTATATTCTTTGAGAACGGCTATGCTTTCATTGCAAATCAAACATAGCGCCTTGTTACTGGACTCAATTACGAAATACTGAATGCTCCACTGATCTTTGAATTTTCTGCATTCACTATCAATTTTTCGTTTCTTTTCCATACTACTAATTCACACACAAAAGCAACAATTCAAATCAAAATACTGTTATAAAGATGTCTTAAACTTAAAACGCACAAACACGTTTTAAGGAGGTATGCAATATTTTATTTAACAACAGTGTCATAGGAACTGACTTGTGGTTGCGCCTCTAGCCTTCTTATATATTCCAATTACTGCCATCTAGAAGTGAGTGGAAGACACCAGAACTTTCTCGAACCAACGAGATTATTCTGTACGTGCTATTAGCGCCATCTGTTAGCGATAGAAGGTACTACCTATTTCCGCTTGTGTCCACCAGATGTCGTGTCACGTTACTCCTCATGGCTCGTACTCTACGACTAATCTAGAAATTACAGATAATGACAGGAAAATTAATAATATGCAGTGTTGCCGTTTTGCGGACTTTAGTCCGATTTGCAGCCTTTTTTAAACGTTGTGTACTTTTTCGGACTTTTTTTTTCATCAGTGGACTATTTCACTTCTTACCACCGGCAACAATGATAATATGGTTTTGGCCCTCGGAACTTACTGGAGTAATCAGTATGGCCCTAAGGCTGGAAAGTTTGGAGACCCCTGATCTAAATAATCAACTAATGTTATTACACAAATAAATAAAGTAAAAAATATAGATAATTGTAATAGTAGGAGAGCTGGTACCAAAATTTTAATGTGATCGTTGTCATGGATAAAATTTATTATTATGGTTCGTTCCCTTACTAAGGAATATTACTTTCCCGCGCAGGCACACAGTGGCATGATACGAGTTGGACTGTTCCAAAAATGGCTACAGACTCTTAGCTTCACCGAATTTTAAATATATTTTTTTAATGAAAAGCGCATAAAATTTGGAAAAGATTGTCGAATCCCTTTTTTTGAGAAAATGTATTATTTTAATTTTGCCCTAATTTGAAAAAGTGGCAATTGGAATTTTAAGTCTTTTGTTAAAACCCTAATTTTACTTGATATTTTGGCCCGAATATTATTACTCAGGGGTTTTTGAAGTAACCAATCACGAATATGAGGTCAAAATTTAAAAAAATCTGAATCCAATATGACGAATTCAAAATGGAAAAAACACGTAAAATCCGGAGAATATGCATTAAAAATTTTACATGGTCATTAATCACGAATCTACGGTCAAAATTCGAAAAATTTGAAATCCAGAATGGCTAATCCAAGATGGCGAATCCAAAATGGCGCGCATCACGATTAAAAAACACCAAAAATACGGAAAATATAGATGAAACATTTAACTCAGAGGCTGTCGTAGTCACCAATCACGAATATGAGGTCATGAAACATTCTGTCTAAGATGACAAATCCAAAATGACGGGTATAAAAATAGAAAAACACTTAAAAAATGGATACAACATTTTACTTAGGGATTTTGGTATCCACTAATATCCACTTATCTGAGGTTGAAATTGGAAAATATTTTTTGTATATTTATATATAGTTTCTAAAAAAATATTGTTACCGTACCGGATGAGTCAAGAAGTACAATAAATTAAAAAAACTAAAAAAAAAATAAAAACCCTAATAACTTTATATTAGATAAAGGGATTCAAATATTTGGTAAAGTACATATTTTCTTAGGCTATTTTTGGAAATACTAATAAATATTATACAGAGTGTTTCAAAAAAGTTGTACATAACATTTTTTTTAAATTTTTAAATCATTGTAGCAAACTTTATATACGTATCAAAAAAAAAAAATTTGGTCAGGTATGTAGTTTATTTAAATATATATTTTAACTATACAGGATATAGAGAAAAATTATAATTATTTTTATTAAATTATAGTTAAAATTTAAAATAGTTGTGGTTAGTTGTGGTTAGTAAAATTTTTGCTAATAAAGATTTTTAAATATATAGGATACATATAGAGAAGATTATTTAAAATTTTTAGATATAATAATTGGGTAATAAGAATTTTTAAAATTTGAGTTTTATAATATAATTATTTTTTGGCTTACACAGTATAGTAATTTTAAGGTTTTTTTTATTAACTATATATAAATATATACTAATTATATCATTATTTTTTCTAATTCCAATAATACCGTCTAAAATATATCTTATATTTATTTATTTTTTAAATTAATATATTTGTTTTTGTAACACTCTGTATATTTTTTTAATATGCTATAAGGAACTGCCCTCTAATCTTCTATTATTTTTTTATATACTGTAAATAGGAAAACATTTATAGCATATTCTCCGTAATTTCAGTATTTTTAAATTTTGATACGCAATTTGGATTCGCCATCTTGGATTAGCCTTCTTGGATTTAAAATTTTTTAAACTTCGACCTGAGATTCGTGATTAGTGACCACGAAAATCCCAAAGTAAAATGTTTCATTTATATTCTCCGTATTTTAAGTGTTTTACTATTTTGATAGCCGCCATTTGGAATCCGCCATCTTGGATTAAAACTTTTTTAAATTTCGATTTTATATTCGTGATAAGTGATCCGAAAACTTTCGAGTAACAATATTTAGGCCAAAATATCAAGTAAAAATATGCTTTACCCCAAGACTTTAAGACTAGGGGTAACAAGAATTAAAATTGCCATTACGTTTTTAAGGAACTGGTATTATTTCCTTTTGTTTGCAGGTATTAGTAATATAAAAGCAACAACAGCGGATTTTTTTAGATAATCCGGTCAAATTAGACCAAAAAATAAGAGTAAAGGTACATAAATTTACACCAAGTTGAAAGTAAGTAAAATTGTTTAAAACATAATTAAAAATTACATTTTAAAATTCCTCATCGTTCCGGTACGTGGAAAAAAATTGACTCGAGGTCAAAGGTTAAAAAAATGGGTTAAATTTTCTTTGAAACGGTAAGTTTTATCGTAAAATTACCTGAAATAAAAATTATGGATCATAAAATTATCTATAAAAAAAAGGTATTAATAATTTTTTTCCTAAAAGCCCTTCCTGAGGTGTAACGATTCAAAAATTTGTAAGCGTCATTGTATGCACACGTTTCCACTGCACACCTGAGGAAGTATACTTAGCGCGTTTTTTAACGTTGTTTCCCCAGTGGGCCTATTTCGTAGGTCTGGTGGGATTCTGTTTCATTGAAAACAATTGCATAATAACAGATATTTGAAAGGGTTGGAATTGATAAAAGCGATGTAGGACAATTTATTCGTCCGATTCATAATCTTTAATGACTTCTTCTAGTTATTCTTCTTTTTGATCTTGTTCTTCTTTTTCTTTTTGGTCTCCTTTTTCTTTTTTATCCTGGGTGTAAGTGAATTGCGTCAATAGTGTTGTATCGCATGTCTATTCGTCGGTATCAAACTAATCCTCTGCTGTTGGTGATTCAACATTAGAAAACGACCGGCCTTAACAATTCGTTCATGCTAGATAACAAAACAGTTCAACTTTTTTGTAACCACATTTGGCACTGCATCCTTTTTTACAGTTAAAAAAAATGTGTTTAGCAGTTTTTCCGGCGCAGGTGGGAATAAAGTCTGAATTGGTTCTAATATGTTATCGACCAACTTCCAACCCCAATCTTTTCGGTCTAGCTGATAACAAAGCCACACTTGAACTTGGTAATATACCAGAAAAAGATGTTGATAAGCAACAACTAAAGTTGGAGGAAGACAAGCTAATTGCACTTGTTTTTTATTTCGAGTGTTTCTAACAAAACATGCACATCGATACTTATCTAAGCAGGTAGTTTTTTTAGGAGCTCTGTACATAAAAAAAAAAGCGAATTGCGTTGGTGATAACTTCATGTGGAGTTAAATTACTTTTTGTAAAAACTTTAGCACATTGAACTAAATCTTGTTTTTCAAACATTTTATAGACTGTTGTTTTACCCCTCCTGTAAAATGTCTCAAGGTTACACTAGCGTATAAATTAAGGGACCTGGTTTCATTTTTCCTGATATTCTCATAGTTATACCCATATATATTTTATATTTTACATGTAAGTTACAATCACCGATAGAAAAATATTTTTACTTATATTACAGCTACAGAGATGTATATAAATGACGTACTTATGCATAAAATGACGCTTACAACTTTTTGAATCGTTATATCTTAGGAACGGTGGCTTCTAGGAAAAAAACTATAAATACCTTTTTTGTAAATAATTTTATGATCTACAATTTTTGTTCTGGGTAATCTTACAATAAAACTTACCGTTTTGAAGAAAATCGCGAAAAACCCTTTTTTTTACCTTTGACCTTGAGTCATTTTTTTACGTACCGGAACGATGGGGATTTTAGAAATGATATTTTATATTCTGTTTTAAACAATTTTACTCACTTTTAGCTTGATTTAAATTTATGTACCTTTAAATGTCTAGATTGACCGGAGTAAGAATTAACAAAATAAATTATAGATGACGGCGAAAATACTTCCTAATAAATTATAAAGATGTCACTTTTATAAAAAAAATAATTTTATAAAATGATCCCTTGAAAAAAATAGCGGTATCATAAAATATTTAGAGGTTTAAAAAAATTAATAAAACATATAAATACATATAATATAGTTTTATCTCATCCATTATAAATAAATATTAATTTTACATAAAAATTTCTTTGAATAAGTTTTGACAAGCAATGCGAGCGGGAAATAAGCAAAACACTTGGCACTTCTAACAGACAAGTGTAAACAACCCGTCCCGACATTCTGACCCCTGATCTACCGCATATAGTAACATTATGCCACTCACTACTAACTATTTCCGAGAATTTTCAGTGAAAAGTTTTATTGAAAATACGGTTTAAAGGTACTCAAAAGACGCTTCTCCTTGGTCAAAATTGTCAGTCGGTCAATTGGTTTTCAAGACACAAGCTATAGAAGTTGACGGACGTATAGGGCATACTATAAACAATAATAAATTTAACTTTTTGCATATCGTTTATATAAAATTATTGTTTTTTTTTTCTGTTTATATTTTACCAAAATATAATTTTAAAACATAAAAAAATTGATTTTATTTGTTTAAAAAAAAACATTTTTTATTTAAAGAAAAAAAACTTTAAACAATTCCTGAGGAATGGCAAATCATTCAATTTTTATTTTGAAAAACACATTTTAAAGTTTAGGATCTCTCTCTCTAGTAAATGTAAAAAAAATACAAAAGTCTATAATATGTTAATTTTCACTTGAGAAAAACACAATGTTTTGCATTGGTTTTTTTTGTTTGTTAATATTTCGCAACATGTGTAATACATTTGGCATCCACGCCATACTTTGGGCCAGAACCTGCCCTTGGAGTGACCAAAACCACAGCACGAGAGCAAACCAGGAAATGGATCCGAAACAAACATGAAAAATACTGGGGAAACCTCAGTAGAATAAGACATGGAAAAAGCTTCATAAGAGGCCCATCCAAAAGAACGAAGGAAGAACTACTCAGACAAAGTAGGAAAAGACATCGCTTAACAGTAGGGTTGCTAACAGGGCACGATAACCTAAGATGACACCTACACAAGATAGGCTTATACAATGGGGACCAAACTTGCAGAATGTGCAACGAGGGGGAAGAAACAGCCTACCATATCCTGTGCGAATGTAAAGCATTGAATCACAAAAGACAGGCATTATTTGGGCAACCGGAAATGAGCCCACAGGAATATATCAACCCACCAGTTTCGGGGTTATACAGACTTGTAGAAGGAACAAGACTAATGGGAGGATTGATATAAAAGACAATGGGAGATTAGGCATAAAAAACCCATGAGGCTGCGCTGCCTCCGATAGTTAATCAAGACGGCTCCCAGGGAAGAAGAAGAAGAAGAATACATTTAGCCGTTTTAACCATTAAAATTTAATTACGCATCTGTTCTTTTTTAACAATTTCTCTCTACGACCAATACTTACAAGGGCACGGGCATCGAATTTAATAAACTAGAATTATCGTGACGTCAGACTATCGATTCTTTGTTTGTATCCCACATATCTACTGTTTATTTTAACGCAAATGTAAACATTTAGAGCCATGTTGTTAGATTGTCAAGAAACATAAGCAGAAAATTGCGGTTTAAAATATTAAAAAGTGTTTAAAAAAGAACTTACGGTTTTGTCCGTTACTTTGTGACAGTTTAAATTAATGAAATAAACAAAATATACGTTGATATGAGTGACTTATCAAAGAAAACAAATTATATTTTTATTTTCTTAACAATTATTTTAAAAAATTTCATCGCCCATACAACGCTGTATAAGTTTACCAATTTTTTTGTCGGTTTGAAGTTCTAGAACCAGAGTCGCTGATTAAAAGCCCTATTCTAGAGGTCTGGAACTATCGATAGTCGGCACTATCGATAGTCGGCACTATCGATAATTTTCGATATTTCACTTCTAGCCTTAGAGCACAAAACGTGCAAGAGAGAAAGCGCCCATAAGTCTTATCCCTTTTACTCTTGCGTTGCATGCTGATTGGTCGGTGGACCTTATACCTCCGACTAATTAGCACGAGGAGCGAAAAAAATAGGTTATACACCTATTCTGCCTCTAGTAGTTATATGCTTGAAGATAGTACATTAAACTTAGTTAATTTAATATTTAAAAAAAATAATAGGCTTTGGGGTTTTAAAAAATAAAAAAAAAGACAAAAAACAACTTACAAATTATAATAATTATATATTATTATAATTTGTAATGGATTTTGTTAGAAAGTGATTTTGCTGACGATGCCGATTTTTAATAAAAATGCCGGCTCCGGTACCTAAATTAATAATGCTATTTATTTTTAAAATACAAAAATCATTTATGGGTAAACAGTTAAATGATTAAGGAGATATGTGGTGTTTGATATTACGTCCGTCAAATTTTTAAAGGACTAACTTTCGAGCATATTCCTACTAGAGGCAGGAAGAAAAATAGGTGTATAATCTTTCCCTCTTGCTCTACGAGCTGATCAGGCTCTGTGTGCTAATTGGTCGGCGGTTATATGTACCTCTCCCTGCCGACCAATAGACACGTAAAGCGAGAGAGAAGAAGGTTATACACCTATTTTTTTTCTTTTTCGCAAGCGTATATTCCCGCTAACTGATTTGCACGCAGAGCGAGGAATTAGTCTTATAGAGCACAAGCACACTTTTTGGTGGAGTGGCAAGGCTGCCTCTAGGTAGGTATAGGCTTGAAGGGTATAACAGTATTTCAATGCCACCTCATCATAGGCCTATAATACCTCATAAGACTTATAATACATCACTATCAATTATTATCTATAGGGCTATCGATAGTTTTCGACGTCGAACGTGGTTTTAGACAATGTTTTTCCCCTCTGCCCATTTCCTAATCCCATTAGCCCCTGTGGGCTGTGATTCAATCAAAATTGTTGTAAAATATTATTTCTAGGCGTTTATTTCGATGGTTATGATTTATTAAAGTAAAAAAAATGTTTTTTTTATTTTTTTTTTTAATTTAACACATGTTCCGGAACTTAGTGGGAGAAAGCATATCTTGATTATTGTTATATACATTTTTCTTCAAAGTTTCCAGCAAAAATATGACTGCCACCTTGTACACATTCAACAACTCTTGTTTTCCGGCAGATAAGGTTTGGTCTACAACCCCAAGAGGTTGATGCACCGATTAAATAAATAAGTAAACTAAGTAAATAACGTAAAATAAGTTTACAAATAAATTCACATCTTACTTTGTGTCAGTGTGGTTATTGATCAGGGTTACGTCCACTATTGAGCTGTTTGTTAAAATTCAATTTTTTTAGTGTTTATCAACACAGACTTCAAAAAAAGATTCAAAGTCGTAATAAAACCATATTCCTTATTTGCCTTTGAATACGGCGTGTTTATAATTTGAAAATTGGCAAGGCGCAAAAAATGCTTCTTGCTAATTAAAACAACGGATTAGCAGCAGCAATTTATTTTAGCCACTGAAAATAAATACCCATTCATTCAAAAAATTTAACGGCCCAGAGCTACTCCTCAAACTATCAAAACAGGCAATGAAAACAACAATAGATGGATGGTCCAAAAAACAACATTTTGATCGTAAGCATACGTCATTTAGTCAAAGACATGCGAAGGCAATGCTAGGCGATCTTCTAAGAAACTAACGACTGAGGTCCTTCTTGTGAGGCGCAGTCAGTTACGACAACTAGTAAGACTAACGCTTGCAGAAAATGGCCACAACGTCTAGGCTTTGCTGGGAGGAGGACGCCTCACACATAATATATCTACGACTGCAACTGACATACAAAAAACATATACTGTTTGGAAACATACGAAGCGGAATCTCCCTTTCGTATAAACATCTTGGTAGAAATCTACTAGACCTAAAAAGGAAAGCTGACTTCTATAAGAAAAAAAAGGGAGCACAATAAGCCAATAGACTGTAGTGCAAATATGGGTACGCAATCAACCACGCTTAAAACAACCACCCAACCAACCAAGTACCTTTATACATTAAGCCAATATGAAAAACACTCGAAATGTTGTCCTCTGTTATTATGAACATTTGTGCACAATTCAGACATTTGTGCACAATTCAGACATTTGTGCTCCATTTAGGCGCACTAAACTTATAGCTTCTTTTTTGAAACTATTTGTAATCGTGTTTAGGGATTTTTGCAACTCTTCAACTTTATCTACCTCAGCAGTAAATCTCATTAAAAAAAACTTTAAATAAAGAGTAGTGGGACATTTTGAACTAAACTATATTTTTTTAAGTATTTTATTTCACATTGTCTTATTTCTATTTTTTTTTTTTTATAGTTCCAGTACTAACGTATTGAGGGTGTCTTAAGTGCAGCTTAGTTGCACAGAACTTAAATATTTCCAGGTATGAAAGAAAAGGAGAAAAATCTGCTGGCATCACGTTCCACAGATTAGACACTTTGGGGACGAAGGAACGAACAAAGTGGGAAGTTCGAGGTTTTTCCAGATAAACTATAAAATAAAACATAAGAGCAGCACTCCGTAGTAGTCTATTGGTAGCTGTTGACGTATGTTTCCTCATTAGGTGATATTTTAAAACTTTTAGACTGCGCTACAGTAAATGTTGCTGTTGTGGTCTTTTTGTGAAACCTATCTTTTCACGAAGTTCCTAGTCTTGTTATTAAGCGTCGACGTATCATGCAGGGCTGGGGTTGCCTTGTCATATTATGTCATAAAATAATCTGACCAATTTTTAAGTTGTACATTCGTACTTTTTTTTAATTAATGGTAAGTACAAAACTAACTACAACTAACCAGAACTAACCCGCTTTATCATGTAATTGCCAATCCTTACACTTAGTCAGATTATGTTACAACACAGTACGACAAAACAGCGTTACATTTTGTAGTTTGATCATTTTACATGATACGCCGACGCTTCATAAAAAGACTAGGATCTTTGCGAAAAGACAGATTTCACTAAAAGTCTACGACATTGCGATCTTGATATTTTCGGGGTTTGCGCTATGTAGCGTGGTGTATGTCAAGGATGATCAAAAGTGCGCCTTCCCTAGTAAAATAAGCCTTATTGCCTTGTTCATCTACCACGGGCAAAGCGGCTGTCAAAGCGTGAGCCGTACGCTTTTGGCGTTGAGCCCTGCGCTTTAACGTGCTAGCTTTAACTGCGTTAGATGTATAAAGTGTTGACTGGAAGAAGGAAAAGTTTTAATAGCTTTTATTTATTTTTAGCACTTATAAAAGAAGTTAATTTCTTTGATGACAGCAACAAAAATTACCTAGAAAAAATGAAAGGTTACGCACGATACCTTATCTTCATGTCAAATCGGACTCTTCAAGATACACAAGTCCAAAAGCTGATGAGCTCCAATGCAACATTTGATGTCGTAATTATAGAGCAACTTATGAACGATTGTCATCATGCCTTTGCATTACGCTTTAACTGTCCTGTCATAATATCAAGTGCGATTGCACCAAATTTAATGATTAATCCCAAAGTTGGAAATCCGTCACCTGTATCCACAGTATCTACTTTTAATTTATACAGCGATGGAACAAACAAAATGACTTTTTACAAAAGACTAGATAATCTGTTTCACAATGTTTTTTTCTACTTATTCAATCATCTGTATATACTTCCCCAACATAATACCATTTTACATGACTTATATCCAGACGCCCCAGATCTATACGATTTATACTTTAACGTTTCTTTAGTGTTACTTAACTCCCATCCAAGTATAATCGGAGCCGTACCTAAAAGTGCCAGCATGGTAGAAATTGGTGGATACCATATTGATCCCCCCCAAAAACTACCACAAGATTTACAAAATTTTTTGGATAGTGCAAAAGATGGCGCTATCTTTTTCAGTATGGGATCAGGTTTAAAAAGTAAAGATATGCCTGAGAGTAAAAAGAAAGCGTTGTTGGGAGCTTTTAAAAAGTTAAAGCAAAAGGTGCTGTGGAAATTTGAAGAGGATTTACTGGGGAAACCCGATAATGTTTTGATTAAAAGCTGGTTGCCACAACAAGATATATTGGGTAAGTTGATTAAATAAACCCATTTTAGTGTTGTTAAAATACACATAGCTAAATAGGTTTTATTAAAAAATAAAACAGTACTACAAATGACCCCGCACCATTGAAATCTTGTCTACGGTAAAATGTTGTGAAAATATAGGATTAGATAGATTAAAATGATTAAATCATGCTGAACAAGAAATGTCCTTTGATCCAAGGCTCGTTATGCCCGTTAAAAAAAGTTCTTAAAGCCAAACGAGATAACTTTAACCAGAACAGAAGAAATTCTAGATGGTCTTTGTACCTATAGTTGATGAATGTATGTGTGAATGTAAAACTTGTTAACCATAATAAATATGATTCTTTTTGAATGTTTAAGTACCTTTTACTGGTTTAGTATGTTTGTTTTAGAAAGTTATAGTGACTTCTCAGCGCATCTGAACGGGTTCAATTTGACATTTGTTGTTTACAATGTAACTAAAAAAAATAATTATCGGATCAGTATTATCTTTGGGTGGCAAGGATTATTGAGGTCGGTGATTATCTTATTTTCACACATAACGTAATTTTTTCATTCAAAATTGAGCTTGAACACGCGGAGATTTAAAAAAATCTCATCCATTGATGGGCATGTCCGCCCATCAATGACCCACGATGGGCAATTTTTGGAAAATGAGAGAATTTAATAATCGCGTGAGTTTTACGTAGAGCATTGAGACTGGCCATGCGGAGGGTGTTTGAGGTCAATCGTAAATACAAACATCACGCTAGATGTAAATTTTTCAAGGTGCCCATGGACCATGGGCGGAAGTACCCATCTGGGCACCAAAATAAAATCAGATGATCACCGCCCTCAACGCTGCTTGCCATCTAAGGATAATGCTGATCCGAAAATTATTTTTTTAAATACATTATAAACAATAAATGTCGAATTGAACCCGTTTAGGTAACTAAAACTTCCAAAAGAAAACAAACTTAAACCAGTAAAGAGTACTTCCCCATTCAACAGAAATAAGATTTATTATGGTTAAGTATTTTTAAACTCACACATACATTCATAACCTATAGGTTTTAAGCCTTTATAGAATTTCTTTTATTCTGGTTAAAGTTATCTCGATTGGCTTCAAGAGCTTATAACTTTTTTTAACAAGCATAACGGGCCTTGGACCAAAGAATATTTTTTGTTCAGCATGATTTAATCCATCTACTCCTAGATTTTTGCAACATTTCACCGTAGACAAAAAACTTCTTCTGTTCTGATAAAAGTTATCTCGTTTGGCTTCAAGAGCTTATAACTTTTTTCAACGGGCATAACGGGCCTTAAACCAAAGGACAATTCTTGTTCAGCTTGATTTAATCTATTTAATCCTAGATGTTCCCAGCATTTCACCGTAGGCAAAGAATCTCTTCTGTTAGTTATCTCGTTTGGCTTCAAGAGCTTATAACTTTTTTTAACAGCCATAACGGTTCTTTAACCAGAGGACATTGCTTGTTCAGCATGATTAAATCAATCTAATCCTAGATTTTCACGACATTTCACCGTAGACAAGATTTCAATGTAAACGGTGCAGGGTCCTTTTACGTTAATTAATCATCAAATAAGTAAATCGGAGTAAAAACCATATACTAGACACTTTCCACGACAAAGATAGACCTATTTATATTTACCATATTGAAGATATGAAAAACACAGGTTTTGTATCTTTAACATAGTCTACAACCGCACAGTTTTGTACAAAGTTGAATTCCTGGATATCGTAATGCTATCTTGCCCCGCCAAAAAACTTTTAAGGTTAATGGACGACCAGCATTGTGGACAAATTGTATTCACGCATACAGAGCAAAAAAAATAAACGGGTATAGGGGAAAGGCCGTTTGGATCTTGCGCAATAAATACTACGGTTAGGTCCGGATTTCCATAAATCTTTATTACCATGTATAATAATAAAAATATTTTTTACTTTTCTTGCCGCCCCTCGCCAATTTTGAAGTTTTTCTTGAAATACCAGATTTTTTTTGGGCGTTAATCACGAATCTGAAGTCAGTTTTTTCGAGCAATGTGTTGTTTTCGAGAAATCCAAATTAAAACTAACTGCTCTTTCACGGATTCTCTTCTTTGACAACTATTGGTGGTTTTTATATGAAACTATCATAGATTGTAATGGATTCATGGTTGAAACAAAAGGCTAAAGTATAATCTTGAAGGGTTAGTCGATAGTACTTGTTAGGTCATCAATCCAATGCACGTATCTAAAGCCATTGACCGTGAAGGTTAACAGTTATGTTATGTTATTTATTATTTAAATATTAGTTTATATAACAATACTCATATATTATTGTAAACTATCGTATATTAAATAATGTTTGTTTAATTTTAAATATATTATATATATATATATATATATATATATATATATATATATATATATATATATATATATATATATATATATATATATATATATATATATATAATAACTTGATTTATACACATCAAGATTAGATACAATTAGATACATTTAGATACATTTAGATGCAGTAAGATAAGTTAAGCCTTATATACTATTTTCTATTTTTATATTAAAGTATGTTTTATACAAAGTCTCTTGTTTGACTTCTTGACGTGTACCAGATACTACGAACCCAAGTACAAAGAAGAGTACACCACAAGATATTTGACATTATTTAATATAATTATAGTTTATTTACTTTACTGCTGTCTTATTGTGTAATATAAATATTTTTACTATCTGCTTTAATATGGAGAGAATAGATGACGCTACTTCACAGCATTCAATTTAAATGGTCAGTATTTTTAAGTTGATAGTTTAGTGTAATTATCACCAATTTTGTAATTAAAGAAGGGCAAGGTAGTGGAAATGAAATTAATTTAATTATGTTTAATGATCGATTTGTGATCAGCGCCTCCGTATGCAAAAAGTCATCAGAATCGGCGAAGTAAAATTACCATAATTTTGATTGGTTGTTTGTATTTTGCGATCATACAATATTTTATAAGTTTATAATTTGTATAAAAGTACAATACAGTTGTGTCACATCATGCGGGTAACTTTAACAAGTTTTACGAGAAGTATCGAATTTTTACCATAAGCATAATTTGACATTTTGAAAAGTTCATTTACAAAAAAGATGCGTTTTTTACCGTAGTAAATAATATCTTGTATGAAACGAAAACATTCACATTCAAATGCACCGATCGGTTTTCTATACAAGATAAGGATTAAACTGTCATAAAATCTTATTTAACTTCTTGATATAAAGCGACCAATCGTTTAACAAAGTAAACCGCTGTTTTTTACTAAAGAATTATTAAAAAAGAATCCAATTTTAACCACAGTGGGAGAAAAAAATTAACCGTAGAACTATAAGGGTACCTTAATGACAGCTCTTTTCATAATGGGACAGTCATTTTTTAATCGAATAGCCCATTGCTGTGTTCTTCCTTTAACCTTTAAATTTTCTTGTGCCGGTATATTTTTTTCTAGTTTACAAACTGGTGTATTTGCCACTAACTCAATGTATTTAAAACATTTTATAACTTTAAGTCTTTTTGCCATAAAAAAGTATTGTCAGTTAACTGCGATTATCAATTAACTTGTAAAAAGTAAATAATCAGTAAATATTGGAAGCAAATATAATAACCCGGTAAAATTAAACTAAAATCATCAAAAATTTAATAGTAATCCATTTCGGTATCCCATACCCAAAAATCGATGTATTTATGTATAAAGAGCATGGGATTTTAAGGAATCCAATGTTGCTTGATCGTCACATTTAAACAACAGTTTAATGAACCAAAAACGAGAAAAAAATCGATTTTTTTTTCTTTTACCAGAATAATTTCAGTCAATTTGTATACGAGATATATATATATATATATTTTTTATAAGAAAAGGGTAAAATGCTTAATAAAAATTAAATTCTTGTAGAAGATTCTCCCAGGGCTCATTTTTTGCCTTATATTTTATATGTAGGAAAAATCAATTGTTCACCTTTTTTTACCTTCAAAAGGGCATTTGAAAATGTAGTACATTTTTAGGTATGGTTTTTTACACATATCTTTGCAACAAATAAATAAATCGATATGCCACTTTGAAATTCTAAAAGCTGGTATTTTTATACGTATTAAAAAAAGTTGTTCTAGCTTAATTAGAAGCCGAGATATTTTTTTTTAATTCGTAATTTGTTTATTTACCAACATTAAGGGCTAAAATCATCACCACTGTTAATTTATTCCTCATTAAAAAATATAAAAAAAGTCTCTATAAAAATGGGTCCAAAAATACATAGTTTCTAAGACACAGGTTCTTAAACTTTAAGAAAATACTTAATTTTTTTTTAAATTTTGTCGGTTTTTTGAGATTATTTAAACAAATAATTGGCCGATTTAGATTTGGAAAGTCTTAAATTAACCGCTCTTGAGTACTGTATAGGTTAGCAAAATTTAAAATACTCATTGGAAATAATCGTCAAGCAGTGACAAAAACCTTTTTTTCTCGTTTTCTGTTCATTAAACCGTTGTTAAAACAATGTTACGGTCAAGCATTACTGGATCTCTTAAAATTCCACATTCTACAGAAAAAAATCAAACATATTTAAATATGTAGAACGGAGTTAGTTCTGGTTAGTTATCTAATTATTGCCGAAGAGCCATGGCAACATATGGTGGAACTCCATTATGCATATACCGAAGAAAAAGTGGAAAATGATTTTAAAGAATTGGTAATATGTTTATGAATATCTATTTCATTAAAATTTCAAAGCATCATCGCTACCAATTCTTCTTGGAAATTTGCCACTTTTATTTAAAGAACTGTGAAATAAAGGTCCTTAACGAAGCTGTTTTAGATAAACCATGTGGACCTAAGTTAACCTATTTTAATGTTACGTTTTCGGAAACCCTGCATTACTAGAAAATTTTTACAAATTATAAAAATATTATTTCTTTTACCCCTGTCTCAGTACATTTCTGTCATTTTTTAAAATTTATTTTGTAATCAAACATTATAGATACTAACCTTTATTAAACAAAGTGTTTTGCACATCAAATCGAGTAACTACACAAATGAAGTAAGTTATAGTTCGATAACTGAAGACCTGAAAGTACCCAAAGCTGTAAATAAATCTGTACAGTTTTCATTTGTGGCTAATTTTAAGTTTGCGGATGTTGGGCGAAAAAAGTTTATTACGATTCCGACGGGAAACCCCCAAAAGCCCCCCAAAACCACAAATTAGTTTCCCGCGAATATCTGCCAAAATATCAATAAAAATTTTTGTTCAGACAAAAATAAAGATCATAAAAACTAAAAAAAGGCCCCAACCCTTTTTTTTTTACCAATATTTTTGCAAAACGGCCCTCGAAAAACCCAATTCCACACTGGTAGGTGTGATAGAACTCGGAAACGGTTAAAAAATGCAGATTGACAAGACAATTTTTATAAAAACCCAAAAAAGATGGAAAAGGGGAAATTTTTTTTGGGTCGGGGAACTTTTCTAAGGTCTCTTTAAAAAAAAAAAAATGTTAATAACAAACCATTTTTTAAAAAATATCAAAAATTAATAAATATTTTAAAATATTTAAAAAAAAAAAAATTTGACCGCTTTTTTAATATTAATTTAAAAAATTTGTCCCCCCCTTATAAGTGAATCCATAAATGCGGCATTCTAACGGTAGAGGGGGCTGAAATAGGGGCCCCTTTTGTTTTCCGAAAACTATCGTTTTTTTAAAAAAAAAAATTTTAAGGTCCATTTTAGATACAAGGCGATCTTCATTTTTTTTAAACAAAATTTTCCAATTCCCCTATTTTGGCAGATATTAACGAACCCCTTTTCGGACTTGAGGTCTTTTTTCAGCCCTTTTCCCCCGTTAATTTAATAAACTTTTTCGCTCGTAAGCACCCCCAAAACCTAAGAATTGCGCCACAAGGGAAAACTACTTTTTTAAAATTTGCCCCCTTTTTATGGACTATTAT
Organism: Listronotus oregonensis; assembly: GCA_019359885.1. Taxonomy (NCBI): domain Eukaryota; kingdom Metazoa; phylum Arthropoda; class Insecta; order Coleoptera; family Curculionidae; genus Listronotus; species Listronotus oregonensis. Next base: position 111,905 of record JAHBCN010000642.1, read on the forward strand.
TGTTTTTTTTTCTGTTTTTTTTACTCCCCCTAACATCAAACTATTTATATCTCATGGGGGTCTTCTTAGTATCATAGAAACCATACACCATGGTGTACCAGTGTTGGGTTTCCCAGTTTTGGGGATAAAAAAATGACCAATAGACTTTTTATGGTTACGGCCTAAAGTTGCTCAACGACAAAATTTTTTAAAGAAGGACTTTAAAAATTTTAAAAAAACTTTAAAAACCCCCAAAAATAAAAGAGAATGCAAAAAATTTTTCCCCGAATTTTCACGACAGACCACTAAGCCCCCTAAATGCTTGTTTTAGAATAGTCATCAGATAAAAATTCCTATTTAAGAGTGACTGGTTTGGAATCCTTGGTTTTTTAAAATTTTTTTTTGGTATATTTCGTTATTATGGGGAAGATTTTATTAATTAAATTTAGCTTAAGTTACTTCTTAAGAAAACTTGTTAAAACATTTCAAAAAAAATGCAAAATCTGTTAAGCAGAAGAAAAAATGAGAAACGCAAAGAAAAAAAGATGTAATAAAAATTAATTTACTAATGTTTTAATAAAAAAAAAATAAAAAAAAAAACGTTTCTTTTTTAATTTACTACTAACAAATACATACGCACGTTAAGATCTACGCATTTTTTTGAAGAGTTTAAAAGGACCTATCCCAAAGAATGGATATTTTTCCATAGTTTTTTGCAAGGTAATGGCGAAATTAATTATCTCCTTAGTTTAAAGGTAAGTATTTAAAAAACCAAAAAATTATACATAATAGACGGTATGCATTCCGTTAGCAAATTAATACTGCGGCACCCCAGGGCTTAATACTGCTACCAACTTTATTTCTTCCTACCGCTGTGTTCACACGTCGCGTCGGTTGGACCCAGTAGGATCTTTTGGAACATGCGCTAGAGTTGCTGGTTACCGGCAATTCTTTTAGCTAGCGTATTGAACGGGATCCGAAGCTAAGATGAACACAAGGCTTAACTCAAGGTGTTAGCATACTGTGCTGATGAGTAAATAACATCCTGTGCCTTAAACAGGTGTCTCCAACGGTGCCTCTGAGACACAGAGCGACCTCTCAGAGTATCTAACCTTACTGCGGTAATGCGGGGCTCTGCCGTGGTGGACTATTACTTCCCTAACTCCAAACAGAAAGCGGACAGAACCGCTTTCATAGGAAAAAAGTGACAAAGGTGCGCTGACCGAAACGGATAAATCCGTTTCGAGAAGTGCCATCCAAGGTCACAAGCAGATAAAGGTGCGCCGACCGAAACGGGTGAATCCGATTCGAAAGGTGCCCCTAAAGTCACCGGCGCCTGTTTCACGGGGAAGGGCTAATCCATTCCGAACAAACAGATGCTTAGAAAGGGATCCCTGAATCCAAACAGAAGGCGGACAGAACCGCCTTTATAGGGAAAAGGGTTCCCTGGCTTTAAACAGAAAGCGGATAGGACTGTTTTCATAGGGTAAGGCCGGAGATGTGGCCTTAGAAAGAACATCTGGTTCCTGTAACAAGGACCTGGTAGCTACCCACGTCACTAGACCGGGAGAGGAGGGCATGACGGATCTAATCGTCTGCTCGTCATACTCACCAGGAGACAGGGACAACAGAACACATCAGAACACATATTGTGCTCATATCCGGTAGCGACACGAGTAAGAGGAGATTTTTTCTCTTCCATGCCTGGGAAATGGCGTCTCTCACAACTCTTAGCAATTTGATTTCATTTAAAGAAGAGCCATTCGCCCTATCAATAATTCCACGCCTACTACCTCTTTTCTTGCTCACCGACGAGATGTATGGGACCTGTCACTCTTCTTTAGGCATTTTGACATTTTTTCTTTAAGAAATAAGCAAAAAAAAAAATTTTAATAGCTCCCAAGTCCAAAAACAGTCTAAAAAACCGTTAAAACTTTACTAAAATTATAAACGGTAGGTTTCCCCTTTTTGTTAGTATAGTAAAAGACGTCCCATTATTATCAAAATTACAAATGTATCTCGTGCACTAAGGGACTAAATCTCATTTTTGGTAGTGGTTATGTTATGTAGTGTAGTTCGTGGTGGCAGAACTTGGACTTGGATTTCATTAACGGGTCTAGGAATAAAGTGTTCCGGATCTAGCAACTAAAAAATTCATAGCTTTGAAGCGAAAATGGCTACACAAATTTTGAAACTCAAAGCATCTTTGGTAGGAACACTTTTATAAAGAAAAATCCTATTTCCAACCTAGGAGATCCACAAAAACGAAAACTTTTTAAATTGGGCGTGTGTCTAAAAGAAGCTATTCTATAAAGAAAAAATAAAAACCTACATTTGACCTCTGTGAAAACAAGGCCTCTTTTGCTATGGACAGTGTATTAGTGAAATACTTTTGGTTCTATTAAATTTTAGCTTTGACAGAAAATTGGAATATTTTACACATGTTAATGTTTACTCTTACATTATTAACATTAAAACTCAGTTCTTGTTAAAATATGCCCATTGTGCTATGAGAAAAATAAGGATTAACCTTAAAAATACTGCTTTTTTTCTCTACTTGTAAGTCTGATTTTAATAAAGAAATAAGAACGCAAAAAGAAGCGTCATTCAACAATGTCCGCTCACTTAAAACTGTCTCCAGTTGCTAAAAACCTTAGTGCAACCGCCAACCTTTCTTGTACTGGGATGCTGTCTCTCATGTTTGTATTATTTTTAGCGATTACAGGCCCTATTTTGTTTAGTAAATATTCAAAATCAGTCGCTGATATTCGACAAAAGTTTTCGAAATAGCCTGAGGGTTCTTGGCGTAAATCTTCCAACATGTTTGTGGCACTGTATCTACAAATAATTAAAAAGTAACTATATTATTTATTTAAAAAATATATATATATTAAAATTACAAATTATTAGAAAGTTCATTATTTTTATAACTGTCAGACTGTCTATTATTTTAAGCCCGGAACACAATTTAATGTACTTACCTTTCACGATTTTTGTACAAAGAAACTCTCCACCATCGTTTTTGTTTTCGTTTTGTTTGTCCTCTTGCCATCCTGTATGTTCCTAACATAAAATAATAGGCTGCAGCCGCAACGATACGCGTCTGCTCACGATTCATTCTTTTGTGCAATTAAACCAAGTCATTTAATTTTTTACCGCCGACACTGCCTACGTATAACCGCTGCGTGTCCACGTCTGAACCGCGATCCTACATGCGTCCTGGGAACGGCCCGATCACATTTCGACGCGCCAACCTTGGCACTCGACAGTCAACCCAGGATTGCCAATCCACGCGCCGTTGAATCCCGGCTTAAGCGAAGCGTTGCGAACGGAAGCATCGAGCAGCGGAGCGTCATTTAGCCGATGTTTGTACAGTTCTGTTCATAAAAGTGTTGTACAGTTATTTTAGGCTAGTGTAAATCAGGGTTTTATAAATGTCTTTAAATTTGTCACTGACATTGATTAGTCGGTTTTTGACAAGAAAAGTTTTTGATTTTTTATTGGAACAATATGCCCCAACTTAATTTTATTCAAAGAGCTCAAGTAATTGCCCACATACAAGATGGCATACCGATTAGAGATGTCGCCCATATTATGAATACCAGTAAAAATACAGTGCAAAAAATAAAACGTCGTTGGGAAATTGAAGGAACGCTGGAGAAAAAGAAACCAATAGGCAGACCTAGAATATCTACCCAGGAAAAAGACGATGTCCTTATAAGGTATTTACAAGCCAATCCATTTCAAGTTGCTCTAAATGCTATAGAACGAACGAATTTCCCAGGATCTCGACCAACGGCCTGTCGGAGAATTAAAAACTATGTTGCTGCAAAGAAATTAGTTCTAAGTAATGAACATAAACAGGGCAGAATAATTTTTGCCCTCAACAATATTCTAAGGGAAAATTGGGATAATGTGGTGTTTACTGAAGAAAAAGTGTTCCAATCAACTTCCAACAGACATATCAGAGTATCAGATCAAATAAAACTAATCAATGAAGAATATATTAACAATTCTGATCGATCTGGAAGATTTTCGGTAAATGTGTGGGCGGGTTAAGTAGACATGGACTGGGGGTGTGTTGGATTTTAAATGAAAGATTTAACGCAATCACATATAAAAATATTTTGGAAAATGTGATGTTGCCTAGGGTTAGACATCATTTCCCCGAAAACAATTTCATACTGCAGCAAGAAAATTGTCCAGTCCATAATGCCCAAGTAATAAAAGAGTGGTTTGCAACAAACAATGTTGAAACTATGGTGTGACCTGCAAAATATCCTGATGTCAATATAATTGAAAACGTGTGGGCATGATGACTAAAAAATATACGATATAAATTTTAGACCACAACATAGAGACACCTTGATAAATTTTATTGAACAAACATGGGATGACTTAAGTGATGATCCTCTGTTAATCGCAAACCTTTATTCTTTCATACCCCGTAGGCTAAATTAAATTTTAGAAAGAAACGGTGCTATGAAAAAATATTAGATATTACTGTTTTTTAATTGTTACAGATGTTGTTTACATATTTTTTTTAAATTAATTAATCTAAAATTTGTTATAGATCATTCATTGTTCAATTTTGTGATTTTATAAAGATATTTGCTGTTATTTTTTAAAAATAAAATTAATTTATAAGAAATAATTCGAAATAGATTAACCCCATCATATGATTTTAAAAAATGATGAATATTTGTATATTCTTGTACAACTTTTTTTTGAAATACTGGATATTGCAGGCAGGTTTACACGATACAACTGTTGTACAACTTTTTATTAAACAGAACTGTACATTGGGGCAAAGAGTTGCGTTGAACGGATAGCAGCAATTCCAATTTATTTTTAGTATTTTAACTAAGTACGTTATTTAGCAAAAGTATAAGTAGTTCTTTATCAGTAGAGGATCTTTTTGTATCTAATTTAGGGATTTGAAGGTAAAAAATGAGTATTTTTAATTTTTCTTTTTTCGATAGTATTTCAATGTATTTTCTAAAGAGTAAAAAGAGAAGTTAAATAATGGTTCGGCTTGACTTCACTAATTCTAATCTGATCTGAATGTTCAGTGGGTGGTAATATACCACTGCACCTAGACCTCAGTAGGTCCTTTGTGCTTCCTCTTGGGGGCGGGAGATTTACTGCGTCGTCCAACCTATTGATTTGAAATATTTGACGACGTCTTTATGTGGAATCTACCTAATTTCAGCTAGTAATGGCCAGTTCGGGCCCACATGGAGTTCCGTTCAAATGTGTGGGCGGAACAATCGCAAAGAATGTATTCCACTGTCTTATTTTCTTGTTCACAGCCTCTACATAATTTTATGTCCTCGTAGCCCGCAGTGGCCAGTTAGAACGCCCGTTAGTGTTCGGAGGTTCCTTCTGGACATCATAAGGTTTTTTTCGCTAGTGACTTGTCTGGAAAGCTCAGCATTATTTTTGCGAAGTTCGTAGTATCATCCCATTTTTATTTAAACAATCGATGGAAGTTTTCTTTAATGATGTCTTTTATCGCTGTTGTTGTCAATCCGGTGGTGGGGCCGGGACCAACTAGATTCCGTCCTGCAGCCGCCCTGGCCAGCGAGTCAGCGTTATGATTACCTTTAGATATGTCATGTCCCTTCATCCAGGTTAGGTTGACCACAATATTTAGAGAGATGTAAGTCAGGTCTTGATGACATTCTAGTACAAGTCACGAAGTAATGCGTGGTTTATTCAGGGCTAGTAATGCTTGCCTACTGTCTGTATAAATACAGATAGAATGGTTGGCAATGTTGCGGCTTTTAATTTCGGAAGCTGCTTTGGTTATGGCTGTCAGTTCCGATTAAAGCACGCTGGGTTCGGCGCCAATTGTCCATCCGATTTTCAGGTTTATGATTGGGGAGTATATGCCACAGCCTGTGCCCACCTTGGTCTTAGAGCGGTCAGTGTACAGGCTAATGGTTCCTTTAAACTCGCCTCTTATGGGTATTGTTCCCTTTATGTTTATAGTGTAGGGTTTATTGAAAGACTTCACTAATTATTTAAAAACAAAAAATAATTTTAGACAAAGGTATTACCATCTTTGTTCTGCTTTCTCAATTAGTGCTTGGCGGAAATCATCATTAATTTGCACTGGGCCTGTTATCAAACAGAAAATAGTCATTTGTTTAATTTCAAATTAAATGTTTAATTAAAGGATTTTAGTTTTCGTTTACTTTAATAACTTTGTTTTTTTTTAATAATGAACTACTTCTTTTTTCCTTAAAAATTAAAGGGTAAGCTTTAAAAAATAGCCATTTCGTTAATTAAAAAAAACTGACAAAATACCAAACCTACTGTTAAACTAGAGACTTTTTTTTTGTTTAACTGGTACCAGTACAAAGTTATGAAGATCACAGCAAAGCACTACCGGAACGGGGTCCAACAAAGATTACAACTTCGTACATTGGTTTTTTTTTTAATTGGGTAAAGTCAGAATAAATCGTATAATTAATAAATTAAATAACTGTTGGAAAAAAATATATTAAAAATACTATTTTTTTCTACCTCCGACTACTTTTACCCCTTAACCGCCACTATTAAAAAAGGAAGATAAACCCAGAAAAAATGCTGGTCCCGTTGGGAAAAAAAATTAAATTCATTTTTTACAAAGTTGACCTATTGTTAATTAACTATTTTCTTTCGTACTTCCATCTTCATTGAAAGCTGGATAATTATTTAAATAATTACCTTATAAATTTGTCGTGTCTTGAAGTCCTTTCTATGAGTGTACTTAATAAGATGACGTCATAAAATTATTTAAAATTTGTTTATTTCGTTTACGACGAATCAGGCGCGCAGAGCCCTATTTCCAGCAAAAAACTAAAATTATAAATATTAAAGCCGCAGATACGGGAGTTTGAAGATTTTTATCGGAATTTTCCTTCTCTTTAAACACCTTTTTTTGCAATGTCTGGTATCTTTTATAGCTGATGAGTTACCATCAAAAAACAAAATGGCTTTTTTTTGTTTTCTGTTAGACAACTGCAATTTTTACTTGCAGAAAAAAATCCACATGACACATTCCTCAATATTCCAATTGCAAAAATTGAAACAATGCATGAACACCCTGTATATTACATATTCTATATTGTAATTGCTGAGAAAAGTAACAAATGACCCTAATTAAAGACCAATATGAATTTTGAATCTTCTCTTTTTCTTTCTGCTCGCCACTAATTTTCACTCAGCGACCAATGTTGTAAAACAAAAAGTATTGCTAATAGAAAATCGCCCCTAAATATTTTTAATAAACCTGTGCATAAACTTTTCGCCTCACACTGTAACAATTGTAAAACAACCGAGCGCATGCGCCGTTCGCACAACACTCAGTTTTTCAAAAGTCAAAATCTTTCCTTTCAAAATTCCATCGGAAATGTAGTTTTAATATTAAAAAATGAGTAAAAAAAAAAACAAATATGTTTGATTTTAAATTTTTGCTTTGAGATTATTATACCATTAGTCAAGACTTAAAAGTATTTGATCAGAAAAACAGATTTTTTACTTATCGGGCCCATTGCCGATTTTGAGGTCAGTTTAACTTCAAAACTAAACAATATTTCCTACTTAAAATTCCTGCTTTTTAACTAGTTACACCAAAGCGAATTGATTTTATGATAAAACACTCATTATTTTACAGAAAAAACTAATTTTTACGAGTATTTACACCTTCTAAAAAAGGTCCCCCTCAAGCTGTCGGTAACTAAATTTAAATAATTAAAAAATCGTATTCAATTACTTCTCCGTAATTGGATTACTTTCATTAAATTACTTTCCAAAAAAGTAATTGTATTTGGATTATCAATTAATAGGATATGGTAATCGTAATTGGTAATTGATTTTCACGAATTTCAAGTAATTTAATTATTAAGAAATTAATTCGATTACTTTTAAAGTAATTAAATTACATGCTACGAAAAATTCAATTACCTTTCTTTATGGAAAAACTGCCGAAATTTTGACCAGCCAAAAAGAACATCTTGAGACATGTTGGGACGCTTTGAATCCGGCGAACACCGCCTCCGCGCCGGTTTAGTATTTTTAATTGATGCTTACCGCCACCGTTTTTATACTTTTTTTGTGGCAAAATATGTTGATGTTTGGGGTAGAATAAAAAGAAATTTTTATTTTAGAGTTATTTAATGTTGATCTTTCCGAGAAAACAGTGTGAGGTGCGGGAATGATGAATATTGGTATAAATATTTTATTTGTTTAGTGTATCGTGTTTAATATATTATTTAGTAATTTAAAGAGAGTAATTGCTAAAATATTTAATTACTTTTAGTTTTAATTGATATTGAATTAATTTTAACAAACATACTAGAAATTGGTAATCGTAATTTACTAATACCTAGAAGAGTAATTGGTAATTATTATTAAATTACTTTTAACAAACATTTAAGTAATTGGTAATCGTAATTTACTAATACTTATAAGAGTAATTGGTAATTATAGTTGAATTACTTTTAACAAACATTCTAGTAATTAGTAATCGTAATTTACTAATACTTAGAAGAGTAATTGGTAATTATAATTGAATTACTTTTAACAAACATGCTAGTAATTGGTAATCGTAATTTACTAATACCTAGAAGAGTAATTGATAATTATAGTTGAATTACTTTTAACAAACATGCTAGTAATTGGTAATCGTAATTAACTAATACTTAGAAGAGTAATTGGTAATTATAATTGAATTACTTTTAACAAACATGCTAGTAATTGTTAATCGTAATTTACTAATACTTAGAAGAGTAATTGGTTATTAAAATTAAATTACTTTTAACAAACATGCTAGTAATTGGTAATCGTAATTTACTAATACTTAGAAGAGTAATTGGTAATTATAGTTGAATTACTTTTAACAAACATGCTAGTAATTGGTAATCGTAATTTACTAATACTTAGAAGAGTAATTGGTAATTATAATTGAATTACTTTTAACAAACATGCTAGTAATTGGTAATCGTAATTTACTAATACTTAAAAGAGTAATTGGTAATTATAATTGAATTACTTTTAACAAACATGCTAGTAATTGTAATCGTAATTTACTAATACTTAGAAGAGTAATTGGTAATTAAAGTTGAATTACTTTTAACAAACATTCTAGTAATTGGTAATCGTAATTTACTAATACTTAGAAGAGTAATTGGTAATTATAGTTGAATTACTTTTAACAAACATGCTAGTAATTGGTAATCGTAATTTACTAATACTTAGAAGAGTAATTGGTAATTATAGTTGAATTACTTTTAACAAACATGCTAGTAATTGGTAATAGTAATTTACTAATACCTAGAAGAGTAATTGGTAATTAAAGTTGAATTACTTTTAACAAACATTCTAGTAATTGGTAATCGTAATTTACTAATACTTAGAAGAGTTATTGGTAATTATAGTTGAATTACTTTTAACAAACATTCTAGTAATTGGTAATCGTAATTTACTAATACTTAGAAGAGTAATTGGTAATTATAGTTAAATTACTTTTAACAAATCATGCTAGTAATTGGTAATCGTAATTTACTAATACTTAGAAGAGTAATTGGTAATTATATTAATTACTTTTAACAAACATTCTAGTAATTGGTAATCGTAATTTACTAATACTTAGAAGAGTAATTGGTAATTATAGTTGAATTACTTTTAACAAACATCTGAGTAATTGGTAATCGTAATTACTAATACTAGAAGAGTAATTGGTAATTATGGATTGAATTACTTTTAACAAACATCTAAGTAATTGGTATCGTAATTTACTAATACTTAGAAAAGTAATTGGTAATTATAGTTGAATTACTTTTAACAAACATCTAGTAATTGGTAATCGTAATTTACTAATACTTAGAAGAGTAATTAGTAATTATAATTGAATTACTTTAACAAACATCTAGTAATTGGTAATCGTAATTTACTAATACTAAAAGAGTAATTGGTAATTATAATTGAATTACTTTTAACAAACATGCTAGTAATTGGTAATCGTAATTTACTAATACTTAAAAGAGTAATTGGTAATTATAATTGAATTACTTTTAACAAACATGCTAGTAATTGGTGATCTTAATTTACTAATACTTAGAAGAGTAATTAGTAATTAAAGTTGAATTACTTTTAACAAACATTCTAGTAATTGGTAATCGTAATTTACTAATACTTTGAAGAGTAATGGTAATTATTATTAAATTACTTTTAACAAACATGCTAGTAATTGGTAATCGTAATTTACTAATGCTTAGAAGAGTAATTGGTAATTATTATTAAATTACTTTTAACAAACATGCTAGTAATTGGTAATCGTAATTTACTAAGACTTAGAAAAGTAATTGGTAATTATTAATAAATTACTTTTAACAAACATTTTAGTAATTGGAAATCGTAATTTACTAATACTTAGAAGAGTAATTGGTAATTATAATTGAATTTCTTTTAACAAACATGCTAGTAATTGGTAATCGTAATTTACTAATACCTAGAAGAGTAATTGGTAATTATAATTGAATTACTTTTTACAAACATGCTAGTAATTGGTAATCGTAATTTACTAATACTTGGAAAGGTAATTGGCAATTATAGTTGAATTACTTTTAACAAACATGCTAGTAATTGGTAATCGAAATTTACTAATACTTGGAAGAGTAATTAGTAATTATAATTAGATTACTCTTAACAAACATGCTAGTAATTGGTAATCGTAATTTACTAATACCTAGAAGAGTAATTGGTAACCGTAATTTACTAATACTTAGAAAAGTAATTGGTAATTATAGTTGAATTACTTTTAACAAACATGCTAGAAATTGGTAATTATAAATGAATTACTTTTAACAAACATGCTAGTAATTGGTAATCGTAATTTACTAATACTTAGAAGAGTAATTGGTAAATATAATTGAATTACTTTTTATAAACATGCTGGTAATTGGTAATCGTAATTTACTAAGACTTAGAAGAGTAATTGGTAATTATTATTAAATTACTTTTAACAAACATGCTAGTAATTGGTAATCGTAATTTACTAATACTTAGAAGAGTAATTGGTAATTATTATTAAATTACTTTAACAAACATGCTAGTAATTGTAATCGTAATTTACTAAGACTTAAAAGAGTAATTGGTAATTATTATTAAATTACTTTTAACAAACATGCTAGTAATTGGTAATCGTAATTTACTAATACTTAGAAGAGTAATTGGTAATTATTATTAAATTACTTTTAACAAACATGCTAGTAATTGGTAATCGTAATTTACTAAGACTTAGAAGAGTAATTGGTAATTATTATTAAATTACTTTTAACAAACATGCTAGTAATTGGTAATCGTAATTTACTAAGACTTAGAAGAGTAATTGGTAATTATTATTAAATTACTTTTAACAAACATGCTAGTAATTGTTAATTGTAATTTACTAAGACTTAGAAGAGTAATTGGTAATTATAATTGAATTACTTTTAACAAACATGCTAGTAATTGTAATCGTAATTTACTAATACTTAGAAGAGTAATTGGTAATTGTAATTGAATTACTTTTTAAAAGTAATTGCGACAGCTCTGGATCCCTTTAAATATTTCTAAAATTTAAAAGTTAAATTGGCTTTTGTCAGATGTTTTGCGCATCGTTTTTGATAAGATATTTAGGTGTTTTTATCTAGATTTCGCGCACTACCGAGTTTTTCATTGGAAGTGGTAGTGTCAAATTACGCCAATTTTCAAATTGGGCATTGTTTCTCTCCCCTTTTCTCTATTCTTTGGTTTTTAATCTTAGAAGTCGTAAGATTCCGTTTGGATTATAAAAAAAAAACACTAAAAGCTGTTTATAGTTCATAGAAAAAAAGTGCCAGTTTTTATAAACATATAAAACATTTATTTTTTAAACATATATTATTGTTTTAACAATTAAACCTAGATTTTTAGTTCTTTTTTCGCTTAATAGGTTTGGTAGTTTTACTTTTAAATATTTTAAGTATTATTTTAAAAATATATTTTACACCTAATATAACTAACCAAACACTACCAATAAGAACAGCTAGTACATCTAACATAAAATATTTGTACGAAGGCATTCCTATACCGGCTACCCTTAAATGTGGGCACCCTTATGTCTAATAACATATTCCACCCAATACACTGCAGTTTGCATGGGAGTCATGGGTCTATCATGGTATAATCTTGATTTAGTTTTGGCATTTTCTCTATACTTCGAGTTATTTAGAAGTTGGTCAAGAAGTTTGCTCAGCGTTTCTTCATTAAAATTATCATCATTGTAACTAATTTTCAAGCCGAAACCACCTTGAACAATCAGACCGGCATTCATTTCTTGGTCGCCAAATACTGGAATTGCTAGCACTGGTACTCCATGATAAATTGTTTCTGTGGTACTGAGGAGACCCCCGTGCGTAATGAATAATCTGATGTTCGGATGAGCTAAAATAAACCAAATTATATAGTAAAATTACTATAAGGACTAAAGGAGCTACCAATTTGTATTTTTTTAAGTTTGCAACAGGAAATATACAGTAATTGTAAACAAAACAGATAATATTAAACATTATACAAATAAAATGTTAAATAAAACACAAAAATAATAACAACGATTATCACTGGTCAACATTTGATCTCAAATGGTACACAGCACAAAACCAGGGTTTCCAAGGTTTGGGGTCGCTGATTTCGAATCCAAGGTCGGTTAAAGTCCATCACATCAGGTTGAAGGTCATTTGATGGTCAAACTAAGAACACACAGAGAAAAATTTGAAAAAAATTATTTATAGGTTTTTGGGATCCCTGAGTCCAAATTTGGGCTTACTTTAAATTTTAAGGTGTTCCCAAAGTCACTTCAAGGTCATCTTAAGGTCATACCAAGGTTAAAGATGTATATGACCTTAAAAAAATCTAAGAAAATTGGTCTATGGATTTTTCGATTTGCTAGCTCCAAATCTAAAGACGGTCGACTTCTATGCCCTTAGTTTTAAGGTCATTTGATGGTCAAATTTAGAAAACACAAAAAAAAATGGAAAAAATTGTATGAACGTTTTTGGGATCGCTAAGCCCGAACCCGTGCTTTCTTTGACCTTCAGGGCCGCTCAGACGCCACTTCAAGGTCATTTAAGGTGATACTAAAGATAAATCCATAATAGCTTTTAAAAAAATCAAAAAAATTCATCTTTAAAATTTTTGGTTTGCTAAGGATGAATAGTAGTCGGTCGACCTCTATGACCTTGGTTTTAAAGTCATTTGAATGGGAACAAATAAAAAACACTGACTTAAAAAAGTAGCTTACAGATGGCTCATGTCTACCGAAAGAGATTAGTTGCAATGAAGTAATCAAAATGTCGCAAAAAATGCAGGAGTTAGTCTATGAAGAGCTAAAGTTTGCAGGTTCGAGTAAAAACTTCGAGACCTATTTATAAATTTATTTAGATTATTCTAAAATTTAACCTTCAACTGATCTTAAAATGACCTTGAAGTGGCATCCGGGCGACCTTAAAGGTAAAACAAAGCACGGATTCGGGCTTAACGACTCCAAAAACCTTCATACATTTTTTGCCAAATTTTTTTCTTCGTGTTTTCACAGTTTGACCTTTAAATGACCCTAAAACTCAGAGCATAGAGGTCGACCGTCTTTAGATTTAAGGTTAGCAAACCGAAAAACCTAAAAGCCAATTTTCTCTATTTTTTTAATGTCATTTATATATTTAAGCTTAGTATGACCTTGGGATGCTCTTGAGGTGACCTTTGGATTATCTTTAAAATGAAATTAAGCCTGGATTTTTACTAAGCAATACTAAAAACTTAAATATGATTTTTTTTCAAATTTTTCTTCGTTTTTTTTTCGCAGTTTCACTTTTAAATGACCTTGATATGAAGGGCATAGAGTTCGACCGTTTTTAGATTTGGAGTAAGCAAATCGAAAAGCCTATAGTCCAATTTGACTGATGACCTTGTCACTTCAAGGTCTCGAGATGACCTTAAATGTTAAAGTAAGGCCTCATTTAGACTCGGTGAGCCTAAAAACTTATATATACATGTTTTAAATTATTTCTTTCGTACTTTCTTAATTTGACTCTCAAATAACCTTGAACCCGATGTGATGGATCTTAACCGACCTCGGATTCGGAATCAGCGACCCCAAAACCCTTAGAAACCTGGGTTTCGTACGGTGTACCATTCGAGGTCAAATGTTGACCAGTGTTATTTTTCCAATAGTATATTAAAGTACAGGGTGGGCAAATAAGCGAGGTAAGCGACTGTATCTCAGGACCTGTACATCTGACAACAATGAATTTTTTTTTATTATTATGAAAGTGGCCATGAGAAAATTTTGGAAATTATTTTCAAGTTCCGTATTTCACCGCTAGAGGGCGTAACTAAAAATTAAATAAGGAAAATGCATTTTTTTCCGAAAACCCATATATTAGCCTATATTTTTGATAATACTGTTAGAAAGCCTTGAAAAATCTCTATTATTTTGGATTAAGGCTCATGGGCGTACGACTGATAGTAGGGGTGGGGGAAGCTCTTGAAAGTGTAATCATTAAAATCGGTGTAAATTTTAAACCACTTATTCAGCAAATTAAAATTTGTTTGTAAGACAAATAAGGCTGTTTTAAATATCCGTTCTCCTTATCGCTCTACAGTTCCCAATAAAAGAGCTAGAGGGCGCAATTCGTAATAATTCCAGTTTTTTCATTTTACTGCAAAAATTTGAATCGAACGGTATATTTTTGACATCATATTTAAAAAGTAGATAAAATTTGTAAAAATATTGTAAAAACCCGACGATGATATCTTTGCTCGTTTAAAACTTATAGCGAATTAAAGTTTTTTTTTACGCGCAGAGTCAAAACTTATGTACCGACATCTAGCGTTCGGCCCTAGAATGTCTAATTAACATTATTATAGTTGATTTCTTAAGCTGTTAATAAGATACATCCTGTTGTCATAATTAATAAATTAATACTTAAACTAATAGATCACAGCATCAAAGGATGATTATGTGATTTTCTTAAGATAATTAATTATTAACGAATTTCTCTTTATATTTAAATGATGGTCCTGAAAAGGACCGATTTTAAACCCAAACATATTAGGTTCCTAATGCCTCGATAGATGTTCAAACTGCTTTCCATCACATTCCAAACAAGCTTCCAATCTTCTTTGGGTGGATAAAACTGCTGTTTCGATTTCAGCAGCTGATAATTGATTAATGGCATCACGGATTCTGTTTTCCATATCATGTCTAGTTGTGGGTGGAGTTTGGTACACAATATCTTTTAAACGACCCCATAAGTAAAAGTCGAGGCATGTTAAATCGGGTGACCTGACCGGCCAAGAAAATAGACTTCCCCTTCCGATCCAGCGCCCTTGAAAATAATTATTAATATGATCCCGCACGAAACGGGAAAAATGTGCTGGACACCCGTCCAATTGGAAATACATGGTCCGTCTCACTTCCAATGTCAAATCTTCCATTAAAATGGGCAAAGCATTTATTAAAAAATCCAAAAAAATATTACCGGTTAATGTGCCATCACTAAAAAAGGACCAATAATTTTCATTCCGATGATGCCACACGTTTACACTCCAGCGGCCTTGGTGCTGGACTTCTAGCATCCAGTGGGGATTTAAAAATAATGCATATTATGCCTGTTAACTCTACCATCGCTACTAAAAATAGCTTCATCGATCCACAGAATCTGTGACAAAAAATGCCTGTTTTCGCGAATCATTGCTAGCATCCATTGACAAGAATCAATTCTGCGCTCAAAATCATGTTCGTTTAAGGCTTGGTGTAGGATTATATGGTAGGGGTGTAGCCTTAAAATAAAAAGAAATGCCTATTATATTTGAGGAGTAAACACATTAATAATGTTTTCTTCCGTTCTTCCAGTAGTGCGACGCCTTCTAAATCTGGGCCGACTAAAATTCCCAGTATCGCGTAGTCGCTGTACCAAGCGTGAAAATACTCTTCTGCCATAATGACGGCGATCTGGATACCGAATGGCCTACTGTCTTTCAGCTATTGCTGCATTTTGAAAGCATTCGAAGAAAACCGCAATCATATCAACAGCTTCATCATTTGTAAGTGGCATTTTACAAAAAAATCGCGCAAAAATATTTAGATACCAAATTGACAAGAATTAAAAGCATCTAATAAATACTTGACGTTTCAAAAAATATTATTTGAAAATTTCTTGTTTTTGCCGCCTACTATACGTTAATTAGATATTCTAGAGCCGAACGCTAGATGGCAGTACATAAGTTTTGACGCTGCGCGTAAAAAAAACTTTAATTCGCTATAAGTTTAAAACGAGCAAAGATATCATCGTCGGGTTTTCACAATATTTTTGCAAATTTTATCTACTTTTTAAATATGATATCAAAAATATACCGTTCGATTTAAATATTTGCAGTAAAATGAAAAAACTAGAATTATTACGAATTGCGCTCTCTAGCTCTTTTATTGGGAACTGTAGAGCGATAAGAAGAACGGATATTTATCTTGCAAACAAATTTTAATTTGCTGAAATCGAATAAGTGGTTTAAAATTTACACCGATTTTAATGATTGCACTTTCAAGAGCTTCCCCCACCCCTACTATCGGTCGTACGCCCATGAGCCTTAATCCAAAATAATAGAGAATTTTCTAGGCTTTCTAACAGTATTATCAAAAATATAGGCTAATATATGGGTTTTCGGAAAAAAATCGTTTTCCTTATTTAATTTTTAGTTACGCAATCTAGCGGTGAAATACGAAACTTGAAAATAATTTCCAGAATTTTCTCATGGCCACTTTTATAATAATAAAAAAAATTTCATTGTTGTCAGATGTACAGGCCCTGAGATACAGTCGCTTACCTCACTTATATGCCCACCCTGTATAAGTGGATATTATTCCTTCGGAACTCCAGCTATGCCGTCGTGCTTGAAAAATCGCGCGTGTTTTAAAGACCAGTTATTTACGAATACTTTATGCTATTTTTTTATTGCTTTTAAAACATTTATTATAGTAATATTTTATTTAACGTTATGAAGTACTCATGTCGGATGAATATTTTTTTTTCTTTAAAACCTTGCATTTAAACTTTTTGATAATTGTTCGTGAATAATCTATAAGAGAGAAACCTAACTTTAACATCAATTTGCGGTAGTTAAAAACACATTCTTCTTGATAGAGTAGTAAAGTAAATAAGTGACTCTACAATTACCCTTTTGATAATATAGTTTTTAAAAATTAAACCAAGTGTCACAGGAGTAATAAGTGATACGGGGTGTCCCAAAAGACAAAATATTTTCGAATTTTAATTTGAAAAAATTTGACTTTTCTCTTGTGTTATAAAACACTTTTTACATGTCGTCATATCTTTACGCCTTATGGACTTTGCATAATTTGTAAATGTGCGCACTATCGTAAATTTATTTGCAAAAATTTGAAATTGCAAATTTCTTAATTCTAAAGCTATCAATGCTTATTTAAAGTAATATCGATCTTTCATATTTCTTTTGTTTTGGTTAAAGTAAAACAAATTAGGTGAGTTTAATTGGTGTAATTGAAATTAATACTTTAGTTTGAATTACCTTAAATTTGATAAGGTCAAAATATTATTTTATTTTATATTTTTCAAAACAGCGAGGTCGTACGACTTGGGTATTTGTATGAATTTGTGAAAATTTGACTTGATTAGCTGATACGCCCCATTGACGTACCACACCATTTTATGTGTATTGTTTAATTGTAGATTTGTTTAATGTCATAAATGGGAATAGTCCTTTTATAGGGCGTCCATAAAAACCTCAATTTGCACCTATAAATTCAGTTTATCTTTAGCAGACAGCAGAGTTTAACCAAAACTAACCACAACTACTTCAGTAGCATAGAGGTAAACTGTCGTATGTCCATATTTGGGAAAAATAAGATTATATCATTTTACTTTTTAAAAACTTTAAAAGTTTGCTGTGGTAAAGAATCGTTTGTCTTGTCATAGTTTGAATCATAAAAGTTTTTGTATGTACATAAATATCACATATGCTGTAAAAAGTAGAATAATTTCTCCTGGTTAAATGTAACCGAAGTTAAACCGATATTATCTAAAAAAACATGAGCAGAAACATCGAGAAAACTAAAGTAATAATGTTGTCATTGTAGAAATGCTTACACACTCCGTTTCATCAAATTATCAGAACTTCTATTTATTAAAATTGTGGACATGTAATTTGACAATATATGATGCTACAGAAAAGGAATCATACTGTTTAACTTGGGACGAGTCAAAAGCTGGAAGACGGGTATCGAAATAGCCTCGGCGCTACTGAAATGGGCTTCAATTGTTATTTCTGGAAGTGAGTTAGAGCATTTAATAATATGGTCTAATAACTGTCCCAGCCAAAATCAAAACATAATGATGTTAACAAGTTACTGTTGGCTTTTAAATGTATATCCTTCTCTGCGAACTGTCACTCATAAATTTTTATAGCGTGGACATACTCACATAAAGGCCAACCATATTTATGCCTTAATTAAAAGAAATGTCAAAAACAACCACCAATACAAATTGTGACTCCTTGGGGTTGGGCGCAGTAATGCGAGCTTCTGGTGCGACAGTTGAGTATGAAAGTAGAGTATTTTAAAAATGTTGCATCACTGTACAGCTTTTCAGGGGCAACCTTTGGAAATAAAAAACAAAACATAGATAAGGAAAACTTTTTAATATTCACCGTTGTTTGGTTTGAAGCACATGCGGAAAAACTATCAAATATTTTTTATAAAACAAGAAACGTTCAAAATCGTATATTTTCCAGAAAACCTATTATACTTAATATGAAAATTTACCCATAGCTTTTAATGGCAACGATGATAAAGGATAAAATTCACATTGACGATATTTTTTATAGATTTATTTCTTACTCTAATATTTTCTGTGTTTTCTTTTTAATTAAATATATCATTTTTAAACACGCAATGAATATCAAGTTTTTTTTTTTGAGAGACAGATTTGAGTTACGGAACATAATCCTAAATCCACTAAGTTTTTTATGGCTTTTTGATATTGAGGTAAATGACCGTAAGTCCACTAAATCATCTTTTATAAAGGAAACACAAAAATTTTATGTACTTCAATGCCTAATCTAGATTATAATTAGGCTATGTGTTTAATTTCTAGTTGCCACCGGCTTTTATAAATTTGTGATCTTAATTTTTTCATACCAAAAAACTTTGATCCTTATTTTCTCGTAACTTAATAAATTGGACATACGACATTTTACCTTTATGCTACTGACTTATAGAGCGGAAGCGCATCGATAAACCGTTTCCCCACTAGCTCGGTTCAGTTCTGGTTAAATAACCCTGTGTAGACTTTTAGTTATGGAATTTATTTTTTTACTTGATATATAAGTACAAAAGGGAAACAGAAATCTGGGTAATGATAAGACATACTATTCTTGTTTTTATAGTTTTAGGGGAAATTATAAATCGGAAGAGCTTTGATTTTATTCATTTAGTTTTAAATTTATTTATTATTAGAAAGGAAAAAAACAGAGAAGCAATTCTTAAAATTTTACGCTGCTTTTGTTTAGACAAGTACAACGGCCTATTTGTTATTAATTTATCATGAGGCTAAATGAAGTTTTTAATAACAGATTTTCCGATAATCCCATCTACCGGAACTATCTGAGGAAACTGGTTTAAAAGTTTCAAAGAACAGAAAGTGTGCTTAGAGAAAAAAGAGCTGGAAGAAAATCTCTAGCGCAAGAGAAATAAGTTGAAATAATTGCATCTATTGTTAATAACCATCAACAGTCTACAGTAGCAGTTTCTGACCGATTTAATGTTTCAACAACTACTATCTGAAAAAATACAAGTTTCATACCTATTAACTGATTATAGTTCAGTAAATGAAGTCCGAAGAAACCCCAAACCTGAAGATCAGGTTGGGTCGTCACATTTTTTTATTATTTTGCACGGTATTAATGTGTACATTTCTCGAAATATCATAGATAAAAAAATGTCGCGAAACTAAAAAAGCCCTTAAGAGCCTGGAAATCCGTTTTTTTCGACTATTTTGGCCGATATCTCCGAAAACATGACCTTACCAATTCATGTTTAGACGAAAATAAAAGAGCAGTTCATTATGCTGCAAAAATGATTCCTCTACTTTTGTCAAAAAATTTAATAGTTTTTTGATAACCGGCCATAAATGCGCCGCGTATTTTTTGCACCTGCCCCGAATCTCGAAAGGCGCTCTAAGCTACCCAAACTTCCAAGCGGACGGACAAATTTTTAAATTACTTACCTAAAGATGCATATTTTTCCATGATTCAAAGTTCATATAAAAGAAGGAACCTGAAGCTGAAATAACTTTTCACTCTTTCCTTTTTTTGTTTCTCTAGAATATTAAAAACCCGAGCCGAAATTAGTTTTTGCTCGATATTTTTCCCTCCTATCAATCAGTTCCTTTTTTTTATACAGAGTAATTTTACCGAATCCCTTTGTATAATGGGGCTTTGAAAGGTGTTAAATACATTCCGAAAAACTCAATAAATATGTTTTGTGTATTTTTAAAAACAAAGTGTTTTTCTTAGGGCGGTTCTTTTAGATTTCCGGAGTTTTTAATGCACATCATTAAAAACTTAGATTGTCCCCTTTTCGATAGCACTCTTTTTTCCAAATTTTTTAGTTTCCCGGAAAATCGAGAAAATTCTTTTCCCAATAAAAACTCAAGTAATTATCAAAAAAAAAGTTTTTATTGGGGTGAGAATTTTCTTGATTTTCCGGAAAACTAAAAAAACTTGGAATATAAGAAAAATACCCTCGAGAAGGGGGCAATCTAAGCTTTCGACTGGTGTGCATTGAAAGCTGATTTGGTACTTGAATATTTATTAATTCCCGATAGAACCGAGCATTTTCAAAAACTCGGGAAATTTAAAAAAGCCGCTCCAAGAAAAATACGTTGTTTATTAAAATGCACAAATATATTTATTGAATTTTGCGAAATGTATTTAACACCTTCCAAAGCCTATAATCCTAAATCATTCAGGTAAAATTATTTTCTCAAAAAAATTGAAAATTGATAGGAGGCTAAAATATCGAGCAAAAACTCTTAAGTTGCTCAAGTTTTTAATTTCTAAAGAAACAAAAATAGGAAACAGTGACAAGATAATTGCTACACGTTCCTTCTTTCATGTAAACTTTAAAATGTGCAAAATATCCATTTTACGTGAGTTATTTAAAAGTAGTTCGTCGTTAGAATGTAAGTAACTTAGGCACCTTTCGAGATACAAGAGCAGAGTGCAAAAATACTCGGCACTTATAGGTCAATGCAAAAACTATCAATTTTGACAAAGATAGTATCATTTTTGTAGTTAATAAAAATGCTCTTCATTTTCGTCAAACACGAATGGCGTTAGTGTCATATTTCGGAATATCGACCAAATTAGTTGAAAAACGGATTTCTGGGCTCATGAATTTTCGAGGCCCCTTTGCGCATTTTTATATATGATATTTTCAGGAGATTAATGATCATTAATATCACAAATTAAAAAAAAATTGTGACGGCAACCTGATCTTCAGGTTCACATCTTACTGTACTATTATGTTACATGAACTACATGAAGATGATCCTGATAGAAGAATGCAGTTTTGTAAAATTATGTCTGTTAAATGGAAATGTTAACCAACAAAATGTGCAATATTGGGTCGATGTAAATCCGCATATTTTTTAAGAAAATCATACTCAAACTCCCCAAAAAATAAACGTGTGGGCGGGAATATTGGAAAACAATATTGTGGGGCTCTTTTTTTTAGAGGAGAACCTAAATGGACAGTTGTACCCCAAAATGGTTGACAATGTCATCAATTCTCAGATTCATGAAATAGTGGTTAGTAAAGGCGAATTTGAGTATCCAGTTATTTTTCAAGAAGATGGCGCACCCCCACATTTTTTTAGACCTGTAAGGGATTGGTTAGACCAGACATATGCAGGACGGTGGATTGGCAGACGTGGACCATTGGAATGGCCTGCGCGTTCACCAGACTTCACTCCTCTGGATTTTTTCCTGTCATATGTCAAATCGAAGCTTTATAAAACACTCGCAACATTACAGGAATTACGAGCAAGCAAGTTTGTTCTAACATAACCACAGAAACCTTTTAAAACTTAAGAAATCAATTTGAAAATAGACTTTTTTACTGTCATGAGGTCCAAGGACACAATTTTGAAAACATGTTAATATTATTTTTAAAGGTACATTAAATTATTATGAATTATCAAACTTATTTTTATTGTTACTTTTAATCGTTAATAAGTCAGCAACCAAAAATCAAAATTTAAAAAACTAATGTTTGTTAAATAGAGAATTAAAATCCCTTTCAAACGAGGTATCACATGCCCCCCTTTCCATTTTATTTTTTAAAGTAAATTGTGCTAAATTAAAAATATATATCAAAAAATAGTAAAAATGATCCCTTTTTCCCTAGCTTTTACCCGGCAGCGATATCTCGTCCCATTCAAAAGTTAACGTTTACTATTACTACTAAAGTTAACTATTTACGTCCGCACTGTATACAGGGTGTAAAAAGTATGATGCTCACCATTTTAATGGGCGATAGTGAAGCTTAAAACAATTCGAAAAAGCCTAAAACGTATTGGTCAAAAGTTAATCGTTTTCGAAATATTACTTTTCAAAGTTTAAAAAAGTTGGCAACACCACCTGTTTTAACGAATGCGAGTCGACGGCGATGTTTTGCAAATTTACTTTTTTTTTAAGGAGATGTTTATTTACATACAAATAATAAAAATTACTTCTATTTAATTTAAAATTAAATTTAAATAAAAAACAACAAATATATTTTTTTGTTATTAAAAAATAGTTGTACTTACCAAAAGAATAGGCTAAATATCCATTTTAAGAACACAAATTATTATGTTTTGAAACAGCTCTTTTTTATTTTGCTTACAGAATAAGATTTCTTGGTTGCACACATTCCGTTTTCAAAAATATTTGGTACATTTGCACTACGTTTGTGGTAAATTTAAAACATATCGGCATATTTTCCCGATTTAAAAACAAACAAAAATATCGTAGTGGGGCCGGTAAGCAATATCTACAACTGACTTTACTTCAGGCATAAGGATTCTAGGTAGCTCTGTTGCAAATTGATTTTTAACTTTTTAACTGAAGAAAAAATTATTTTTATTTCTTTTTATTTGTAGATTAAAACATTTAAAATTTAAATAATTTTTTTAACAAATGAATCTACTGATAAGTGATTCAGATGAAAGTTTTCAATTCTTAAGATTTTCAGAAATAATTGCTTCTAAAGTTCTAACATTGACATCGTTTAGACAAAAATCTGTCAAATTTAGACACATATGTCATATAAACTTTTTGACTTGTTTTGAGCTCCACTATCGCCCATTTAAATCGTGAGCATCATACTTTTCACACCCTGTATAAATTTAAATTAAAATTTAAGGTTACAACGTATACGAAAACAAAAACTGCTATTTTTCCTGGGCTACATTATTAACTTACCCAAAATATCTCGCTGTGGTAACCATTTCCTTATCAAAACGTTTTCAGGTTTTTCAGGTAGATCATCCTCTAATTTCCACAGTACCTTTTGTTTTAACTTTTTAAAAGCTCCTAGTAATGCTTTCTTTTTTTCTACTGACATATTCTTATTTTTCAAATTTGATCCCATACTAAAATAAATAGCACCATCTTTTGCACTATCCAAAAATTCTTGCAAATCTTGTGGTAGTTTCTTTGGGGGATCTATAAAGTACCCACCAATTTCTACCATGTTGGGTACCATAGGAACAGCATTGGAAAAGCTTGTATGAGAATTTAAAAGAACTAGCGAATGATTGTGATATAAATCATGTATATCTGATGCGTCTGGAAACGCTTCATGTAGAATTTTATTTTGTTGAGGAAGTATATAATACTGAGTATGCAAGTAAGTAAAAATGTTTAAAAACAAGTTTTTAAGTCTTTGAACAAAGCTCATTTCTCTTGAGACGTCGATGTTTAAATTAGAAACTGTGGCTACAGGTGTTGGATTTCCAACTTTGGCATTAATCATTAGGTTAGGTCCAATGATGCTCAAAAGTATTAAAGGACAATTAAAATAAACCGCCAGTACATTGTGACAATCGTTCATTATTTGCGGTATTATTACAGCATCAAAGGTTTCATCGGAATCAATTAATTTTCTAACCTTTTCATGTCGTATTGACTGATTGGATACAAAAAAAAAAAAGAATTTCTGTTATATGGTGCATTCTAAGCATAGGATTTCTATTTCCATCATTAAATAAATCAGCTTTTTCCATAACAGCTAAAAATAAATAACAAAAATTATTAAGCATTTTAAAAAAGTTATATACTTTGCTACATTTTTATACTAGAATTTCGCCTGCGGCTTTGCCCGAGTGGACTAGGCGATTTTGGCTATTTTTCCCCGTTCTCAAAAAAAAAAAAATCCTAACGTTTTTGAAAATATATAATCAGGGATAATATAGAATTCTAATGGTAAAATATTTTTTTTATTCGGTCCACTAGTTTCGGAGCCTATTCAATACAAACAAACAGCCAAATTTTTCCTTTTCATAATATTAGTATAGATAAGTGGTAAAAGTATTTTTTGTTTTTTTGGTTTTTTAAACCTTTAACTATTTATAAATGCCGCTTTTTTGATTTTTCGTGATATTAACCATCGATTTTTAGCACTATAGTCCGGGAGGCCACCGAAAAAAACTACAGTCAATTCAAAGCCGCACTGCTGCCTCAGCTTAGCAGGTTCAAATTGCATTTTTTTACTTGAAAAAAACTGTGAAAAATAGTTTTTTCTAATATAACTCGAAAACTACTAACTTTAGGAAAAAATGGTATATAGTCAAAATTATTGGTCTAATAAAACTACGTCAGTTTTTTTAAATGAATTTTTTTGTAGCCCTTTTAGTTTTTAAGATATTAATGATTTTAATTTAAAATAAAAACACATATATTTTAAAAACTTAAAGAGTTACGGAAAAATGTAATGGGCAAAAAATATGCCATTTAGATAGCTCTATAAAAATAGACTATACAGGGTGTTACTTAATGGTATATCATAATTTGAAGGAGGCATTCCTGGATCGATTTTAAGTCAAAAATTCATATAAACGTGGCAAATGTTATTATTAAATACGGGTGTTAAATTTTTTAAATTTGCTTTCGTTTTTTTAATTATTCTTTACCAAATGACCTAGCGGTACAAAATTTGGGATCTGGGGGGTTTTCTGAGGCGAGAAATTTAAATTCGTCACCTTTTGATGTTGCTACTAGGGGCGCCAGCTACGGCCTTCCTCACTTGTTTTTTTAAAGTCGTAACTTTTTTTAACTTAGAATATTGACCTGTTTATTAAAAAATAAGTTACTATAAAATCCATCTGCATCAAAAATGTATACTCTATTTAAGTGTCTAGAGTAGCCGTTCTCGAATAAACACACTTTAAGGATCCACAATTTTTTTATAAAAATGAATTTTGGCCAATTGTTTTCAAACTTTATAGTGGTAGTTCTTAACACGGTGATCAAAAGTCTTTTAGGGCACAAAACCCAAAACGCCTCCAACCCCCCAAAATCACCCTCAAAGTCACTGGGTTGGGGACCTTTTAAAAGGTGATTTTAGGGGTTAAAACTTTTCGGGTTTGCCCCCAAAGACTTTGACTAACTCCCTTTTTGAAATGGCCAAAATTCTTTTTAAAAAATTGGGGATCCTTAAAGTGTGATCTCAGAATTCTCAACTTAAAAAAATTTTTTGGATGCAGATGAATATTAACTATTTTAATAAAGGGTCAATTAAAAAAAAAATTAAATGAATAAACGCCTCTCTTTAAACTGGCGGTTTTAAATTTCTCCTAAAAACGACCCAGTACCAGTATTTAAAAAAATTGAAAAACAAAGCAAATAAAACAACCCCATTTAATAACTCATTTTCCCTTTTATAATTTTTCGTTAAAATCGAAAAATGCCTCCTTTTAGGGCAACCTTAAAGAACACCCTGTATATAAAAAATATTTAAAATTATAATTTAAAATTTTCTCAAGATCATTCCGAACATAACTGTCATAAAAAAAAAAATATATTAATATTTAAATCGATAATAAAAATATTTAAACGATGAGCTATACACATAGTTGCATAGGAGATTGAGAAATGTTAAGCGTCCTGTCAGGTATATAACACCCAGATAAAGGGGGCATTTTTTTTTCAATGAAATGTATATTAAATTTTATTTTAGTCGATGTTTCAAGTAGATTGGAATGGGTACAGTTATTGGACCAAAAAAAATTTTTATAAAATATCCGTGCCACCAGGTTATTCCCCATTGCCTCGAGGCACATGTGTATTAGTTTGTTCCATTTAAAGAATGGAACATTTTAAATTAATTTTTAAACGGATGGGTGCTGGTATACTTACTTGTCCAAAAAAAAATATTAATATAAGCGAAATATTTAAGGGCCAAAATCACTTTTTTGCTTATACCACCTTTAATACTTATTTTATTAATAATATGTATTTAACCTTTTTATACAACTTACTAAAAGGCATATTTTGCTTCCTACATTTTTTCGTAACTCTTTTAGTTTTTAAGATATTTGCGTTTTTAGCTTAAATTTAAATAGTTAATATCTCAAAAACTAAAAGGGCTACGAAAAATTTTATATATAAAAACTGACGTAGTTTTATTGGACCATCAATTTTGATATTATACTATTATTCCTAAAGTCAGTAGTTTTCCAGTTATATTAAAAAAATCCATTTTTGGCGATTTTTTTTAAGGTAAAAAAATGCAATTTTAACCCGCTGAGCTAAGGCAGCAGTGCGGCTTTGAATTGACTATTGTTCATAATAATATAAAAAAAATGTTTCATGCGGTTCTTTTATAG
This sequence comes from Listronotus oregonensis, assembly GCA_019359885.1. Classification (NCBI taxonomy): domain Eukaryota; kingdom Metazoa; phylum Arthropoda; class Insecta; order Coleoptera; family Curculionidae; genus Listronotus; species Listronotus oregonensis. Next base: position 138,850 of record JAHBCN010000642.1, read on the forward strand.
GCTTGGTTTTTTGCAGTGACCTTCCGGACTACTAGCATACATCATTGATCCCGGTTTGTTTGGATCCATGATTAAAAGGATCTTTAAATAATTAAATTTTTTGAAAATAACATTATTTCTTTCACTTAATTTTTGTTTAAATAATATCTGAACTAAAATAAACAAGCACGAGAGGGAAAGTAATTTAATTATTAGCTGTCCTCGCCCTAATACTTTGGTGATCAACGGATGAAAAGAATAAAATTGATTATTTTTATTGGCGAAGTAGAAGGGCTAGTGCATTTTATAAGGTATATTTATTTAAACAAATAACATAAAAATAATATATATATATATATATATATATATATATATATATATATATATATATATATATATATATATATATATATATATATATATATATATATATATATATATATATAATATATAATATATATATATATATATATATATATATATATATATATATATATATATATATATATATATATATATATATATATATATATATATATTATATATCTATATATATATATATATATATATATATATATATATATATATATATATATATGCATACTATATATATATATATATATAAGGGTTGTATTTAATAACGGATAAAATTCAATAAAAGGGAGGTATTACTTTTTCGAAAAAATCTTCGGACACGTCGATTTTATTTTTGAATTGGGCATATTTTGACATCAAATGTAGATATACAGGGTGTCGCAAGAAAGTTTGACAGGAAAAATAATTTTTTCTCTAATGGAACCCTCTGCATATTTTTGCATTTTCGGATTCTCCGGAAAATTTTGGACATGTTTTATGTATAATGTTATATACCTATCTTCAACTGTTCACGAAATAATTACGTTTAAATAACACATGTTATTGCAACATAAATTGATTAATTACATTTCACATTTTTGAAATTTATTTTATCAAATGCTGAAAGTGGCCGCCATTAACAGCATCTCGAATTAGTATGAACCATTTATAACCAGTCATTTCAATTACCTATACACCTCTGTTTGTGAATATTTGACATAGACTTCAAATAAGTGTCAATTACACTCAGAGAATCGAAATATTAATTTTGCTTGGCTGTGGTGGGAAAACTAGAACATACAACAAAGTTAGAATTATGTCCAACAATAAATATCCGAACAGAGAACCTGTAAGTCAGTCTACAATCAGTAGAATTGAGGCTAAGTGGAGAGAGACTGGAAATGTGTTAAGGATATTGGCAGACCAGAAAGGGTCGGCGTTCCTAATGATAAAAAACTGGATATCCTGGTTTCATTACATGAAAATCCGAACCTCTCAAGTACTCAGCTCGCTTTGGATAATACGCTTCATAGATCGACTGTAACAAAATTTTTATAAAAGGAAAAGTGGCAGCCTTATAAAATGCAATTACTTCAAGAGCTAATAGAAGATGATCTAGACCGCAGAAACTAGTTTTGTGAGACCATGACCGAGAGAGCTGATAATAACCCTAGACTGTTGAAACAGATATACTTTTCAGACAAGGCAACTTTTTGTTTAAATGGACAAGTAAATAGGCATAATTTTAGGTACTGGGCACCTGAAAATCCACACTGGTTTAGGGAAAGTCATTTTCAGAATTATGAAAAGGTGAATGTATGACTTTGACGGGACAGCGTTATCATGACTTTTTAGTAGACGACTTGATTCCAGCACTGGCGACACTGTATCCTAATAAAAATAACCCAGACATGCCAAATCAAGAATTATGGTTTCAACAGGATTTGGCGCCTCCCCACTATACTGCTATTTTTAGAAGATTCCTAGATGATGTTTTTCCAAATCGGTGGATAGGCAGACGTGGATCAATAGAGTGGATACCAAGATTACCCGACCTTAATCCATGGGACTACTTTCTTTGGATTTAAATGGGTTTGGGTTTAAATGAAGTGTACAAAGATAAGCTACACACGCTTGATATCCTCAAAGATCGCATTCGCAATGCAATTAGGAATATTTCTCTAGACACCGTTGAAACTGTACAGCAAGAATTTATCAATCGCCTGAGGTACTGCAGAGCTGTTAATGGCGGCCACTTCCAGCATTTTATAAAATAAATTTCAAAAATGTGGAATGTAATTAATCAATTTATGTTGCAATAAAGGGTTAAAATCATTATTTAAAGGTAATTATTTCGTGAACAGTTTAATGACATTATACATAAAATATGTCCAGAATTTTCCGGAGAATCCGAAAATGCAAAAATTTACAGGGGGTTCCATTTAAGAAAAAAATATTTTTCCTGTCAAACTTTTTTGAGACACTCTGTATATCTACAGTTGATGTCAAAATATGCTCAATCCAAAAATAAAATCGACGTGTCCGAGGATTTTTTCGAAAAAGAAATGCCTCCCCTTTTATTGAATTTATCCGTTATTAAATCACAATCCTGTATAACTCACCTTTTTTCTTTTTCCTTTGAAAATCGTTATTTGTTTAGATATAACAGTGTTTTTCTGGAGAGGCAAGATGACATTAGATAAAATCAAAAGTTGCATCAAAAAATACTTGCACGAATTTCCCTATGTTAAACTGGCGGCTCGAACCTTACTATATCGGGGGACCATTTTAAAAAAGGACATCGGATAATACAAAGCATTTTCTATGTTACTAGAATTATTATGTGTGCCACGAAAATCTATTTATTTAGTCCTGTCTGAATGAAACAATAAACACAAAAAACAAAATAAGCTATTTAATGTGTTACGGCCGCAAATTTATTTATTTTTCTTGTAAACGCCTTTCTTAAAACGCCTTGTATAACAAAAGCCTTCTGTAGATTTATAGGCCAAGCGATTTTTTATGTAATTTGTCAGCAAGCGAAAGTCGGGTAAAAATCATCGTTTAAAAAATTCTAGACATTATCAGCCATTCTTTCTATTAGAGCAAGGCAGTAACGAATAAAACGATACCCCATGCAGCAAATTAAATTGTACTGTTAGAAGACGAAAAAATAAATCTCCTTCTCGCTTGTGGGGGTATACGACGCAGGCGGATGGTCAGGGTAAAAAGAATTCCCGCCACGTAAAACATCGGCAAGGAATATATGGCGCAAATATAAGCGACTTAGATTGGGTGTCAGGCAATTGGCAACGGAAAAATTAATTAAGTTAAAAAAAATATTTTTAATACATTTTTTGATTTTGATTGATTAATTTAGTACAAAATATTATCTTTGATTTATTGGTAATTCATATTTTGCCTCGATATAGGCTACAGCCCTATCGCCCTTATGAACCAGCTGCCATTCATGTTTTGTTGTAACATCTATTAAAAAAGTTTACTAATTTTCGGTTAACCCTTAATAACGGTTTGATTACAAAGTTTTTTTAATTTAAAATTGAAGTGTCCTATTTAGAAAAGCACTTAACTGACATGCAACAGAAAAGTTTTTAACTGACAGCAATTTTTAAATTATACATAATAGATACGTAAAATAGTCCATTAGTTTTAACTGATAAAAAAGTGTGAACTATACATTATTTATTAAAGTGTCTATTAGTATAACTTACAAATTACGGTATTAATAACGTATTTTAAACAAATTATTGGTAAAGTTAGTAATGGTGATAAATTAAGCGTAATATATTGTCATTTATTTTTAAAACAATAGAACTTTTACAATTTCTTAAAGTTTGTATACCTAACTATAAAAGCCAATAGATTTTTTCTGTGTTTTTTGGTTATAAAGTAAAAATATATAGAAGAAAAGCTTTTGTTGACGTTTATTTAAACATTTAAACCATCATCAGAACTAAAAACCGAACTACATTATATGGGTTTTCCGGGCTTATTTGCCGTGGTCTCCTGGTATTTTTACCTGACGTTTCGTCTACTACTGCGGCAGACATTATCAAAGGTGGGTCCGAGGTCCAAGTACTCTTCCTGTCTGTCAACAGTCAACCGTGAGCCGTCAGGAAGAGTACTTTGACCTCGGACCCGCCTTTGATAATGTCTGCCGCAGTAGTAGACGAAACGTCAGGTAGAAATACCAAGAGACCACGGCAAATAAGCCCGGAAAACCCATATAATATAATTAAAATCGGCAGTGAAAGCTTACACACTTCGATAAAAACCGAACTGTTAACAATAAAAAACTATATCTTATTTTTTTAATACACTATAGCAATAACCACCGGGGTTTAACCCTTTTTCCTCTTTTCATAACTTCGGTCACGTCCCACATAAAGGTAAGTAAATTCACATAGGTGTGCTAATTACCTGTGAAAAAGCTTGGGAAAGTTATATCATTATATAAGATATTTGATTTTGAAAATCGCCCATTTTACTGGCTCATTGACTTCCTAAAATTATGGGACACAGCCCGAGAAAGTGGAAACATAGTATGTAAGTAGGTTTTAGGATTAAAGTAAAGGAAAATATCCGAAAACTGCGCATTTTTACTCGGAACGCCCTGAAACTGGGCCGTAATACCTTATATTTAGGGGTATTTTAAAATTTTGTAATCTAATTAAATCTGAGTTTCTGGGACACTAATTGTCTCACAATTTAAAATTTAGGCTGAATTTTATACATTAAACAAATTTCTGACAACAGTGTTAAGTCTTCTTTGTGTTATTTGGTAAGAGAGCTGGGACAGATCCTTCAAAAAGTTGATTCCTTTACGGATCCGGTTCCTCGTAAAGGAATCAAATCACCAATGCGAATCCAGGAAATCCTATTTATCGCATCACGAATCCGGATCATCTTTAGTTAGTATACTTACAAACGGTAACTACGATACGAATGAATATATGATCCAGATAATAAACCAAGCGTTAAAAATTTTAGCACGGAGCCCGAGTCACAAAATAATTTTGTAATTTTACAGGAAGTTTCACAAGTACTGTTTAGTAATTTCTCTACTTGCGGAATATAAAAATGTAATAACATTTTTAATTCATTTTTGTAAACCACTCTGAATAGACATCAAATGTCCCATTTAAAAGTCCCTCTGGGTTTCTAAAGAATAATATATAAGAAAAATTATAAAGATCGAGCAATCAAAACTTTTAAGGTAAATGCAAGTACAATAATTAATGCCCGTTTTTGAATACCACACTCTATGGTTAGGAAAAAATGTTTCATTTAAATGTTGTTTCTCTGGACCTGAAAACCAACATATTTTGGTTAAAAATTACACATTAGGGTTGTTTCAATGTTTAAAGATTTTTATAGACAGATGTTTTAGAATTCTTAATTTTTTTACAAAAATTAATGTGATGCTGATTAAGAATCTTATGTAAAAATTTATAAATTTAATAAAAGATTTAAAATGGCGTATTTTGACATGTATAACCCTATTTGCCTCAGATTCAGAATATAAGGGTTTTTGAGGGTGGGAGGTCAAAATTTGGAAATCCATAATCTTGGGTAAAAATTTGAAAATTTGAGAAAGAGTATTCAAAATGGCGAATTTAGAAATTTAAGAAATCGATACCTTTTGAATTCAGATCCTTATAAAAAGGAATAAATTCCGGATCATTTTAAAATTATATAACTAATCCGGATCACGGATCCTATTTTTAAAAAATAATCGATTTCAGCCTGAATCCACAAATCGAATACTGGATCCTATTTCTATTCTACCCAGCTCTGTTTGGTAAAGCTTTTCAAATTAATAATATTAAACCGGACACTACGGATGCTACATTAAAATATCGGTAATTTTATTTGGTTTACTCTTACTCTGTAGATTAATAAGTATGTAAAGATTTTTTGTGGTTGTATTTACCAGCCTGCAAAACAGGGTCAAATTTAACACTTACCTGGAACCTTTTTTTATACGTCGGCGTGGTTTTCGTATCTAGGTATATAACTATTCGATCAATTTTGTCGTATTAGCTCTCATTTTGCTTGGTTTTAGATTGTGGTGCCTATTCCATAAATAACGTATCGATATTTTAACAAAAATTGGTTTTGAAACAAATTTTTTGTTATTTTAATTTTCTTTTAATTAAAAAATAGAAAAAATGTAAAAGATTCCTTTAAAATTGACTACCATTATAATATTACTACGTTATTTATGTATTAAGAATCACAGTCCATAAACAAATAAATGAGATCTTATAAATCAAAATTGAGCGAAAAGTTACTCAGATCCTAGAATCCATCAATGAAAAACACGCTTTAGATAAGTGATACGTTTGACCCCATTTGGCAAGCTGGTATATAAAACGACAAAAAATCTTTATTTACTTATACGACAGAGTAAGGAAAAACCTAATAACATTAAAGATATTTTAAGAGAGCATCCGCTGTGTCCAGTTTAATATTATCAATCCGCAATTCTATACCAAATAACACATGTATCCACCGAGCGGTCCGCCCCTTCGAATTTAGACTCCTTCAAGGTTTAACAATAAGTTGTTAAAAAGGCGGACTTATCACTGCCGATAACTTTTTTTCCTTCACCAGCTTTATCCCTGTCCGCCAGTCCCTTTGTAATTACCCACGTGTCCGCTTTTAGAAATTGTAATTATTTACATTAAATGAACACATTACAATAGAGAAATACCATATGACCGACGACGGCCAAATCTTGGCTCTATCTTTTAAACTTTAACGGGAAAGCCCTATTGCATAAATTGCAAAAATTTGTTAAATAACTTTTATGTATCAATTTTTAAAAATCGGGAAACAGTCCAAGTGCCTTGTGAAAATTCGTCAATCTCATGCACACATTAGTCTAAATTGTGCTTGGCAGACTGTAAAAAAGTGTTTCTAGTTACACGATTTTTTTGCGAACTAGCATTAGTATGCTTTACTCTTGTACTGGAGAAAACCGTCTGCTTGCAACTTTTTTGTGGATTTGGCACTCTAGCCTTATGCTTTAACAATTGGCAGACTGTAAAAAATGGATTTAAGAAGCTTCTTTTTTTTGCTAATTAAAGTTAATGTTTATATATGAAGTAACACGTTGCGGAACTTAATAGGTGCATCTATTTATAGCTTGTGGCTATAAATATCACCCGTATCAAAGGCAGCCTGTAAAAAATCGGTCTTTTTTCTGCCGCGAGCGCTCGGTCTATAAGGTTATCCCCGAGATGTCAGGTGATGGCAAATTTCAATTGGATTGACCATTTTTTTATAATTTCACCCGAAAAAAAAACATTGACCGTTTCAAACATAAAATATGCACTTTTAAACGGCCAAATCTCCTTACAGATGAAAGATTGATAAAAAAATTAAAATAAAAACAACTCTGAATAAAGGCTACAAAGTTTGGCTGTACTTTTTACGCTACTGGCCAAAAACTGAAAATGTCTTACAAAAAACAAGATTTGACCAACATTTATCAGTCCAAAACAAAAAAAAAAATTATCCGATAGGGCTTAAAATGACTGGACATATTTAGGAACATGTGTTCTGACTTTTCACTAAAGGATTGTTTTTTCAAGCAACACAGTTCAGATGGCGCTAAAAATTAGCATGAAAAAAATTGGAAAAAAGTTTATTTTGCCCATAACTTTTTTTTCTGCTTATTTTAAACGTTTTTGGTTGGTCTCAAAATTTTCCCAATTTTGTCTTCTTGCAAAATAAAAAGTAATATTTTTTTTTTGTGGAAGTAATATTTTTCCAGATATTACGCCAGAACGATTCGGTCTCTTCATTTTTCCCTAAGTAACTATTTTTGCCAGGCCATATGTCCTTTCATACTCACCGAACAAAAATAAAAAAAATCGTTTTATTTGTCAACTAAAATACTTCATATTAGTAATATATGTATATATATATATATATATATATATATATATATATATATATATATATATATATATATATATATATATATATATATATATATATATATATATATATATATATATATATATATATATATATATATATATATATATATATATATATATATATATATATATATATATATATACATACCCCCAATAAATCTACAAATAGAAGAGAGATACGAACGGTACCATGGGGTACCAGAACAGACAGCGAAAGCATTTGTATGCAAGATGGCAGGAAGAATGGGGAAAACGGCCAGTATGGGCGGTGGACATATAGTCTTGTTCCAAACATTCTAAGATGGACAGAAAGAACTCATGGTGTAATAGACTACTTCTTGACACAGGCACTTTCTGGACATGACTGCTTTAATAAATACCTGCATTCAAGGAGAAAATCTGATACAGATCGTTGCAGATACTGCCAAGGCGAAGATGATGTGCGACATACCTTGTTTGACTGCCCAAGATGGCACGCGGCAAGAGAAAGGTATCTGCTAAAGACCGGCGAACTGTTCACGCCACTAAATATGATGGAGAGTCTAATGAAGTCTGAAGAAAGTTGGAATGATGCATACGAGGTGATTAGAAGGATAATTGAAACCAAAGAAAAGAGAACAAAGACAAGCTCGATAACTGCTACTTATATCTGAGATCCGCGCCATTCTGTGATAATTCTGTGATATCCTTTTCTTTACTTTTGAGGCAGTTTGTGATGTAGTATGTGATGTCCTACTTATGAACCATATATATGTTTAACTGTGATTAGATCTGTAACTCTGTGACAATTACTTGTGTACCTGCGAGAAACACCCGAGTGTTTCACCACGATACTTAAACGAAATGACTCTGGTCAATATGCAAAAGAATTACCTATAATCCTACCTGGGAACCATCACCGACGTGTCGTATTGAAGTCATGCGAAAGCGGATCCCAATGCGATATGTCTATCGCCCAAAGAGGGGGAAGGGTTTAGTCGGTCGGCAACAGCCACTTTTCATTGTTTTTGTTTTCACTTGTTTCAATTAACTTGTTACATGTAGTTTTGTTGTAACACGGTATTAACGTTAAAGCTATGTTCGCGAAACCCATTTCTGTAAAATATCTGTTCAGCTTATCTATTTTGCTAATTAATAATATTTTATTGTTTACAAAAAAAAATTACGTTCGCCGAAATCAAGGCCAACTGAGAAAATATTTGTTTTTTGAAATAAATGAGGTTATATACTTTTAAATTATAACATGTTATACATTGTTGAAATCAGAATAAAAAGCACTATTTGGCTGCGTAAAAATCCAATATGGCGTCCATATGAAAAAATAAAGTTGATGATGATTCTAAAAACCCGAAACGTAGATAATAAAAATTGACTACTCGGTCATACTCTACAAAAAAAGTTGCTTTGAAGAAGTTTTTACAGATTTAAAAAATTTTCACTTATAAAAAAAATATGGCCGATTTTCGAAAATGCATGTTTCAAGTTTTTTCAAAATTTCTCAAAAACCTGAATAAACAAAAACCATGTATTAAACGGGATTAGCTCACAAACATAATTGTCCAAAACTTTCCTCATTTAACCGATTTTCTATCTATCGTGGTTTCCAAGATCCCCATACATTCTCCACCAATTTGGGACACTGTATATATATATATATATATATATATATATATATATATATATATATATATATATATATATATATATATATATATATATTGTGACGGTTCGCGCTTTTCTGGGTGTATTTGTGTCATTTGTGTTTTATAAAAAAAAAAACTAAGATAAATATTTATGCTTTTGGTGAAGGTTAAAATTATTCAACACAAAATTATCCCTGCGCGTTTTACCACGTGCACAAATTTATTTATTCGTTTGTGGGGCACTATTCTGACTTATTTATTGATCCCTAATATTTGTTCATTTCCTTTTTTAAATGCTCCGACTTTTGAAACTCTTGCTCAGGTGAGTTCAGATTTTATTAGGTCTTACAAACGTATATAAATATAATAATAATATAATATATTACACACTTTCAAAATACAAAATTTTTCAAAATTACATTTAATTGTACTGCTTAAGTTTTTAAAAAAAATAAACTTGTAGGCAGCAACAGTAAAATTTAATTTCTACTTTTAGAATTAACAGCTAGATATATTATTATTCGAACAAAGCCAAAATTATGATACTGTAAAATATATAAAAAAGCAAAATAATATATCATTAACATATAGTATATAAACCCAAATCAAAATCAAAATCGAATTGAACAATTCCCAATGACAGAATAATGCAAATCATTTTATTGAACCAATTACCACATCCCGAATTATATCAAGAAAAATAATACTCCTAATACATGTTCAAGATATAAATATACAAGATTCAAACAATAATAAACATTTACCAATAACAAAAGCTATCACTAGGTACTCTTTACACAACACAATACTTGCGACTACAGTAGTACAAATGAAAGACAGTACCGTAAAGTGGGGCGAGATGAAAAGTTGGGGCGACTTGAAAAAATGCCGCGCCAAATTATTTGAATTGGCCCCACCATCTAACGGGTAGGAGTATCGCCGCACGGCTGAGTCATGCTCCTCGTTAGTATTTATAAATGCATACGGTGTAGTTTGGACCGCTCACAAACTTTTTTTAAATGATTGGTGAAATTTACAAAATTAAGGTAAGATTGGGGTTTTTTTTTTGCTCGTGTACTTTAGCATACCGTGTGATATTTATAGCTGCTAAGCATGCTCTGTATTTTTTTGTGCGGGTAATTTATATTCCTAACAGTACATAACCTTAAACATCAAAATATAACTACCTTACGCCAGGGTTGTACCGATTTATTTTTCATGCATTTTTAGGGGTGACTTGAAAATGGTCAGAAATTATGTGCGAAGACCTGGAAGCAGGAAATACCGTGATTATAATGAGCATACCTCAATAAAGCTGTTGCAGAATACCGTCCTGGCAATTTGACAACAATTAGTGATAAATATGGAATACCATCTGCCACTTTATACAGAAAAATTAGAGGTCTACATAAGAAAAAACCGGGTGGACAACCGATATTGGCGCAACATGAAGAAGCGGAACTCGTTAATGCAATGTACTAGCGTCGGACTGGGATTTCCCTGTGATTCGGATGATGTGAAAGATATCGTGAAGAACTTTTTGGATAGAAAAGGCAAGAAGATTGAAAAATTTCAAAATAATCGTCCAGGACAAACTTGGTTAGAAAAGTTTTTGAAAAGGCACAAGGATCAACTTTCAAAGAGATGTTCGCAGTCCATTAAAGAAAGTAGAGCCAAAGTGGATCGTACCACCATTGAACTATATTTTGAGAATTTGACAATGTCGCTTAACACGTTCCCCGGAAGCAATAGTGAATTACGACGAGACAAATTTTACAGATGATCCTGGTCGTGTGAAAGTTCTCGTCCGAAAATCAGCAAAGAGGGCCGAAAAGATAATGGATACCTCAAAAACCGCTACGTCTGTCATGTTCTCTTGTTCTGCATCCGGCATTTTGCTTCCCGTTTACGTGGTTTATAAATCAGATCATTTGTGGTCTACATGGACCGAGAATGGACCAGTTGGAGCTCGGTACAACCGTAGCCGTTCCGGTTGGTTTGATGGAAACCTATTTGAAGATTGGTTTGTAAATATCGCTCTACCTTATTTTCAAAAATTACCAGCAGGACCTAAAGTCCTTATCGGAGATAATTTGGCAAGTCACTTGTCATTAACTGTCATCAATCTGTGTAAAATAAACAACATTCGGTTTTTGCTACTTCCGCCGAATAGCACCCATATGACACAACCGTTGGACGTAAGCGTATTTCGACCCATTAAAGCTGCATGGAAGAACGTACTTGGGAAATGGAAAAAACATAACAAGGGCGTTATAAGGAAAGATGTATTTCCCCGATTATTAAAGAGCACTTTGAACGAAATCGAGGCTAATAATAAATCGAATATAATATCCGGATTTGAAGCTACCGGCATATTTCCCATCAACAAATATAAAATTCTTGACAAGTTGCCTAATACTGCCGATGAAAGGGTAAGTGATACTTCCGCAATACTTAATTCATTAGTGCAGGTTTTCAAGAAGGCAAGATATAATAAAGGAGAAACATCAAAAGTTGTCCGCAAAAAAAAACTGAATGTCCAGGCTGGAAAAAGTATTTCCCAAGAAGATCTTCAGTCCGCTTCAACTTCTATGGATCAGCCAGTTAAACCAAAAAGATCAAAGAAAAAAAAGGTTATTTTGGATAGCAGTTCATCTGAAAGTGACCTCGATGAAGCAAATTTATTGATGGAGGATGCCGATGATTGTGACCCAGAAACGTTTTCTGATTTAGAGGAACCGCATGACTCAATAGAAAAAGACAGTAAATTGCCATCGTCCAATAGGCCTTTGTTTTTAGTGGGAGACTATGTATTAGTAAACTTGAAAACTGAAAAAAATTAATTAAACAATACGTTGCAAAAATTATAGAGCCTAAGGAAAACGGAAACTTTCTATGCAAGTTTTAAGACAAAATTCCAAAGCACATGGTGTCTTTTTTTTATCCTCCTGTTGACGATATAGGCCTGGTAGAAAAGGAAGAAATTATTAAAAAAATTACAGAAATTAAAATGTTACGACGTGGACAAAGTGTTCCCGAATTATAATCTTTCATTTGTATGTATGTTTGGATTATTTACCTGAATTTTAGTTTTATATTATCTTTTATAACTACTGTAAAATATAAAACTTATATTTATTTCAGAGCCTGTAAAAAATAAAGATTTTTAAGTTCAAAACACATTGTTTAATTAAAAAAATAAGCCGAAAAATGACCATCAGATACATTATTTTCAATTCTTTGCTTTCAAGACGCCTCCATTGCAGGTATAAATGATTGGAACACTGAAATCCATCCTGTTTTCAAGTGACCCCATCGTGGGGCGAGATGAAAACAACCCCTATATATATTTTTTTGGGGTGGGGTGTAAATGCGGAATATTTTATATAGCGTGATATATTCCGCAGGATCAAAGTAAATTTTACACCATTTTATGTTATATAAATGTATTCTCTCCGATTGCCAAATGCTCGATAATATAAAAACCTACATCAAGTCGCCCCACTTTACGGTATTTGAATTTTTACTAACTACTATATTAAAAAAAAATCCTTTTAAAATCAATTCAATTAATCAACAATTTAAAACAATTATTTTATATTGATTAAATTTTAAATTTGTAATGGTCTAGATTAATATAAAATATATTTGATTATATTTTTTTACAATATTAAAATTGATTTTATCAAATTGCTGAAATTAACTACAAAAAAATATTCTTTTACATTAATCCTGATTTAACCAATGTTATTATGTACTAGACATATATCTTATACTACTACTACAAATTAAAAATTTTTATATTATTTAATTTTATATTAATTAAATGTTCAAAATCCTTCAAAACTTTTTAAATGCGGATCTGTCTTATAGTCCCTTGCTCACTAAAGAAATTCCTAACCAAAATGTCTATTTTTAAGTTACCTTGTCATCCGGCGTATATATTTTGATTAACAATCGTAATTGTTACAAAAGGATATAAAAATCTCCTTAAATACTGTTAACTGCATCCAAACAATGGTTTATTTAAATAATTGGAGACCCATTTGTGTTCCACGGACTGCTGGAATATTTTAATTGTCGGTGTCTCTCACTTGGAAATTACAATAACAAAATAGTGTTCCTGGATTTATTTGAATTGATGTTGGGTGGCTCTTTGCGGAACACTACGGCTGCTTTATGAAGGTAAACTTGTTTATTTAATATCACACTTTATTTTACTTTACTTATTTTCGTGAAACTTTAATTTTAATTGATAATCTATGGAGGTTTTACTTTATAAACCTGCACGTCCCCTTTTTGGTATCACCCTATGGCGACGGGTTCAATTGTTTCTCCGTAGCTGGAGGACCGAAGTTTACTTTGGCAACTGATTTAGACAAAAAGCCTTGTTTTCAGGGGTAATGTTGCCGAATTATGCGCTCCGTTATGTTGTTATAGGCAATGTCCCGTTTCCCATCAGGGATGTCATGAGGCCTATTAGTATAGGTCTCATGGGCATCCTCGGTACTTTGGTGCCTACGCATATCACGCATATCACGCAGCTTGGTATCCTGAGTTAAATCTAAGGACGCGGGGGTACCGGGTCTAAGCGGCAAGACGCCACTTAAACTATTTGTCGCTTCCGACAGGGTTTCATAAAATCTAATTTTTTCCGATACTTTGCCCGGCCTATTTAATCCGGGACGAAGCACTTCATCTCCGTCTCCCGAATTCTTATACTTCCCTGTTTGGAATCTATCCTGCGTGGAGGCCTCATTCCTAAAACCTACAGTATCTTTATATTCTAAATCGCTTTTGAACAATCTGTCAAAGTCTCTTTTGTTAGTTTTAGCAGGGAAAGTCACATTGGCCTCACTTGGAGGCCTCATCCCGAAGGATGAGGGGAAAACCCACCTTCCACCCGGTGAACCTGGATAATTATTCACCGCCCCATAAATGTGACTTGATAAATAAGAGGGGTGAATCGTGCCGGATGGATTATTTATATTTTCGTGAGCTGAAATAGCCTCAGAAGTTAAAAGGTGCATGCTAATAGGAGTACTATTTTCCATTTTGAAAAAATAGTTAAAGAAAATTTTAATTAGAAAATCAAAAATTTAGAATAGGCACTTTTAAGAAGAAAATCTGGACCAGTCAGTCCTGAGTAGGGTTCATTCCCGGGAATTCTCGACCCGAGAATTCCCGGGAAATCGTTGGGCTTTGTTCCCGGGAAATCAAGCTCGAGAAAACTCGAGAACTCGAGAAATCACATTTGAGTCTATGAAATTATAAAATAAAACTATTTGCGTTTGCCGTTTGTTTTAAACGCGCGGCAGCGGGGCGGCACGGGCCAAAGCGCAGTGGTACCCTTTGATCTCGAGGCTCGTGCGCGGCAAGCGCTCTGGCGGCGTCGTTTTATACATGATACAATACAGTAGGTAATACATACACGTTCATTCGTGTTTCTACTCTAACTGAGTTCAGATGGTTTGCAAAGGTATCCTGAGAGCTGGCACCAATTTTTGGATAGGTATTTGAGGCAAGCTGAAAACTTGTCATATACTTCTCCTATTAAACCCCAACACGAAACTGCAGACCTGGCTGGTGAGTAGCGAGGCTAAATCAGCCCCTTAATTTTTAAAAATATTTTTTTTCCAAAAATGTATTTGAGGCAATATGCAATTTTATATGTTGTTGTCTGATTGTTGATTTTTACTTAAACCATTTTTAGCAGAAATTCACAATTTTTTTTAATTTTTTACTCCGAAATTCCGACTAGAAACCTCATGGCTATATAATAGTAACGCGGCAAGTAAGAACGCAAACAGCTGCCGATAAACGTTTTCTCTTACACTACAGCAGCTTGTCTATAGCGCTACTCAGTCGCATCTATACATCATTTTTTAGATCACCAGGCATATGGAAAGTCCCACCAAAATGATCTGTATTTTTAAGAATCTTATTTTTTAGTTATAAATAATACCCTATTAAAACTTCAACTTGCCTCAAATACATTTTTTATATTTTTTGCAAAAACATTTTTGCACGCGCCTTGCAAGGTTAAAACCCCGACAAAATCGTCTGAAGGATTTTTTTTTTAATTCTTTAAACCATTCAACTACAACATATAAAAATTGCATATTGCCTCAAATACATTTTTGGAAAAAAAAATTAAAAATTTATGGGTTGATTTAGCCCCGCTACTCACCAGCCAGGTCTGCAGTTCCGCGTTGGGGTTTAATAGGAGAAGTATATAAGTTTTGCCAGCTCGGGCTAAGTGTAGTACACGCAATTTGTAAATTTCTCGACAACCCGAGAAGACCCGAGAAATTAGCCTCGAGAATTCTCGAGACCCGAGAAATTGATAAGCTCGAGAAATCATGAACCCTAGTCCTGAGGGGTAAGGGGCAAGTCCGTCGTCTTTTATAGAGCTCTTTACAAAGGTTAAACTTAAAAACTAATATTTACAAAACTTAAAATTAATATTTACAAGGCCCTATAATTAACTAATTAACGTTTTGCGTTACCAAAGTAAGTTTGCTAATGCCTAATATTTAATAGCACCAAAAGTCCTACTGTGCTTTTAAAATGTCTTTAAAACTCACGAATGTTTATTTGGCGGTTTTCACTAATTGTTTTTCACTTTCCCTACACTTTTATTTAGTCTGTATTTATTAGCAAAGTGACTAATAAGTCCTTAGATAATTAATTATTTTTTGAGGTTATGTTACACTTATAAAGAAATAAAAATCTAAACTCAAAAAATTGAAAGCAAAATGCTATTTGGAAAAATTAGTTATACAGATTTTTCATTCCAGATCAGTTCGGGATCAAAGAAAAAAATAAAAATGGTTTTCTAATTAAGAAGCAATTAATTCAGTGCATCAAATAAAACTTAAAAACTTAATTTTCCGAAATTTGAACAAACCAATTTTTTCCAAATTTTTACAAATTTAGCAAAATAAGGTTCAATACAAAAATCAAAAAAGGCTTTCAATTTTCACAAAATTACCAAAATTAATACTTAAAATTATCCAACTACTTAACCTAACATTTAATTTTAAAATTAGCTTTAAAATGGCTAATTACAAAAATAAAATATTTTGCTGAAAAATACCTTATTAAAGGTTTACATATATTTTTATAAATATAGAAATTAGGAAATGAGTTTTTCCCACTAATTTAAATTTTGAAGAGATTCTTTTAATTAAAATGTCCAATCAGGAAAACATAAGTTTTTTAAGAGAAAATTGCTATCGGACTTAGCACGGCTTTTATATTAAAAACACTAAATCAGCAAAATTCTTAAAGTCTCTAATTTTTTTAAAACTTGATTCCGGTGCGTGCAGGCCAGAGTCCCGACTGAAGGTCTGGAGCAAATTACAATGAATTTTGCAAATTAAGAAATTAATTTCTGCTTAGGGCGGTTTTTCTATTTTTCAGTTTTTTAGAGTTCTATCCCAAACTACTTTCCCGGACTGGCCATCAATGCATGGAACAGCTGGATTTCGTAGGGGCTCGGAAAACTTATTTTTCGGATTAAGAAGGAAAGCTTTTACCTTTGGAGCGATAGCGCGCTATCCCAACTCCTGAGTACTGACGTAGGCAGTCACTAGTACTCCGCGGACTTTCCTGTACCTATTTAACCGAATTCCACTAGAAAACGCGTCGCGAGAATTTTTCTTAATTATCCTACTTCTTCAGTAAAGGAAATTCCGTCAAATACCACACTGGCTTTTGGAACGGAATGGCCAATACACAGTGCTAATCCCCTCTTTTATCCAGCGAGTGCAAGTGCTGGGAATATTGCTGGCAATTAGCAGGCGCACCGATCGACTTGAGGCCCGTCTACGAGTTGACAGGGAGTCGAGAGATCTTTTAAAAAATAACGCGAAGTGTCGTGGACGAAAGCTAGTAATGATCTCTTGATTTCTCTAAAAAGCCCTTGGCTTTTATTCGTTCTACCAATTCCTAACTGCGTAGTTTTTGCTTCTGACCAATCACGAGCCGCCTGAGTCACCCTGGAATCGCGACTTTCGGTTCCTCTTTCGAAATCGAAAAATCGGGCTATTTTTTAACGCGTCGCGACCCTTAATTTTCAATTTATTCGCGACCCAATTAACTTTACGCCGTGATTCTAGTCTTAAAATACGCGTTTGATAAGTCCCTTTAGTTTAAACCTAATCCCATTAAAATCCCTTATTAATTAAAGATTTCCCAGCGGTTTTTCCGCGAAGGAGGCATTTTTTATGGGATATTTTCCCTATAAATTATTTAATACTAAATTTATTTATTACCCTAGGACCCTGTTTAAAGTTTTAAATTATGTGATTGGTCCGGGGCTAACTTATTATGAAAACTAATTGAAAATTCATTCAGTATTTTTCCCAGAATCGTGGATTTTCCCACACGGAATAGGACCGTTTTGGCGTGAATAATTTTTGACTATCAAAAATTTTCAACGCCCATTTAAATCATAACTTAGTATTCTTTTATTAATTTATTATTAAATTAATTATTAATACTGGGATTTTTTAATGTATTAATTTCGGTCTAAACTGGGGCAAGAGATTTAAAAGAAATGCGGACCCTGAGAGGTGTTCCGCGTAAAATCCCAGGTAATTAAGCAGGTAGTTTTCTGCCTTGCATTTTTATTTGTGTTAGGTTTTTCGTGTATTATATGAATATTTTAATAAGATTATTTATTTAATATATGGGAAATGATATTTTGGATTATTTAAAATAGTTTTAGAATTTATGGGGGTTTAAAAAATAAAAAGAATTATTATAAAAAGTTACTTTTGCAACAGTAATCGGCTTTTATACCCTCTGAAAACAAAAGAAAATTTCTGGTGAATTCGACTATATTTTGTATTCCCCTTTTTCTATTTTTAGAATATCAAAATGGCTACCTATGTCAATGAAATTATATAAATTTATACTTTTGCATTTTATTATGATTTTATAGTATATTTTGAGATATTTTTACCCCCCTTGAATTAAAGATAATTTTATGCTCTTTCTATTGATACCTATTCCGCCTTGTTCCACAAAAACCCTTTCTTATAATTTAAGTTTTTATTATAACATGATGTCATGGACTTTGATTTTACAATTTTAATAAATTATTATTTTATTTATAAATCTTTGTTTGGATCGTTGCAAACTTACTATAATCTGAACTAGCCTAATTTTGCACACTATTTACCACTAATTTTATGTCTTAAAATTATAATTTAACTTTATAAATTGGATTTTTGTCCCTTGATAATTGTCTGTTTTATACACATGTATTTTATTTATAGTTTTTATAGTTGCTTTCACTGTATTTCACTCTCGTCTCTTTATTATTTTACAGAAGGTTCCCTTCACTAAAGTTCTTGTCGGATTTGGGTATTTCTCACTTATTGTTTTATACGAAATTTTGAAAATCATCCTTATGTGTCACTTTCACTATAGTCACTTCGTTTTAGTGGTTTATAATTATTTTTATTTCCCTTTTCTTGGGGTTACCTTATAATAAACTTATAGCAAAGACTATCCTTATCCTATTTTATACATTTATAACTAGCTTAAATTAATTTACTACCAAAAATCAATCAACTTATATGGTTATGTATCGTTCATTGTAATTTTCTTAATGTTTTGGCCCTTATTTTGAAAACACTTTGTACATTCTTGTATATCTTGTTATATAAAGTTGTTTTATAATATAACAGATCTTTATTAAGTATTTTTGAGAGTTATCTCTCTTATTAGGGTTTGCCTGTATGTATGAAACTTTGGATTCTTCGAGAGCTTACGAAGTGAAATTTGATCTTTGTAAAATACATAATTTTTATATTTTGAAAACTGTCTTATCCTTTATTGAGTCATTGTCTATATTGAAATTTGACCTAATGGACCTTTATTTACTTTTTAATGACTCATTTTAGCCCTTATATATGGTATGTTTTACCTTTATTCCCTGTTATAAAATTCCTACAACATATTTATTGAAATAAAAATTGCTCTAAATGTGTATCTTTTTAATTTCCCCCCAATTGAATAATTTTTCTTTTGTAGGATTTTAATTTCACAAAAAAAAAATTATGAACTTATGATAGATTTATTAATAATTTTAATTATATACAAATTCATACATTTATGTGGAAGATACCTCTTCGGCATGCCTTACTCCTTTCTTAGGTGATGCAGCATACTGGAAAAATTAATTCACTGCCAATAGTAGACCTTTTTAGGTACCGGCGAAGGTTTTAGCATATTTTTTACTCTATTTTTACGTGCGAGATTTGGTACGTAAATTTACATATGTATTCTAATTATCTTAAAAAAAAAATAAGAAAGTTATTTGAAGTGTTTTCTGAGATATTCGATTTTGAAA
Organism: Listronotus oregonensis; assembly: GCA_019359885.1. Classification (NCBI taxonomy): domain Eukaryota; kingdom Metazoa; phylum Arthropoda; class Insecta; order Coleoptera; family Curculionidae; genus Listronotus; species Listronotus oregonensis. The sequence continues at coordinate 158,664 of JAHBCN010000642.1, forward strand.
ATCGTCCATTTTACTACTGACAGGTATATAAGTAGGTTTTATGCCACAAGTAATGAAAAAATTTTGAAAACTACATATTTTTACAGCCCTATCAGGCTAGCAGGGGTAAATTAGCAAAAGTTAATAAAACAAATCACTGAAATTTGTAGCCGATTTCAAAAAATCAAAATAACTGCTATATTGATATAAAGATAGCAGGAATTTTTGATAAATCCTTAATTACCTGTACACTGCACACGATTTTGTTGCTAATTTGTTGCTATGAATTAGCATTATCAAAATATTATATATATTTTTGAAAACATGCTACCTTAAACTTTATAGTTTCTAATAATCCACCGATATGTTTTATATTTTGCAATTTTTCCGTTACATGCTACCTTGAATTTTCACCACGTTATCAACGGCAGTAATTTTGTTGCTGTGCAGGCAAGGACTCAATTACTCCTATAGTATTTTACCTGTAAATTTAAATATTTATATAAAAGCGTGCAGTGTTGCCAATTCGGGGTCTTTTTTAATAGGTCCCCGCATTTTCACGTCTGAAATATAATTGGTAAAAAAAAAGCCGCTTTAACTAACCAGAACTAATCATGACTGACGTTTTAGACAAATTCAAAAGCCCGCAGTTCTGGTCGGTCATAGTCACTTCTGGTTAGTTAAAGCGGCTTTTTATTTTCCCCAATTATATTTCAGACGTGAAAACTTGCTGCCCCAAATTTGCATGTAGGGGAAAAATTGAAAAATATAAACATATCGGTGGATCATTAGAAGTTATTTTGTGGCTTCACTATAAAAGCCATTAAGTGCTTGCCTGCACAGCAACAAAATTACAGATAACGTGGTAAAAACTAAAGTTCAAGGTAGCATGTTTTCAAAAAAAAAATTAAAATCCAATATTTTAATATTGTTAATTTATAGCAACAAATTGGCAACAAAATCGTGTGATAGAGTCGACAAGTACTTAACGATTTATTAAAAATACCTGCTATCTTTATATCAATATAGCAGTAATTTCGATTTTTCGAAATCGGCTTGAGCAACAAAATTCTTATTTTAGCAACTAATTAGCAACAACTTAGTTTCAAACTCCAGTGATTGATAAATGATAAATAAAGAAAAATGATGTTTAAGGTAGCATGTTTAAAAAAAAAAAAAATTTTGCTATTGCTAATTTATAACAACAAATTAGCAACAAGATAGATAGATAGATATTTTGAATTAAAGGTGCGTCAGCAACTAGGGCCATTTAGCACCAAAAATTAGCAACACAATCGTGTGATACAGTCGACAGGTAGTTAACGATTTATCAAAAATTCCTGCTATCTTTATACAGGGTGGCCGGCCATATTTTGAACCATTTTGATCGCGAATAACTTTTGAACAAATAAAGATATCAAGATGCGGTTTTTGCAGATGCACTTATATTTCTTTAAAGTTTATTCTCGTACCTTCACAATTTTATTGTGACATTCCATTAGCTCAAAAACAAAATGGCCGATTTTCCATTATAGGACAACTATGTTATTTTAAATGGAACACCCTGTATATGTTTCTATATTTTCAAAATTTAATCTTTCCCCTTTAAAAAAATGTAACACAAGCTATGGTTATCTCAAAAAACAACGTATTTATTGACCTTCGAAAAATTGACTGCATGTCGACCAACAATATTATTTAACAATTAAAATTTGCTTCATATGTTACAAAAAAAAGGATCGCCAAAGGTTTAGGTTATTCACAAAATAATAGTAACAATAAGGTTACATTACTTTTTAAAAAACTACTCTAAATGTTGAAAATGCCTTCCGCCGACTTCGACGCACTTATTTAAATTCGAAAAAAACTTATTAAAACTATTGACTAAAAATTCTTCAGGAATATTTTCTATTATGTTTCGGATATTAATTTTTAAATGCTCTAAATTTTGGGGAAGTGGACTATAACACCTCTCTTTCACATATCCCCACAGAAAAAAATCTGGAACAGTTAAATCTGGTGAACGAGGTGGCCAGGAAATAGGGCCTCCTCTTCCAATCCACCGGTTTCCAAAAACGTTGGTCAGTGAATCCTTGGTAATGTTAGCATAATGTGGTGTAGCCCCATCTTGTTGAAAATATGTGGTGTACTCTGCTTTGTACTTGGGTTCGTAGTATCTGGTACACGTCAAGAAGTCAAACAAGAGACTTTGTATAAAACATACTTTAATATAAAAATAGAAAAATAATATAAATGCCTCTTAGGCTTTTAGTAACTAACTTATCTTTACTGTATCTAATGTATCTAATCTTAATGTGTATAAATCAAGTTATTATATATATATTTAAACATTAAACAATCATCCTTTAATATACACAGTTTACAATAATATATGAGTATTGTTATATAAACTAATATTTAAATAATAACATACTGTTAACCTTCACGGTCAATTGCTTTAGATACGTGCATTGGATTGATGACCTAACAAGTACTAGTGACTAACCTTTCAAGATTATTCTTTAGCCTTTTGTTTCAACCATGAATCCATTACAAATAGACGAAATTCAATAGATTTTCTTCTTGCAATTGGGGATAAAAAAATATTTCCAGCATATCAACGTAAGTCCAAGAGGTTACAGTTGGTTCATGAAAAAAAAATGGCCCATAAATTTTTTGCTTTGACATACCACACCAGACTGTGACTTTTGGCGAATCTCTAACGTGTTCGTTATATTGTCGAGGATTTTCTGTTGCCCAAAACCTGCAGTTATGCTTATTTACTTTTCCATTGAGGTGAAATGTGGCTTCGTCTGACATTATTAGTCTATCCAAAAAATGCATATTGTTCCTTACTAAATTTTAAATTCTCTGGCAAAATTCCACCCTTTGTGGAAAATCAGTTTCTTTTATTTCTTGTAACATTTGAATTTTGTATGGCTTTAATTTAAGTTCTTTTTTAATGATTTCTTGTACTGTAGTTTTAGGAATATGGACTGAACTTGAGATTTTTCTTGTTGACAATGTTGGATCTTCCTGAGTTATCTCCAGAATTTGTAACGTTTTATTTAGCAAAATCTCATTGTTTACTAATTTCTTTTTACGGGCTAAAGATCCTGTACTCCAGAATTTTCTGTACCAGATTTTAATTGAATTTTTTGTGGGTGGAGCATTATTAAACATGTTTCTAAATCTTCGCTGGGTTTCTTTTACTGATTTGGTTTCGGCAAACATAATAACACATTTTCCTTTTTCGCTTAACGAGAACATTTTGCGCTTCCTAATTAAAATAACTTGTCAAAAATGACCAACAATGGCTGACAATGAGGCTTGTTGCTGTTATGGAAACGAGATAACTTTGTTTCCACAGGCGACTTTTCAAAAAATCCTTTTAAAATAATATTCCTATTCGACATACAGTCAATTCTTTGGAGGTCAATAAATGCGTTATTTTTTAAGATAACCATAGCTTGTGTTACATTTTTTTAAAGGGGAAAGATTAAATTTTAAAAATATTGAAACATATACAGGGTGTTCCATTTAAAATAACAAAGTTGTTCTATATCGGAAAATCGGCCATTTTGTTTTTGAGCTAATGGAATGTCACATAAAAATGGTAAAGATACGAGAATAAACTTTAAAGAAATATAAGTATATTTGCGAAAACCGCATCTTGATATCTTTATTTGTTCAAAAGTTATTCGCGATCAAAATGGTTCAAAATATGGACGGCCACCCTGTATCAATAGAGCATTAATTTCGATTTTTCGAAATCGGCTTCAGCAACAAAATGCTCATTTTAGCAATTAATTAGCAACAACTTAGCTACAAATTCCAGCGATTGATAAATGATGAATGAAGAAAAATGAAGTTCAAGGTAGCCTGTTTTCAAAAAATAATAAAAAAATCTAAAATCTTGATATTGCTAATTTATAGCAACAAAATCGTGTGATGCAATCGACAGGTAATTAACGACTTATCAAAAATTCCTGCTATCTTTATATCACTATAGCAGTAATTTCGATTTTTCTAAATCGGCTTGTGATTGATAAATGATGAATGAATAAAAAAAAAGTTCAAGGTAGCATGTTTTCAAACATTTTTTTTAAATCTAAAATTTTGATATTGCTTATGTATAGCAACAAATTT
>JAHBCN010000643.1:0-163005 GCA_019359885.1 Listronotus oregonensis
AAAAATCGCAAATCCAGCAAGAAAGATCGTGGTTATGCATAGACGACGCTTAGCAAACAACCTTGACGGCCGACGCCGCCTGGCTGCTAGGGGAAATATGCAATAAGATGTCTAAAGATTTCCACAAAATAGTTAAAGACTTCTTGAAATATGGGGATTTCCAAAGACATCCTAAAGATTTCAAGAGATTTCCAAGAATTTTCAAGATTTCCAAGATTTCATAAGTTTTCCCCAGAGATTACCCAAAGATAGCCAAATACATCCCAAGACTTCCTGCAGGGGTTTTTACCCTCGTACATATATATATATATATATATATATATATATATATATATATATATATATATATATATATATATATATATATATATATATATATATATATATATATAAAAAAATTTTAAAAATTGGCTTAAACCATTTGTTCATTCAGTTTCTTGCTTCTTAAGTATAGGTTTTTTAATACTTCTTTTTTTAAGGAGAGCACGTTACGCCCATTATATTAGGCTTTTTTAAAAACATTTGTTTTTGGTTTTTAACCTCAAAGAAACATATTATTGGTAATCTGACAGTTTGGAATTTAAATAACCAATACCAAAATGTGATCGAGAATGTAACAGTCCTTTTTGTTTCAATAACACTAAAGTCTTGGACTTCCATGGTGTTATGTTATTTGTTATACAACGTTTCGGTTAGTGATGTATCTCCAACCGTTTTCAAGTGATAACTTTGGTTAACGTGTGATAACTCTGGTTATAAGGGTTGGAGATACATCATTAACTGAAACGTTGTGTAACAAATAACAAAAAAAGACAATGGAAGTTCAAGATTTTAGGGTTATTAAAACATAACATTATCTAACACTTTCAAGGAAAAATCCTTTTTGTTGTTTTTTTGATATAAATACCTATTAGACCATTAAGACCTACTTCAAAGCCACTGGCCAAATTTTGTTTCAAATACCTTTTAGTAAACTTATTTAATATAAATTAATTATTTTTTTTAATAATAGATAATGTTACAAAAAAAACAACATTATCTTATTATTTAATATTATTTTACCTTAAAATATTTTTATATATTAAAGCATTTACATAACATGCAGTTTACAAATATATACTGGGAGTTGTGTGGAATTAAAGAAGGACACGGCTTCGTTACAGCTAATCGCCCACAAAATATCATCCTTTGTATTTAACTTATACCTCGACTTATATCAATCAGTTGGTGAACGACCTTCACGAAATTCATCCCTAATGCCATCTTGATATATTGAGGATATCATTAGAGGAAAAACTGTGCAGGCCGAACCGGCGACCAGCACAGTCGGGAGAATTAAGGCGTTCTCTCACACACACTCCAGAAATCCTTAAGTCTAGGCCTGCGCAGTTTTTTCTCAGACGATTTCCTCGATGTGTGTGATGATAATAAAAGCATGACCGCTCTTAAGTTATGCATATTATTATTTGTAAACAGTGTCATTTAATGCTTCTTTTTTCAACAGCCCAATAAAGTCGCATTGCATCGCATGCGACTAAGACACTTATATAAAATGCTTATACCAAACTGTTAACGCAAAAATTACAAATTACTTTATGCCAATTTTTATTTTTTCACTTCAGTGTGTAACAGGTATAAATAAACTGAAATGGGTCGTGTCAAAAAACAAGTACAAAAAAGCTTAATTTTATTTAATGTCAGACTAACAATTCGCTACTGGTATGGCACCCTGCGATTTAAAACACTTACAGTGCTGCCCTCGTACTAGGTGGTAGGTACGCAATCTATAACAATAATTATAAGTTATGTTGAGATGTCGAAATTTAAACTAGTTTTACTAAAAACCTGAAAATTATTCACTCATTGGCATTAATTTTTTTTTTTTTTGGAGTTTCTTAGTTTTCATTTTCATAATTTTCACTTTGTTTTAAGGTAGTCCTTACATTTAGTTTGAAAATACATGCAGAGCACAAAAAACTAATTTTTAATAAAACTTACAATTAGTGCATAAAGACTATTATTTTGAGGAGGTCGTACTCCAAAAAAATTACAGCAATTTAAATCAAAGTGAACCGTCATTTTTGCCCATGCAAGGCTCCTAGAATGCCTTAATAAATTTAGTGCAAGGCCTGTGCTGATTAGTTGTGGTATCGACATGGTATATTTTTTTACTGTAAGTGTTTTCAGCTTGAACTAAACGTAGAAACACAGGAAATATATTTTAATCATTTAAATATTTGCTGTAGGATCGTGTTTCCATTTGTAAACAATAATTTTGCATACAAGGTGCTACTTAAGTGCTTGGTATTCTCTTGACACGCTCATCGACTTTCCAAGGTATAAAAAATTTGTGCAAATAAGAAATGAATGACGCCTGTTAATCGGTATTTAACTGTTTACTTTAAAGAAACAACTGATTCTATCTTTAATAATTTTGGGATAAATTTTACTGATTAAAAAATCAAAATAATTTTGCAACACAAAATCATTATTAAATAATGTGTTTTGTTTTATGTGTCCGATTTTATTCCAAATTTTTAATTACGTTTTGAACCATATCTAATATAGCCATATATATTACATAAAATGAATATTGTGGATATTATTCCCAATATGTACCGCATATTTTTTTTGTCAACGAGCCAATGCAATGGCCTGAAAAATGTTCTACTTTTAATAATTTTTAATAGGTTTTCTATCAAGCTTTCAATCTCTACCAATAACTGCTTTATTAGCTAAAACTGTATGGCAACTTTTTCGTTGTTTTATATATCGTCTCCCCCTCGGTCTCCCTCGAAAAAAAGTATCATAACTCAAAAAACGGAGTAATAAAAAGTCTGCAATTTTAAAGGTGCTACCGAGGGAGGTACTAAGTAAGCAGCGAGGGGTAAACCACTGCAGGAAGTCTTGGTATGTCTTTGTACACTTAAAAGGCAATCTTTGGGATGTCTTTGGCTATCTTTGGGTAATCCCTAGAAATCTTTTAAAATCGGGGATGTCTTTGGCTATCTCTGGGTAATCTCTGGAAATCTTATGAAATCTTAAGGATATCTTGGGAAGTCTTGGGAAATCTCTTGAAATCTTTAAGATATCTTTGGAAATCCCCGATATTTCAAGGAAGTCTTTAACTATTTTGTGGAAATCTTTAGCTATCTTATTGCATATTTCCTCCTAGCAGCCAAGCGGCGCGGCGTCGGCCGTCAAGGTTGTTGCTAAGCGCTTGGCTAAGCATAACTACGATCTTTTTTGCTGGATTTGCGATTTGAGTTTTTTTTTGTTTTCTAAATTCTGCCCCAATTTGAAAAATTTCAGTTCCCAATTTGCGAACTGAAATTTTAATCCTGGAAAAAACATATTTTTATTCCATATTTTGGCCTTGGGGGTTTTCGGGGTCACCATTCACGAATATGAGGTCTAAATTTGAAAAACTCTAAATCCAGGATGACGGATCCCAAATGGCGGGTATCAAAATAGAAACACTTAAAATACAGCGAATATGGATGAAACACTTTACTCAGGGGTTTTCGTGGTCACTTATCACGAATCTGAGGTCAAAATTTGAAACAATTTAAATTCAAGATGGCTAATCCAAGATGGCAAATCCAAAATGGCGCGTATTAAAATTGAAAATAATATATAAATATATTTATAAAAAAATAAATAATAGAAAATGTATATTGGAGGGCAGTTAGTTTAAACATATTTAAAAATTATACAGTGTTATAAAAACATGTTTTATTTGAAAAAAATTTAAATATAAGACATATCATAGATCTGGTATCGGATTCATTAGAAGTCCGATCCTATTAGGAGAAATATAAAAAGGTGTGAGCCACAATAGACCGAGCGGTCGCAGTGGAGGGCGTAAAAAGTCCACATATCATAGATATTATTATTGCAATTGAAAAAAAAATGATGGGAATAATATATATTTATACATAGTTATTAAAAAACCTCACAATTACTGTGCTGAGTAAGTCAAAAAATAATTATATTAAAAAAAATTAAATTTTAAAATGCCTTATTACTACTTTACTATTATATGTAAAAATCTGAAATAAATTATAGCCAATTTTTGCAACAAATAATAAAATACCCACGAATGTTATACAGAGTGTATAAAAAAATTAATTTATTATTATTTATTTAATTTAATGTTTTTTTAAACATTCTGTATATTATTTTTCATATTGTTATTAATTGTCCCACAAGATGTAGGTATCTACTTAAATAATAATAAAAAAACTTTTATAGCAAAAATTTTACAACTATTTTAAATTTTAGGTAACTATAATTTTCAAAATTTATTATAATTTTCTATAAATCCCGTATTATTTTAATAAATAATTTTTAATTTTATATTAGAATATCATTTTTTTAGCAAAATTTTATTTTTATAAATTTATAAATAAAATTATTAAAAATTTTAGAATATTCAAGTTTAAAAAAATAATAACATTTTTTTTATGCATCCCGTTATCCCGTATATTTAAAACATATATTTAAATAAACTACATGACCATATACACCCTTGACCAATTTTTTTATATACGTAAATAAAGTTACTACAATGATTTAAAAATTTTAAAAAATATTTTGTACAAATTCTTTGGAATAACCTGTAGGTATATTTATTAGTATTTTATAAAATTGCCCTAACAATGTATATAATTCACCATATTTTTAAATCTCTATATTTAATAATAAGGTAGATATTAGGATTTTGTTTTCTTAGTTTTTTCAAAATATTTTCTTTTTGATTCACCCGTTACAGCAATAATATTTTTTTATAAACTATAACTAAACGAAAACCCTGGAAAAAAATGTTTCATCCATATTCTCCGTCTTTTTAGTGTTTTTCAATTTTGAGAAGCGCCATTTTGGATCCGCCATCTTGGATTAGTCATTCTACATTTAATTTTTTTTGAATTTTGACCTCAGATTCGTGATTAGTGACCACGAAAATCCCTGAGTAAAATATTTTATCCATATTTCTCAAATTTTAGGTGTTTTTCCATTTTGATACCCGCCATCTTGGATTCGGATTTTTTCAAATTCCGACCTCGTATTCGTGAGTGGTGACCCCGAAAACCCCCGAGTAACAATATTTAGGCCAAAATATCGAGTAAAGATAGGTTGTAGTTGCCACTTTTTTAAATTGGGACAGAATTTAAAAAAAAATAATAAAAAATCTCGAAAAAGGCCTATGACAATCATTACCAAATTTCATAAGATTTTTAAAAAAAAAAACAATTAAAATTCGGTGAAGCTGAGGGTTCTGTAGTCATTTTTGAAACAGTCTAACTTCTAATTTGCCGGCCGCGAGGAACCACTGTCCGGTAATAACGTACCCTCGTACTTTACAACCGGAAATTCGCCACGGTATAGGTAAAAATATTAAACGTTATAACCGAAATTAGAATTATACATGGTACGCTATATCCGGTAAAAAATCAAGAGTATTTTGGCCGGGACCAATGAAATTAGTACGTAATAAACAGAAATACGTTATATCTCATGTACGTTATAGACGGAGTACACTGTAATTCTAAAACTAAAGGCAGTAAAAGTATGGTAGCGAGCATTTTTGAAAAGTTAAAAAAAACAGCTGAATTAAATTTAAAAAAATATATATAAAAAAAGATACAGATTTGATGATCCACTCAAAAAATTTTGTTTTTATATTTTTTTAACAGGAGGACGTCTAACCTATAAAACTTTACACGCAAATTTTAGGGAAATTTAACCATTAATAACGACAATTAATTGCTGTAATTAAATATGCCCAATAAAGTTTGATGATGCATAGGACTATAAGGAAGCATAATATATTTTTAACTTGATTTTTATAAATTTTCAAATCCATATGGCCAATGTATTAAGTATGTCTGGGCCTGGAATATCTGGGAAATCTAATAGGATATCTTATGTATTATTGGGAAGTCTTGGGAAGTTTAAGAAAGTCTTAGGATGTCTTAGGATATCTTGGGATATCTTTGGGAAGTCTCAATTTTTTCGGGGAAGTCTTGAAGATCTTGGGATGTCTCTGAAATCTTTGTACACCCTGATGACTAGTGGTTTACCCCTCGGTAAGCAGTAAATATTCATCAAATGTTTTTTACACCAATTAAAAGCTTCTGTCTCTTTTCCTAAGAATAAATTAAAACAAATAGGGTCACTTTTAGAGTTATATCATTTTTCTTTTTACATGTTAATCAGTGGGTACCTTAATTGAAATTTCGCAAAAACAGTCACATCCACAAAACAGCTACTTTTCTTATAAAAATTTCTATATGAATACCTACCATAAATACCGTCAAATTTTGTCACTTTTAAATATGTGACACTTCTCGTGTGGCGGCGAAAATACAATCACAATGGGGATGAAAAAAAAAAGAATAATAGTGTGTCAGTGACGGATCTGAGATATTTATGTTATGCAACTTTTTCAGGGTATTCTCTGTCAATGTTCTTCCGGAATGACGATAAATATTTTTTATCTTGAGACAGTCCACAAAGGCTTAAATCCTAAGTACTAAGCTACCGTAGGTGTCTTAGATGAAGTAAGAGGCAGTTTATTAACACGGAAATTAAGGATTTAAAGGTTTAGAAAAAAACGCAGCCCAATCTAGACACACAGGCATAAAGAAACATACAAAGTGGCAAGTTCGGAGCCTCTCCAGATGGACTGTAAATGTCTGTGCATTAGAGTGGCACGTGTTGCACTATTGGGAGAATTATATTGGCTAATTTCTGGAAGCAGATGTCGTGAAAATACTTTTAAGGGCAGGTTTCGTGTAAGAGCGGTTTTATTAATAGGGCTTCTTTAGATGAAATCAAAAATGTTAAACGTTGTAGAAAATCCCCTTTCCCAGACAAGGAAGGATCAGTAAAAATGAACTGATTTGAGATATTTTTTATTTCTGATCAATGGTAAGAACCAGTGCCTCACAAAGCAGTTAAATTATGGTGCCTTGTAACCTGTTATTTAAATTTAGGCAAGTACCCAAAATTTCCAAAATATTTTTTGCAAAAGGGTATATAATTTATGGAATCAATATTGTTAGAATCTGCCTCGGCTTATACCCATTCGTTGGTAAAAAAATAAAATGCATTAAAACATTATTTGATTTATAACTACACTAATGGAGATCTGTTTTATAAAATTTTACTCTAATAAAAATTAGTGTACGACCAGTTAATGAACATCTACGGTACTTTCCTACTAATTCTGCCAATATTAAATTCGATTGAATAGCCTTTAAGGATTTTTAAAAGCGCGTACTTCTAAATCCAAGTGTAATAAGTAATAAAAATGTTCTAATGTTTAACCCTTTCAATGACACAGAACATAATGCCATCATTTGAATAAATAAATTTGAATGGATTGCTAGGTACTTATAACCAAAACCTTAATACCTTTATGGGTGCCGCCAGTAAACACTGTGTGTTGTTAGGTGTGGCTCCGAATCCAGGGTATTACAGGGACGTTATTGGGGGTAGGTCAGAAATGGTAGTTCTTTGTATAAAAAAATGGTGGCCCTTAAGCGTTGTCCAAAATGAGTCGTAAAATGCAACATCTGCATGTTTCAGTACTTTATGGAACTGGGAAAAATGGGTTTAATATCTAAAAACCCGGCACCCACAGTTCCTAGTACTTACTTAGGCTAAACAAGCTTACGTGGGCTGTCATCAAGATTAAAAAAAAATTACATACATGTGATACACGAGTCATATGAGAATTCATAATTTCCTAGTATACATAAAAAAATTATTAAACAGGGGGAATTAGCGTGTTCGTTTGTTCCTCAGATTGTACAAAGATAATTTGCCCATCATAGAGCGTCGAGTAGAGCGTTTATAAAACAGCCCCTGGACATAACACAAACTGGTAAATACCATTCTGACAATTAATAGGTATAAGCGATATAAACAGTGTTGCGATTTTCAGCAAAATGTTCTTCATTTAAAAAATTTACTTTTGGACTCGCTTTTTGACCAATTGAGTTGGGTCTAAAAAACCTACTTACTACACACCCTATTAAAACTAAAATGTTGCTATGCATACACCTCTAAAAGACCCTGTACAGGGGAGCGTAAGTAGGTTAATGAAATATTGCTAGGTTGCAGTCATTAAATTTTTACTTTATTAAAAAATATGTGTCAAGAACACCCATAAAAAATATATATGTTTGCTTTATTGTAACAAGTGTTGCGCTGCTCATTGCTTTGGCTGGTATTCAAATCAAGTGGTGTTTACATATCTGTAAAAATATTTTTAGATAGGCTTTACTAAGCATATATTATCTGTAAATTACCTATGAGAATGTATCAATAAATTTTGAAAAAAAAAATCAGTCAAAAAACATTTTTTTTTAATATTTAACTTTGCCAAAATAACACTTAAGTACCGGAATATTTCTACAGCTTACAAAAATACGATGCCTTGTTTTGATTGAATAGCTTATGCTCCCATTAGGCGCCCATTTAGCCAACATATCAGGAAAAATTCCATAGTCTGGCTCTTAGCCCTAGGAAATTATTAAAACATTAACAAAAAGTCGAGCAAAAAGTCCTAAAATATTTTTCATGGACACATCCATCATCCAAGCACTTGGAGGTAAAAATAGTGTCAATAGCCAAAAGCATTTCTAAAAATCTTATAATAATCTTAAAATTTTTAAAAGGCCCAAATTACCAACAAGCTATTTTTCTTTAATTGCAACATTTAATCTATAAACTGACACACTTACCCTACATACATGGATGCAAATCAAAATTATTAGGTATTTAATAAGAAAAACTAACTATATCAGATAGCCAGCTTAACCGCTGACTCAACAAAATAATTTCATATAAATGCATGGACCAATAGAAAGAGTGTCATCAGTTCTATCACGGTCAGATAGATATGAATACGACGCGATTTGGGTAAAAAGAGTCCACCCCCGTATGAACATTGCCCCAGTGAGGTATAATTTGTTAATGTAAGTAAAAATTTCTATTTTTCTGCAAATTTAAAGTTCTTTTTACCTAGTAAAATAAACCTTTTTTAGTGTTTTTCTGGGTTCATGTTGCACCCAAAATTTAAAATATTAGTGCGAGACAATAGGAACAATCGGTTTCTGTAGGGGTCCTTTTTTTGTCCTCCCTAAGTATGTACTTTGACTACCAAAGGACACGTTACCCAGTCTGATTCAAGAAAATGGCGTAAGGAATCACCCACTTTCACGCTCGCTTTCACGGTACTTTTAGATGGAAGGGTGAATTCCTCTTGGGTCTTCGGTTATAAAAATTGAATTTCACGTACTTAAAACTTTTAGAAAACAGCAGTAGGGAGAATAGGTGCGTTCAACGCCCTCCGTCCCCCGGGGGAGCTTATCATCTTAATATCTCTGACGTAATTAAATATTTAGGAATCTTGTGTGACGCGTTATTTAGGGCGTGGCCAATACTATCTGTCAAATGTCAAATGTCACCTGTCAAATGTCATCTGTCACCTGTTACCTGTCATATGTCAAAAACCATGTGACTTGGAAAATGGCCGTTACGCGTAGGATACTTGTGCTAAGACCTAATATTAATTTGCGCAAACTCGGAAATTTTTGGTTATGCCGTTCGGCGCTATCGACTAAAATCGTTTTTTAGCCCTGATGATGAGTCTAAGACGAGCGGTTTAAATTTTTAAAATTAGTGTAACGTCGTACCTATCGAATAGCGAAAACCGCATGACGCCATCTTTAACCATAAAGGCGCTACAGCTGTTTAAAAATCGTCGAAATTCATCAATTAGCGATTAGGACGGTAACCCTATAGTAAATTGATCATTGTGGGCTTCATGCTTTAACAGCAGGCTTACACGTGGGTCTAATATGGTTATTTTAGCGTCCTACACGGGTACTAAAATAATGGTGCCTGCCAGCTGTCAAATGTCACCTGCTTACGTGGATGAGACATAATTAAGGGTCCTACGCATGCGTTAAAATAATGACGTCTGTCAAATGTCACTTGTCAAACGTCAAATACCAAACCTAACATGTGGGGGGCCCCCTACGCTTAAGCACCAGGCCTGAGGCGTAGACCTGGGGCTTAGGCGTGGGGTGAAGAGCCTTATTATTATATTAATCTTACAATTTTTGAATAGTGAATAATAAAACACATTGTCACAGCCCTACTTCACTACAAGCCGTGAACAACCACTTGGCAACGCCGCAACCGGCAAGAGATTCAGATCGGTTTCCCTCGAGCGCGATGAGCAGTGATCCGGGTATCGAGGCGCCTATTTTTAAATTAATTTAAGGCTCAATTCAAAGATCGCGTAAATAGTTTTGATATTTCCATTAAAATAATTAAATCAGTATAATAATTGAAAAAATAAATATATTTATATAATATTTAAACTCTAAAACAAATTAATTTATGTGCATAGGTCAAGGCATAAGAACATGATGCTGTTGTAAAAGGAAACAAGTGTAATTTAACATTTAGTTAGTAATTGTACTTAGTTTTAGTTTTGTTTATTTATTTATTAAATGTGTCTAGTTTCCTTTTTTGTTTTTTGACTCAGCCTTTTCCGATTTTTCTGTGGCATTTTTGTTATTTCTTTTTTAACATAATTATTTAAAAGAATGTTTGAAAATATAGAGCACATCATAATGAACATATTTTGTTCTCGTTACCACAAATACATTGCGAGCATAAATCATTGTCTAGTGCTTAAATTAGTTAGATCACACAGGATAGCTTTTGATTTTCCATTTTTAGGAAGTCACTCTCAGTATCAGGGTCATTAATAATTTTCTCAAAAATCGCGCACATATGGAACAGAACGTCTTTAACAATTTCTGTAGGAACCTTTAAACCGCCACGTTGTAGACAATCAAAGTATTCGTCGTCAATTAGGTTTCCCTTACTTTCAACAAGAAAAGAAACACAGATGTTACAATTATTATATTTTTTTACAATTTTGTGGGCAGCATAACCGGCTATATAAATTTGTACCGATTTGTCAATTTCATATTCATTTAGGTATTCAGTTTCAAGTAAAAACAAAAATTTTTCAGTGTAATTATTTTGAGGTATTGTCCAATCAAGATCATTTTTCCTGGATACAGCTGTCTCCCTGTTTTTTAATCTCAGCTAAAGAGAAATTACCATCAGCAGCGCTTCTAAATATATGTTTGAGTCTAATTTTTTTCTCAGCATTTAAAATATCATCAAAGCTAACATTGTAATTACAACCTCCGAGAAGTCTGTATTTACCAAATCTTTTTTCTAACTTTTCAGTAGTAAATTTACCTGGTAAAATATACGACAAATCAAATTTTGAAAATGAATAGTCAATTATTTCTCAGTAAAACAGAGTACTATGGCAAAGTGCAGAATAGGTGTCGTTTGTAAGGCGACCATTATTGTTTTCAAGTTTATGCCAAGCTTTCAGCAGAACTTTTTCGGGAAACAGGACTGTTTTTGAGAAGTAATGTGGTAAATTTGGAAAAATACTAGGCACTGCATTTAACTTTAGTCTAGTTTTGGTAGGTACCTTTGCATTGACCCATCTGGCAAGCGATAATCATCCTCTCTAATAATGTCACTTTCTACAAAATGCTTAGCGCAAACCACAGAATATTTTGAGGGTGACCATGACTGTCTAGGAATATTCCTAAGCCAATGGGCTTTAAGGTTTTCGTCCTTTGGAAAGGTGAAAATAGACACAGCTGGTTCTCCTGCATCAAGAGAAGTTTTATAATTGGATTTGCACCCAGGCACACAACAAGGACTTGGCATGGTAAATTAATTAAATTGAGAAAATACCGAAAAGGTTACCAGGAAAATAATAATAATAACAGTAACTAAATAGTATCTAATAAGCAGGCACCAAGTACCTATGCAACGCAATAACAAAAATCAAAACGAACGACAAAACTCCAAAATGTATACCTACGTACTTACGGTAATTTCCAATGCTAATATTTGTTACTGTTTTTTAAAAATAACTAAAAAAATACCTTCAAAATTAAAGCCAAACACGAATCATTAAAACACACTTTCAATTTTTAATTATTTTTTAAAAAAGCACAACCACAAATGTCAAGTTCATTTGCCGCCATTTTTCTTTAAGTACTTTATCACCGGCACTTTCACCCGCAGATATTTTTGTTTTTACGCAATGTCTGCGGAAAAAACTGTCCGGGCACTCACAAATTTCACACAGTATATATTAAATTAATTTATTTAAACCACATATACAGGGTGAATCAAAAATAGGCTACATTTAATTTGCTACTAACATTACATAAAATTACAAAGATGTATCTATATACCAAACCTATGAAATAGGATATTTAATTACAAACTCAACAGATATTTTAGTATGTGATTTAAGTTTATCTCCTAAAAACGTAATTTTATCATCAAATTTTAACTCTTGCTGCAGTAAATCGCTTGGTACTTTATATTCTTTTTTGTTAATAAAAGTTTTTACAGGTGAGTCAATGTTAACATATTCAATTATTCCAATCTTAATAGGAAACATATAATAGTCAAATTTTAAACCATTTATAAAAAGATACTTTGATGCACCCTTTTCACAAGTCAACATTATATTCATGTAACCATACAAAGTCTTTTCAGGAATATCTTTCAAATCATTTTCTCTTTTAAGCTTTTTTGCTAGATGATAGGGATGTGTTAAATTACGTCCGAATTTGTCGAGAGTCATCGTGCTAATGATACTGCATCACTATGTCTAATCAGTTTATTCAATGATACCAGCTTCTCTTAACTCTTCAAGAATACTTATAATCTCGTTTTCATGAGAGTTATTACCAACTACCTTACTTGCCATTAACAATTTTAATCTATCCACAAGCTCATTTGGATCATCCCAGTAAACGTAGTCAATTTTATTATTGGAAAATGTTTTGTAATCAGGTAAGAAACCAGACTGACTATCGATTGGTAAGCCATAACCCTGAGGCTGTTGTGCACGTGTAATTCGTAATTGCTTGTCACGTTCTCTCTGCTTTCTTGCATTTTCCTCTTTTATACGTTCAAGTAATGGTTTAATTGTTAGCATATATTTGACACCTCTATTTCCAGCAGGTTGTTCCTTTTCATCGAAATTTCTCTTGTTTGCATTTGTTAGCAAAATAATTTTTGTGAATGCTCGCTCATCCAGTGCGGTCAATTGTTTTTTAATGGATTGGTCTTAAATAAAAGTTCATATAGTCCGGAGTTCCAGTAAATTTTTCTCCTTTAATATAAATATCCGTCCGTTAAATTCAAGCCAGAATCACCAAAAGTTAGATGATCGGTGGCTAAATCATGTTTTAAATATGTGCGATCGTACTCGTTTTCCGTATCAGTTATAAATCCTTTCACATATTCTCTCGGTAGCGGATCATACTGATCTAGATATTCCCTAAAGGATTCTTCCGTAATACTATCCATTTGAACAGGGTTATATTGAGGATCGACTCTGAACTCGTCGTCAAAGTAACTTTCTTCAGGGTTATGTTCATACATAGTTCTGTTTAAATCAGCTTCCTCACCATCGTTCATATCCTGAGCCATTGGTGAACTATCTTCTCGTGTCTCGACATTAATTGAATTATCGTTATATTCTTCCTCTTCTTGAGCAGCTAGCTCGTCATGTTTTTGAACAGGGTCAGTAAAATTAAGTGGAAATCGTGGTTTTTATTACTGTCGAAGAAAATTGTTCACTTTGTCGTCTTTTTACAGACTTGGGTGTAAATGGTGTAGATTGTTTACCATACTGCATCGACTCGGATATTAGTTTTGCCAAAGGTCTATACGTATTCTCCAATGTAACAGCATTTTCATAACGGCCAGCTTTAAGAGAATCATATAGTCTTTTTACATTGCGCGAATGTTCGTCAAGGAGTTGAAGAATGTTTGGATCTGCTTGCAAACTCCGCTTCTTTTCTGGTCGCTGATCACTAGAGTTCTGATATTCTTTAAATTGCACCTCGGCTTGCTCACCCAATTCCCCTTTAAATCCAAATATTTTTTACGAATACTATTGGAAGCTTCAATTATTCTCGTTTAACATCCTTATCAAGCTTGTTAAATCCATGGCTCAGAACCTTCTTTTAAATTATTAAGGTATAAGTGTTAATAATTTCTTCCAGCAACAGTCCTCTTCAACCTTCCCAAATAACAGCTGTATTTTCAAATAACAGCCCTGTTTTAAATAACAGCACTGTTTTTCAAATAACATTAATAGCCCTGTATTTTTAAATAATTCATAGCACTGTATTTCCAAATAACAGCCTGTATTTCAAATAACAGCCTGTTTTCAAATAACAGCCTGTATTTTAAATAACAGCCCTGTTTCATAACCCTGTATTTTAAATAACAGCCCTGTATTTTCAAATAACAGCCCTGTATTTTAAATAACAGCCTGTATTTCAAATAACAGCCCTGTATTTTCAAATAACAGCCTGTTTTCATGTACTTTTATTAATAACAGCCCTTTTTTCAAATAACATGCCTGTATTTATACAGATATAAGCAAGCTGTATTTTATAAATAACTTATTTTAAAGAGTATTACAAAGCATGTTTTCTAAAGCTGAAAGTTTAAATAAGAAATTAAACAAGAAAACCACTGTTTTCAAAATAAGGTATTCCTTTTATGATGCTTTTCATAAACGACTGGTTGCATCAGTACAAACTCTTTAGTAATACTAACTGTTATAAGATTATTAACTAATATATATCAGCTTCTCTATACTCTGTAGTCATTGTACATCAATCAGTATTACGATGGAACATCGAACATCTCAGAGAGCTGCTATGAGAAAGATGTGTGATCCTTGTTAATAAAAATACTAGTAATTTAGAAAAACAGGCTGTTATTTAGAAAATACAGGGCTGTTATTTGAAATACAGTGCTGTTATTTAAAATACAGGGCTGTTATTTGAAAATACAGTATGGCTGTTATTTAAAATACAGGGCTGTTATTTGAAAAACAGGGCTGTTATTTAAAATACAGGCTGTTATTTGGAAAACAGGGCTGTTATTTGAAAATACAGGGCTGTTATTTGGAAATACAGTGCTGTTATTTAAAATACAGGGCTGTTATTTAAAATACAGGGCTGTTATTTAAAATACAGGGCTGTTATTTAAACGGCTGTTATTTAAATACAGTGCTGTTATTTAAAATACAGGGCTGTTATTTAAAAACAGGCTGTTATTTGAAATACAGGGCTTTATTAAAATACAGGGCTGTTATTTGGAAAACAGTGCTGTTATTTAAAATACAGGGCTGTTATTTAAAAAACAGTGCTGTTATTTGGAAATACAGGGCTGTTATTTAAAAAAACAGTGCTGTTATTTGGGGGAGAGGGACTGTTGTTGGAAGAAAGGGACTGTTGCTGGGAAGAAATTATTAACACTTATACCTTAATAATTTAAAAGAAGGTTTCTGCAGCCATGGATTTGAACAAGCTTGATAAGGATGTTAAACGCAGAATAATTGAAGCTTCCAATAGTATTCGTAAAAAATATTTGGATTTAAAGAGGGAATTGGGTGAGCAAGCCGAGGTGCAATTTAAAGAATATCAGAACTCTAGTGATCAGCGACCAGAAAAGAAGCGGAGTTTGCAAGCAGATCCAAACATTCTTCAACTCCTTGACGAACATTCGCGCAATGTAAAAGACTATATGATTCTCTTAAAGCTGGCCGTTATGAAAATGCTTTACATTGGAGAATACGTATAGACCTTTGGCAAAACTAATATCCGAGTCGATGCAGTATGGTAAACAATCTACACCATTTACACCCAAGTCTGTAAAAGACGACAAGTGAACAATTTTCTTCGACAGTAATAAAAAACCACGATTTCCACTTAATTTTACTGACCCTGTTCAAAACATGACGAGCTAGCTGCTCAAGAAGAGGAAGAATATAACGATAATTCAATTAATGTCGAGACACGAGAAGATAGTTCACCAATGGCTCAGGATATGAACGATGGTGAGAAGCTGATTTAAACAGAACTATGTATGAACATAACCCTGAAGAAAGTTACTTTGACGACGAGTTCAGAGTCGATCCTCAATATAACCCTGTTCAAATGGATAGTATTACGGAAGAATCCTTTAGGAATATCTAGATCAGTATGATCCGCTACCGAGAGAATATGTGAAAGGATTTATAACTGATACGGAAAACGAGTACGATCGCACATATTTAAAACATGATTTAGCCACCGATCATCTAACTTTGGTGATTCTGGCTTGAATTTAACGGACCGGATATTTATATTAAAGGAGAAAAATTTACTGGAACTCTGGACTATATGAACTTTTATTTAAGACCAATCCATTAAAAACAAATTGACCGCACTGGATGAGCGAGCATTCACAAAAATTATTTTGCTAACAAATGCAAACAAGAGAAATTTCGATGAAAGGAACAACCTGCTGGAAATAGAGGTGTCAAATATATGCTAACAATTAAACCATTACTTGAACGTATAAAGAGGAAAATGCAAGAAAGCAGAAGAACGTGACAAGCAATTACGAATTACACGTGCACAACAGCCTCAGGGTTATGGCTTACCAATCGATAGTCAGTCTGGTTTCTTACCTGATTACAAAACATTTTCCAATAATAAAATTGACTACGTTTACTGGGATGATCCAAATGAGCTTGTGGATAGATTAAAATTGTTAATGGCAAGTAAGGTAGTTGGTAATAACTCTCATGAAAACGAGATTATAAGTATTCTTGAAGAGTTAAGAGAAGCTGGTATCATTGAATAAACTGATTAGACATAGTGATGCAGTATCATTAGCACGATGACTCTCGACAAATTCGGACGTAATTTAACACATCCCTATCATCTAGCAAAAAAGCTTAAAAGAGAAAATGATTTGAAAGATATTCCTGAAAAGACTTTGTATGGTTACATGAATATAATGTTGACTTGTGAAAAGGGTGCATCAAAGTATCTTTTTATAAATGGTTTAAAATTTGACTATTATATGTTTCCTATTAAGATTGGAATAATTGAATATGTTAACATTGACTCACCTGTAAAAACTTTTATTAACAAAATGAATATAAAGTACCAAGCGATTTACTGCAGCAAGAGTTAAAATTTGATGATAAAATTACGTTTTTAGGAGATAAACTTAAATCACATACTAAAATATCTGTTGAGTTTGTAATTAAATATCCTATTTCATAGGTTTGGTATATAGATACATCTTTGTAATTTTAGGTTAAGTATAGTTAGTAGAACGTAGTATTGTAATTTTATGTAATGTTAGTAGCAAATTAAATGTAGCCTATTTTGATTCACCCTGTATATGTGGTTTAAATAAATTAATTTAATATATACAATGTGTTTTATTATTTACTATTCAAAAATTGTAAGATTAATATAATAATAAGGCTCTTCACCCCACGCCTAAGCCCCAGGTCTACGCCTCAGGCCTGGTGCTTAAGCGTAGGGGGCCCCCCACATGTTAGGTTTGGTATTTGACGTTTGACAAGTGACATTTGACAGACGTCATTATTTTAACGCATGTGTAGGACCCTTAATTATGTCTCATCCACGTAAGCAGGTTCTAAGTCACGTGGTTCGCGAAATATGACAGGTGGCAGGTGACATTTGACAGCTGGCAGGCACCATTATTTTAGTACCTGTGTAGGACGCTAAAATAACCATATTAGACCCACGTGTAAGCCTGCTGTTAAAGCATGAAGCCCACAATGATCAATTTACTATAGGGTTACCGTCCTAATCGCTAATTGATGAATTTCGACGATTTTTAAACAGCTGTAGCGCCTTTATGGTTAAAGATGGCGTCATGCGGTTTTCGCTATTCGATAGGTACGACGTTACACTAATTTTAAAAAATTTAAACCGCTCGTCTTAGACTCATCATCAGGGCTAAAAAACGATTTTAGTCGATAGCGCCCGAACGGCATAACCAAAAATTTCCGAGTTTGCGCAAATTAATATTAGGTCTTAGCACAAGTATCCTACGCGTAACGGCCATTTTCCAAGTCACATGGTTTTTGACATATGACAGGTGACAGGTGACAGATGACATTTGACAGGTGACATTTGACAGATAGTATTGGCCACGCCCTAAATAACGCGTCACACAAGATTCCTAAATATTTAATTACGTCAGAGATATTAAGATGATATGCTCCCCCGGGGGACGGAGGGCGTTGAACGCACCTATTCTCCCTACTAACAGCTTTTTGCTTGCTCTGTAAACTGCACCACTTCTATTACTTCTTCTTGTTTTCACTATTTTTTTTAAATTAGCTTTAAGCCGCTTAGAAAAATACACATACATATTTTAAGTTACACTAACTTTCGCAGTGGATGAAGCCATTTTTTATTTGAGGTAAATGTTCGCCCCTTCAATTTTTTTTTTTTTTTGAGAGAACAGATAATAGTCTAAGGAAGTTGGGATAGGTTCATAAGGAAAATAATGGCATTTGGCACATTAAAAATTATATTTTTTAAAATACGCAATATGTGAACTCGAGTGTGAACTGTTCTGAAAAATCCTCAGAAAAATCAGACATAATTAGTAGATAAACATTTCACATATTTTCTTGCAAAATGTTTCAAAAGTGAAATAGTATTTAACAGGTACTGTTTTGCCGTAATCAGTCATAATTACTCCTGAGAACCGCAAAAAAAATAGAGCAAAAATTTTTCTAGCAGATTTCTGCCAGACGAAACTTCATAACTCTTGAAGAACTTAAACTGTCTCTGAATTTATAGACTGTAGGTTATAAAAACTCGGTACAGCCAGATTTTGTTTAAGGTAATACCTAATATGGTTACAAAAAAAAAAATGTTGCAATTAAGTACTAAATCAATATGATGGTGATGGGATTTGGCTTAGACAAAGACCATTGATTTTTACAACTTTTAATATCGTTAAAGTTACTTATTGACGTTGTTCTACCACATTATACTTGGCCAACCGATAAGATGAACAAAGCTATCCTCTTGTCTCGTCTCGAGCACTCAAGAGAAAATGTCTCCGCGAGTATTTTCTTCTCTTACTTAAGAGACCACTCTTTCTCGTCTAATTTCATTCATGTAAAAAATATTATTTATGTAAATACCAAGGTAAATACATTAATCTAAGTACTTAAAGTTAAAATTGAATAATTTATGCTTCCATAAAATTTAGGAAATATGCACATTGGTTTCTAAATTTAATATATTTATATTTTATCGAGTATTTTATATTATATATTTTATATTAAAATATTTTAATAATACATTGTCCAAAAATTTGTGGAAGTCAGCAACCTAAAAAAAATAAACGAAACCTATATAGAATATATTCCTCGATGACACTCGAGTTGGTTTCTCACCTTCAAGCATAGACCTACTAGAGGCAGAATTGCCGCTCAGCGGTGCAAACAAGCGTACCAGAGAGAAAGCGCCAGTAAGTCTAATCACATCATGTCATTTGGTAAATACATCTTATAACATATTTTTTTTAGCTTAAGAATTTGGCCAACAGAACCACATTAATATTTCCTTAGACCAACTCAATTTTAAAAAAATATACTTGCATTATTTGAAGTTCTTTTTTTAATGATTTTATTTTTAATTTTTTTGATTATAATTTTTCTAATGATACATAATCTAGCGGTAAGTATGGGATTCACTTTTCACTTATTATCTTATTTTAGCTATTTAATTAACTTAAATTAAATTAAAAATTATAAAAACTATTACAAAATTAAAATTAAAAGTTATTAAGATATTAAGGAGAATAATAAATAATATAAGGGTATTTAGCTTTTAGACACCATTATTATTTAAACTTCTTAAGATGCTAAAAACAAAATTAAATTTAAAACATATTAAATTTTATTTAAAAATGGACACAAAAATAACACAATAAAATATTTTAAAAATTAAATTTTTGTTAAAATACAATTTGTTAAAAAATAAAACAAAATTACAGATGAGTACTTGGAGTTGTATTAGTGTTGGGAGTAAAATTCAATTGAAAGAGTAAAATAATGGTGCATGCAAACAAGATAAAAAATTTTTATTATAATGAAACAAAATAATCTGTTAGGCTTTTTAAAACTTTTTACTTGTGCAATTTTAAATAGGACATAAATGTATGTTTTGGTTAAAAACTGGTAAAAATATATTTCACGAGTTTTTATTGATTTTTTTAAGAAATACCTAAATTAAGATTTTTTTTAAGAAATTCGAAATTAAATTTAATTATTTTCGAAAAAATATACCTAATTGTTTTCTTTTTTTCTCAAGATTTTTTGAGTCATCCAAAAATTAATTTTAGAGTTTAAAAATAGCTAGGTACCTACTTTGTAAGTTTTTTCTTTACTGACAGAGTTGTTATTTATGGGCAATACTTATGTGGTTAAACTTTAATTTTCAAATGTCTAAAAACTTATTAACATTTACTAATAATTTACTAACAAAGCAAAATGCATTTAAAACTTCATAAACAAATCTAACCTGTCAGTTTTATAACTTATTGATATCATATTTTCAAAATTAATTTAACCCATTAAAATGGGCTAACCACTGGCGAATTCACCCCACAATTTTAAGCAATAATTAACTGAAATTATTTTTAGTTATAATAATAAGGTAATGTTCGAAAGTTCTCCTCCTCCGAGTTTTGATCAAATTTGGTATACGGGGGTTTTTTGGGGCGCTGATTACGAATCTGCAAAAAAATTTTTTCGGCAACGTTTCGTTTTCGAGATATTCATCATCAAAGTTGAAAATTAAACTAACCTTATTTACACTATTCCTCCTTCTTTTTGCACAGAATTCTTGATTTTTACACCAAATTGGTACACAATATTTCACAAACACCTTTTAAAAACTTGTTTTTATATTAATTTTACATTTTTTTCCCATTTAATTGCAAACCTACACTTTCACACGCCGCAACGTGTAGGCAACCATGTATACACTAGCCTTTTTGTAAACAAATGTGACTGCTGCCTTTGAACTTGAAAGTTCGCAATTTAATGGAAAAAAGGTGTAAAATAAATAAAAATACAAGGTTTTAAAAGGTGTTTATTAAATATTGTGTGCCACTTTAGTGTAATAATCAAGAATTCTGTACAAAAAGAAGGGGGAATATAGTGAAAATTAGGTTGGTTTGATTTTTAACTTTGATGACGAATATCCCGTAAACGAAACGTTGCCGAAAAAAAATTTTGCAGATTCGTAATCAGCGCCCCAAAAAACCCCCGTATACCAAATTTGGTCAAAATCGGAGAGGAGGCAACTTTCGAGACAATTACCTAATAAGGACCAAATACTGAGCTTTTTGCAATTTAGAAAAATCTTTGCTAGCTTAATTGCAAATGACTAGTGTTTTTTTAAGAGTAAAACAATTATTGAAAGGAAGTAAATATACAAACACAATAAAGTACCTAGAAATTAAGGTAGATAAAATCACAAAACCCAAAGTGTCCACTAGAAGAGCAGAATTTTTTGTGACATTTGCAAAAGGTAAAATTTAGAAAACAAACTACCCCAAAAATTAAGTAATTAAACCATGAATCTATTAATTATTCCCTTCTAGCTTTATTAACGATAATAAAAACAAAAACTATTCAAATAAATAATTAAATGGACAAAAAAATTGATTTATCGTTTAAGATGGGAAGGAAGTGGATAACAAACTGTGATTACATCCTTCCTATTCTTACCTCTTCCAATGTTGTAATAGTATTTCTACATTGTTGCATCCGCGAAACAAACGTTGATGTAATCGGTGAATTGTAGTCATCCCTGGTTTCGTCAACAAATTCAGAAACTCCGATTAAGGCGGGCATGTTGTATTTTAATATGATATGAAAATACGTCAAAATAGCATCAATTTGCACTCTTTCAGGTCTTAAACATTCGAAAAGATGCACAATTTGTTAAACATTGTCACTGCACTAGGTCACAAAATTCCGCCAAACATTTCGAGCACACCTTGCTCCGAACTTAAATTTATCGATAAATCGCGTTTACTTTCCGTAAATTTCGAAGTTTTTTACGAAAGATAATATACCCATGTATCCAACAGCTTCCCGTGAACTGTAAAATCAGTAAATAGAGAAAGAGAACCAACAAAAACGAGTCGGTTCTAGGGAATTTTGCTTTTGTTTTTCTGTCAAAGTAGAATTTCGATTTCAATGTAGTCGTTTCACACTAATGACGTCCTTAAGAGTAGTAACACTAAGCCCTGATTCGTTGAGATGATAGTATTAAAGAATTTTCTTTCATCCTGTACGCTTTCTAATGGTAAAAGAATAAAGTTTAATAAAATCGATATTCTTTAGTGTTGCCATGATGTGCAAAGTGAAGAAGGTTTTTCCTAATTTTTGTGCCGCTTGACAGTGCAAACAAGCGTGCGAAAGAGAAAGAAAAACCGGACTGTAACCTTTTTCTTTTTTCTTCCGCTCCAACGTGCTGATTGGTTGGTGGCAAGGGTATATACCCCGTCTACCAATCAGCACGTTGGAGCGAGAGAGAAAGGTTATAATATGATTCTTCCTTCTCTTTTGCACGCTTGTTCACACTGCCAAGCTACTACATATAGATACCCAAATACTCGAAGACTTGGCCCTCAGAACATATACCTTCTAGATGCAGCCTTAATGCTTTGCCGTGCAAACAAGCGAGCGAGAGAGAAAAAGAATGGGTGTATAATCTTTCTGTCGCTGATTGGTCAGCAAGGAGGGTTATGTACCCCGTCCACCAATCAGCGTGCAGAGCTGGGTATATACCCCTCCTCGCCAACCAATCAGCACTTGAGCGCAGCACCTATTCCTCTTTTCCTCTTAAGGTGCGTACAGACCGGGCCAACGAACGCCAACGAATGAGATTCGGCGATGGATACCGAATGTTCGTTGGCCTTCGAAAAACCGTCCATATTGCATTCGCTGTCTGAGCAAACGTTTGTTGGACACGAAACCGCAAAAATGGATGTGCGATTCCAGAGACGTGGCTTTTCTATATACAAATCTATTAGTAGAAATGGGTCGTTATTGGACCACTCTTTTTTTTTCATTCATATTTGGAAAATAAAATTTTAATTCCAAAAAAAACACGTGCGTTGACTGCACCGGAGATTTAAACTAAACGCTTTCATAGCTCGTTCGTTCGTTGGCTGAACCGTTCACACCGCATTCGCCGATTCCTTTTTTTTCTTTTGATGTTACCGATACTCTACGGGTTGCAAGCGAACGCCAACGAACATTCGTAGGCCTTCGCTGGACCGTCCAAACTGAACAAACGAACCCATTCGTTGGCTTTCGTTGGCCCGGTCTGTACGCACCATTAGACGCTTGTTCGCGCCATCCTGATTCATAGTCGCTATTAAAATAGTTCTGGAAGCGACAACCCTGTGTTACTTATCTCTGGCTGCGTTCAGTTTACATCTTTATATACCTTTCGAGCATACACTTGTAGAGGAAGCTTTGCCGCTTGGCAGTGCAAAACAAGTGGCAAGAGAGAAAGAAGAATCACAGTATAACTTTTCTTTCTCGCTGTAACGTGATGATTGGTCGACAGGAAAGGGGCGACTAATAAGAACGCAGAGCGGAGTATATACCCTTTCCACCTACCCATCAGCACACTGGAGCAAGAGAGAAAGGTTATACTTTTATTTTCCTTTCTCTCCAATCTGACACATTGTTCTCTGCGTGCTGATTGGTCACCGAAGAGGGGTATATACCTCGTCGACCAATTGGCAACCCGCCGACCTTTGTTCGACCAATGTCAGCGGGAGAAGCGACAGGAAGGTATACTATGATTTTTTTTTTCGCTCTCGCACGCTTGTTCGCACTGCCGAGCGGCAAGGCTGCCTCTATAGGTGTATGGTCGAATATTTTTACAGCTGATTATTATGGGCAATAATTTTCATTACATAATTTATTTTTTATATTATGTAAGGTTTTTTGTTATTACAGTGTTGAGTTAAGATAATGTAGTTGTTTATTTAATTAAAAATTACAAAAGTTTTTATTTACCCAAAAATAGGCAAAGAACCATAGAAATTTACGACGTCGTAAATTTCTATGCAAAGAACGTACTCTTTTCTTTGACAAATATCACGTGACCAATGTATCACATGTTTGTCAAAAAAAAAATAATAAAAAAATAGTTTTGGAATATGTCCCAAGTAGTAAAGGGTGCGGTTTTTTATGATTTTCTCTATAAGGAATTTTTAACATTTTTGTAATTTTTAGATACTAGTAAAGTTTGGGACCGGCTCTTTGACCACAAAGGATTTTTAACTGGAGAAATTAATTTTACTCTAAAGGAATTTGAGGTAAGGGTAAGATATGTTCGAGGTTAGAAAGCTTGCAAAATTCGGGTCAAACTTTGGTATACAGTTTTAAATTTAGAGTCGTATTCTAAGAATAAGTGCCTATTTACAAACTTAACGTTAAGCTAGCGTTGCCGTTTCGCTGCCGCCCAAATTCGAACGACAACTAAAGTATATGACAACTCTGGCGACGCCGTTTATAAATGGTTATTAACTCCATAAGTTTTAACTTGCGAACGGGAACTGCAACAGCAGCGGAAACGGAACGTCAACTTTAAACATTAACCTTATCTTTATAAGAATATTGGCCCCAATACGATTGATGTTCTGCCACCCCTGATAAAAATATTTGTATTAAGTACATAGTACCAAATGCGAGACCCAATGTTAAGGGACAGAACATAAAAAATTGGTTGTTTTTGAAAATTAAAAGTCTTAAAGCTTGTAAAAAAATTGTCAAAATATGGATAAAATTTTACTAATTGGACATGACGCTGATATTAATGATTTTTTGCATATGGGAGTTTTATGGGGCTATGATTACGAATCTTAAACCAGTTTTTTCAGCAACCTCTGGTTTTTAAGGTAAAGGGCCTTCAAGTGGTCTAACCTCAAAATTCTTCCTTGTTGAAACTGATTACCATCAAATGGAAACATACATTGGGCACTTACATATTAATTAAAACCACTAAAATTTACAACACTTCATTTATAGTAAAAAACACGTCAAACCAATCCAGTTTTCTTTACATCGTAAGTATATATGTTGTAAAACTTTGTATTTTATAGTTTACGATGTATTTGTTTTTAATGTTTAAAGTGTCCAATCAGTGTATGTTCCCATTTGATGGTAATCACTTTCGGTAATTGTTTCGAAAGTTGCGGCCACGCCGAATTTGACCCATTTTGGTATACAGGGGTTGTTTGGGGCGCTGATCACGAATCTAAAAGAATTTTAATTCAAAATCGTTTTGAATTGTCATCAAATTTAAAAATAAAACTAACCCCATCTTCACTATATTCCCCCTTCTTTTTGAAAACATTTTTTTGATTTTAACACTAAATTGGCACAAAATATTTTATAACCCCATGTTAAAAACCTGTTTTTATATTAATTTCTCACCTTTTTTCTATTAAATTGCGAAGTTTTACTTTCCAACGTCGCGCCCCTGTTTGCTGAAAAAATCCCCATGGTTGCGGCATTTAAAAGTGAAGCTTTGCAATTAAATTGAAAAAAGGTGTAAAATAAAGATAAAAACAAGTTTTTAAAAGGTATTTATAAAATATTGTGTGTTAATTAAGTGTAAAAATTTCTTTGAAAATTTGTGTAATTGTCTTGAAAGACCTCTAAACATAAATGTCAAGGTCTGGCTGAAGGGTAGCGGCCCCCTACAACCCTTAATTTTTTTTTAATTTAAGGGTCGCGTTGCCAGGGGGCTGTTAGTCTCAATTTTTTAGTATCAGTCCTAATAAAAATAAGCCTTAATTGTAAAATTCTTAATTTTGCTTAACTAAAATACATCAAGTAATTGAAACTTTGATTAGAATGTCTAAAATTAAAAGTAAAAGAAACATTTTAAAGTCAAATCGGTTGTTATTATCCACCACTGATTTTTTCTCTGAATCAATGTCTCATGCAAATGACCGAGTCAGTTACTAGTAGAACCGATAGCCCATTCTACTGACTTCAGCAGGCCGTATCTTGGGACCCATTGAGTTTAGAGCTTTGTGCCCATGGAGACATTTGTTCAGGACGCCGAGACACGTGACATATCGCATATTTAACCTTATTAGCCATAACCACTTTTCCCATATCCATGTTGCAGGATCCTTTGTAAACTACTTTTAGTTTAGTAATAGGGTAGTTAGTTTCAATTTTTATGTTTGTTATTTATAGACCAGTTAAAAATTATTGTTTTTTATTTTTTCAGTACTTTTGCTTTGTATGAATGCACATTGCCCATATATGTAATTAAATAAATACATAAACACCCCCACCAAAAGCTGCATGTTTTGAAATGCTGTTGCCTGCCTGTTTTTTGACTTGTCGCAAGCATCCCTTAATCTAAGCTTTGTCCAAAACAAACTGTATCATTTAGAAATAAGAAATAAAAAACACTTTTGTTATGATACCCTTTGTGGAAAAAAAATCTTGTTACAATTAACCTGCTTCCGATCAGACCAGTATGAAGCCCACACCACCACCCCAGAGCTCGTTATTAGCGCCACTAATATTTATACTGCATTATAACTATGAAAAACAAGCATTCAGTTTACTGATGATACATGTTGGCAAATAACGAAAAGAAACCCAACAGAAAATTGCTTTATTAAGTAAGAGTGTGAGAGTTTGAGGTGTTTAATAATTGGGGTTGATGGATAAAGGTGCTAACTAACATTTTTTTTTAAGTAGACTCTTTGGTGGATTAAGATTCCTAATACCATTTACATCCTATGACCTTTATTCAGAATAATGTTACTGATACTTGCCGAGATACTGAAAAGCTAAAGGGGAGGAGATGTTATTATACTGCATTGTAAAAAACCTCTGGATTAATTCACTAAAACTTTCCTCCTAACAAATTATATTATACTTACCAACTAACACCTTAACCCATTTATTCCTTCAATTTACTATTAATATTTCAAGAATTTTGGTTTTACATATATTGTATAACAATACTCCAAGAGCTAACATTTAGAATATATGAACATGTAATTTAAACTTGTTTCCATATTTCCATATTATATAAATAATTATATGTTGTGTATTGTATTGACATGTCATATATATAATTGTGTGTAATTTAAATATGATCTCCTTTTTAGAAAATTAGTCCTAACCCCATCTAAAAATGATGTATATAGATTTAATAAACAATTTATTTTATTTATTGATTATGTAAAAATTAATGTAAATTTTTGTTTGTTTTCATCTCAAGTTGTAAAAATACACAGTACATTTATTTGTTTATTCATTTTTTCTTTCTAACTGGGTTTTTATAATTATATATCAAATTTTCCTTAATTTATTTTAAATATTGCAAATGTTTAGTTAAGGATAACATATCGTATTTGGGGTAAAACCTCTTTTTATAAATTGCTGTTTTTGTTCCTGATAATGGCAGCAACTTCATCTCAGGCAAATCACGCGCAGGTTCCAATTCATTTTCGTAGTTTGTCACTGCAGAGACAAATGCTATTTTCCGATCTATCGTTTAATAGTGAAATATAAAAAACTTGTAGTAAACATTAAAGTTTTTGAGAATTGTTAAATTAAGCTAATTACAAGGTAGGTGATTCGTAACTTTTAAAAGGTTTTTTTATGTTGTGGCAGTCCTCAACGGCAGGGCCTGAGTACTAACATACTGTGAAAGTCCTAAAAGAAGTAAGAGGCAGTTTATTAATGCTTAATTTAAAGATTTCCAAATTTAAAAATTACATTTTTGCAGCACTCCAAAATAACCTTGTTTCAATTATTAAATCCCTTAAATGCCGAATTATAATTTTATTTTCTGTTCTTTTCTGTTTTTGCTTATTTAAAGGTTTGGAATAGAATAAGTGCAATTACCATTTAAATTCAACTTTAGCGGTGCGCAAACGGTATTAGGCATGTATTCTTATCTCTGTTATAAATAAAAACTTGTTTATTTATTGAAAGTTATAATTCCATTCTCTTTTATTCATAAATAAAATATTGATACGTTTTTCTCTACTCCAATTAAAAGAGAATTATCTGAATCGTTTATTTTTGCATTTCGGTTTTAATAACGTGCTACTACAGTTTCTTGGTTTTTTTTGAAAAGGTTTGGTAAATCACGCTGCTCAAAAAATGTAAAATGTTGTGTTTTATGTGTAAAAAAAATAATTGTTTTTAAAATTAGTATATTTTATTTCGCAGTATGTTTTAATTGCCCAAAGATTCTGTGTGACCTTTAAATTAAATCAGATATTTAAATTCTGGTTATTTCTTACCTCAAACTATTCACCTCTCTGGTTTTTGCTTGCTTGCCTTCTCGTCGTTTGTTTAAATTGTAGGTATTTCCTAGGATTTTTTTTACGATATTTATTTTGAATTGAACTTTTTAACCTATAATTTTTAAAAACTGTGTTATTGGTAAAAATCCAGATTTTGGTACAGCCATTTCATACAAATGAGAATTAGTTAGTGAAATTTATGAGGAAAATTATCTACAAAATAATTGTTTCTTAGTTCAATATTTTTGGAAAAAAAGGCTAAATAATAATTGAGAAAGACCACAGTAGACAAAAAAATGGTGCAAGAAACGGGTACAGCCCTTCTAAATAAAGACGGGAAACATAAATGCTCGACACTTGTTAGTTTTAATAGGGACGTAGATTCATAAGTATTAATTTATTTACTCTAAATCTTATATGTTTTAAGCCTTATTTTTTTAAAGTTATCTGATGTATTTAATATGTACAATTTAGTTTAGAAGAAATTTAAACAGTGACATAAGACTATATTTTTCAGCTGAACTGACATTACTTATCTCGAAAATTGTCCTGCGTCTGTTTTCGCGCATTTACTCAATTCTCGTTAAAATATAGATTATGTTCAATATTTTTGTTGTCAAAATTTTATTTAGAAAAAATTAACGTGTAAAGCACAGAAAATTGTTTAAATTTTCGACGTAATTATGCAAACATTTTCGAAATAATTATCTTAGATATTTAAAAACGGCTCTTCAATACTAGATGACAGTTTATTATATATTAAATATCCGACACGATGTATTCCATGGCTCCGACCCCATAAGGCTTGGAAGGCCGTCGGTAACAAAGACCACTCCTTGCGTTCGCTCGGTCAGTAATCTTCGTCCAAATTCATTTGCCTCAGTAGACCGAGGAGGGACCTAAGTACAACGGATTTCTGCCTTTTTATCACCTGCATGCAGGAATACAATTCACATCCCTCAACACCTTACTTCATGCCCCCCAAAATGCCAATAATAAGAACAACCAATCACACGTAATACTCCGGATAGAGCCTTCGAAGTTCGCCCAGAAGATCTTGATATTTTGCTCGTCTCCCGTTCCTTTATATCGATGTTATTTTCCGCTGGGGCGGAAAACTTTATTACATACATAGAGTGATTTGTTTTATCTAAGAGAAGGAGGTCAGGTTTATTGGCGCGAATTTGATGCTTAGTTGGTAACGCATAATTCCAATATATGCGACATTACTGTCTCAATATCACCGGGAGCGAACGCAGAATTGCTGTTTTATCAGTGCCATAGGAATGTCTGAGGTGAAGTACCCGAAGCTCATCGGTATGTCGGTGGATGTAACCACTGACCGCATGCACTCGGCAAGCTGACAGTAGGTGCATAAGGGTTTCGGGTTGTTGTCGTCAGGCTCGACAAGCAGTATCAGGGATGTTGGAAAACTGATTTCGTTATATCTATGTGTTAATCACCCAGTCTTGGCATGCTTGTAGGAAACCCTCGGTCTCAGGCTTGGTTTCAAGATAGATTGAGTCTTTCTATGTTTCTGTAATATACTTCAGACTGAGGTTTTTTATTGTGTTGTTCAAAGAGCATCTGCTTTTTTGACTGCACTTCTTACAGTTTTAGACTCAAGTCTTATCAGTGATTGGTCGTCATAAGGTTCTCTTGCAAATTTGAGTCCAAATATCTTCGCTGCTCGTTCCGCTGCCATAAATAGAAATGCCCCAATATTAGCTATTTCGTGTGCCCTTACTAGTTGCAGCAATGGATCCGTGCAATTGGCAGAGCGAGATTTAAAACCAGCCGATCATGCATACACTCGAAGCTTAAAAGGCCACGACCTCCTTGGTGGCGTGGGAGGTAAATACAAAAGAGTAAAGCAATACTGCTAACCTGTTATTACCATGAATTATTTATTTCGGATCCCCAAAATATCCGTTAACGTCGCCTGTAGTTGCTTCTGAGCTATGTCTTTACAGCTCTAACATCTTGAGTACGGTTTTGGTCGATACCTAAATATCGATAATTTTCCTTGTTTTGTAGAGGAGGTAGTAGCGCACTATCAGCAAGCATCTAAATCGTTCCCGTATCGGCCCTTCTGTAGCCTTAGTTTAGCACACTTGTCGATGCCAAACTCCATTCCAACATCTCCGGTATATTCGTGAACCACTTTAAGAGACTGTTGAAGGTCTCGCTTGCTAATTGCGTAGAGTTTCAGGTCATCCATATAAAAGAGATGGGTATATTATTATTATTATTATTATGAATTTATTATTATTATTTTAGGAAAAAAGAGGCGACAGCGACGTAGATAATTTATTTAGCACAATTGAAAATATAACTGATATTAAGGATACCCAAATAAACCGTCTGAAAGACCTAGTTAATGAGAAACTTATTGATGGCAACCAACAGTTAAGTGCTTCCTTAGAATTGTGCAGTAAATTTACAGATTTAGAGGAAAAATATACACAGGTAAAGGTAATAACAAAGCAAAAAAAATATTAAAAGTAGGACGTAGTTAATAGAAAAATGTATTCCTTAAAGTATTTTATTTTAAATTTTGTACCCTGAAAAACACAAAGAAATAGTTGGACGAAGCGTCGCGAACGGAATCGTTGCGAAGGGAAATCTAATTTTTCGCCAGAAAAATTGACATGCTTATAAATGAAAGTCCGCTCACTTATGCGACGCGAACAGAAAAAAATGGGCGGACATGCTTTAAGATATGCCTTACCTAAATAATCTATTGAATGTTTAATAAACCGACAAACAGAAATACTTTAAAAATCTAATGTCAAAAGCAAGTAAAAAAATTTACGGTTTCTTGTTCTGTTCTTCCTCCATAGTGGCGATTAAACTTAGTACAAAGTAATCCTCTTTTGACGAAGTTGTGCTGTCGCCTTTACTAAATAAGATACCGGGTTCGAATGTTAGAAATAAACAGGATTCGCTGCCGTTCCATTCAAGACGCGACGCGACGCAACAGATTACAAACAGAATAGAAGGAAGGAAATACTTTTTTTTAGAGGAATCCGAACTTTTTCAAAGTTGCTGTGGCTATAAATGTAATTTGTTTATGTCAAATAAGGCCCGTCTCGATAGTAACACTCGCAAGGTTAAATGACTCTTTGTTTTGCAAAAGTTCGCAGCTTATGAGTAAGGAATTAGTATTGGCCAAGTACAAAAAGTACAAAAAAAGTATCATTAGAAGAGTTAGCTTTTTGAATCAATAATTGCAAATGTACTTATAAGCATCTTAATCAAGGAGTATTTCTGCTTACCAGTGGCGGCTGCGGCTCGTGGTTTGTCTAACAGGAAGGGCTCAACATACAAAAGTAAAAAATAACATACATCTTACACAGATAGGTAAAATTAGGTATAATAGGTCCCATTTTTTAATTTTAGGTAAAAATAGATTATAATAAATATTTTAATATAAGCAAATACATCAACTCTATTTTTTGAGATGAGAGTCTATTCTTCTGTTTTTGTTACCAATAAACTTTTCAATCCCTTTTTCAATAAAGATCATTGTAAGAGCATTCAATCTTTCTTTGCCCTTAGTATTTTCCAAAATCTTTTGATTCATTTTAAAGTTGAAAAACACCTTTCAGTTTCTAATGAAGTTATTGGAATGGTAGCCAAAATTTTTAAAACCTGAAAAATTGTTTTAAATGCATCAATTATTGTCTTCACTGCTTATAACAAAAAACCTAGCTGTTACTACTTCTTTGTTTAACTGCAAGGTAAAAAAGGACACACGTACACCCATTGCGCATTAGGTTCGTCCAATTTTAGTACCGATTATAGTTTATTAGAAATAATAACTTGATTTTTACCATTTTTTAAATAAAACTAATAAAAGTCAATCCTTTCAGATAAAAAAAAAATGTTCCCCTAAACCTACCAAACGTGTTGGCTTTAGAAGAAGAGGAACAATATAACTTTTATTAAATATGCAAAAACAGTTCGTTTTAGTTTGAGTAATTGTTTTTAAAAATTTGTATTAAAATTTTTTGAAAAAATCTTATCTGTTTTGTTCTATTTATTCCTAATAATACACATGTTTTTTGTTGTCCAAGTAGACCAGTGGGATATAATGTATAGCTTTTTCAGAACATTTTTATTTTCCTGGTATTTAAAAACATTTTAAAAGTGATTGAGCAGATAACTACCTTGGAATTATGATGTACAAGCATATAAGATTCCAAGTGGGATTTTCGTGAGATTGTGTGGTATTCCGTAGAATACCAATAGAATTCCGTGGAACTTCAGTGAGATTTCATGATATTCGGGTGCCAACTACATTAAAAAGTGCACTATGGTGCAATTTTATCAAGGAAATATGAAGACTAGGAAAGTATGAAAAATGTGGCTGTATACTCTAGAAAATGGTAATTTTTATGCCGTTAAAAATTTAGATATGACCCTAGAAGTAAATAAAGCATTTCAACAAAACTACCTCTCTTCAATACCATAATAGTTTAACTTATCAAAATATAACAATAATACAATTAAATTTTTTTCATGTATAATAAATAAACAAATTATATAAATAATTATAAATGTTTTTAAACAAACACCAAACTAACAAAACAAATTAATTTGGGGTTATGTATACTTTCCCAACATTTCTGTAGAATTCGACACATACGGAGGTCTTGCTTTTAGGCGATCAGTTTGATCGACTTCAAGTGTGTTGTTCTGAACAACAACAACAGCTAATGGACAAATATGCAGGAGCACTAAAGCAACCCGCGGCGTCGTCGTCCTTTTGTCATGTCAACCGCGACGTATGTTGCGAATTCCAAGCTTTACCGTCCACGGGCGGGTTTTCGAGACCCTAGCCGCATTCAGTTCTCGGCTGAGCTCGTTATCGCGAAATTTATGTTTTTTTTTTAATAAATATATGTATAAGTATATATTTATTTTATTTATTTATAGTAAATATAAAAGTGTAACGTAAATATATGTGTGTTTATGATTTTTTTCTGGAAGGGCAGCGCCCCAGAGCCCTCCCTGACGAGCCGCCACTGCTACCGAAATTATTATAGTCAGCCTGTCATTTGTAAAATGAAAAATATATAAAATAGCCTATTCAAATACACATTTCCAAAGGTTCATTTTGTTATGTTCAATAATAAAATAATAATTAGTTAAATTCAACCTCATTTTTATTATTTATAGAGCACTCAACTGGAAGAGAATCGAATTAAGAGAAAAGACATATGGGATAAATTTATGGATGATATTACGTCAAAATATTCAACAATAAACGCTGAATTTGAAGAAAAAGGATAATTAAAAAGTTTTGAAGATCTAAAAAGAGATTAAAAAAAGTTAAAACATGACTCCCACTGGGTCAAAAAAAAAACCCCCTGTTTTTTGTTAATCCTTCTCAAAAATTAAGGAGTTATATAAATAATATAAAAGTAAGTGATTTTCCCAAATAGGCATTAAAACTTTCTATGCAAACCAAAGACACACCAAGTCGGAAACTCTCAAACCCGTTATCTTAAAACAGAATGAAAAAAAATTTATTAAATCATTAAATTTAGATTCAGATTCCAAATGGCCCGGACGATTGAACATTTACCAAAAAAACCCAAGCACCTGTGACAAATACGAAATTATTAAGCCTACAAGATCTAAGGCTTTACATTATACAAACTAAAAATGTTGATAAAGCAGAAAGTTTTTTTAAATGATTAATGGAGCGTCAGAAATTATTTTCCCAAAAAAACGAAGAAATTCCAAAAAAAAAATTGGACAGACGGTGTCAGAGGCTTAAGGCAGAGCAAAAAACAAAGTACCAAGATATGACTAAAAATGTCGATATTTTAAAGGGAAGATTCCCTAAAAAACAATGGGTTATCAAGTAAGTTACCACTGTTTTTTTTTTGTTTATAACAGTAAATTTTTGTCCTAAGTAATTCCATTAAAATGGCATCGAAACGGTTTTGATTTCATATACCATGAAATTAAAAGGTTTTAAAATATCTGAAAGGGAAAAAGAATTTTAATTAAAAAATCATAATGTCCCATTCTTTAATTTTACCTGACTTATTTATAAATTTTTTTTTAAAAAAATTTAAATTGATAAAATCAAGCTTTTTTAAAAAAATTTTTAAATTACATTTATTGGATTGCATTTTTAGGTTATATGGGGTTAGTTCCCATTATAACTTTTTAAAAATTTGGGAATCCACAATTTTCTATTATCATGCAAAAACATTTTAGATTTTGCTATTTAACTTTAAATAACCTAAATGATGTTCCAAAAAAGGAAATACAAAATTATCTATTTTATCTTGGTAATGCTACATTTTGAACAATTTGTTTTTACTAAAATCGTTGATTGGTCTCTGTAGCTACTTTACTTAGGGGGTTTTGCCAATTTCAAAATGTTAAAAGTTATTTACAGCCATGTAATTTTTATTTAATTTTTTTCCAACCCCTGGATAACTAATTTCACAATTTTTTTTATTGGTTTTAGACAAGGCAAAGAATACTCCAAACTCTAAAAAGTATGTTTTCCCTTACCTATTTTTGTGCAGCACTGTCAGTCTAAAGTCACGAGCCGCCACGGGAAATGCGTAATTATTAACATTATTATTAATTATATTTTTTTTTTTTTAACTTTAGTGAAGATGATGGGCACCTCTGCAGTGTTTCAGTTTGTAGTATCTGTCCTCCTGGATTGCTTTTGGTTTATGGTGGGTTACTAATTGGATCTCTGGTTTTGGTTTAGACTTCCCCTTGGCATCATTTTTCCAAACTGTCGCGTTTGACTCTATTTCCTAGCGAAGAAACTAAATGAAATATGGAGTTTGAATTTGTTTGAAGAAGATAAAAAAAGTGGACAGGTGTGTTGAGATTCCGTGTGTTGGAAAGAAGGTTCCATGAAAAATATCACAATTGTGAATTCATCAAATATTTTTAATGTATTTTTTTAAATTAAACTTTGTTTATCGTTATTCAATAAAACTTTTTTTAAAATTCTTAAATAGCATGCAAGGAGATGGAAACAACTACAAAAAAAAATTTAAAAAAAATTTTTTCTTCCCATTCCCCGGAGTCCAAAAATTTTAATGTTGTTTTTAAGGGTTGCGATTATCAAAATCGGTTTAAAAAACTAGAAGATCCCAAATATGATCCACCCCCAACTTATAATATTGCCGCAATCGATCTAAAATTTTGATAAAGGGTTTGGGGAGCGTCTAATAATGGAAATCTAATTAAAATAAAGGCACAGCAACTAACAACCAGCTAGGACTCTTCGATGGCGCGCATGTTTGCGTTGATCCTCGCGCACGTCGCCATTTTGGGCTAGAACATGGCAGTAGCGTCGGCGGCTTGGTCGCTATGATCATTTTGTTCTAGATTTTGAATCAGTGGACATAGGCGTGCTTAAATTTGGTGAATACCGATTAAGTATATTTTATAGTTGTGAGTTGTGATTATTATGGGTTTACCAAAGGGGACACGTTTGTGCTGCTAAAGGGGTATAATAAACAATATAATTCTGATAGGACTTTTTTCGGTTTTTCCCAGGGATATAGACAGGTAAGCAATAATCTAACTAGTAACTCGATATATGTAAGTAATTTTAATGTTCTTGGGGGGGACTTCAACTTTTCCTTACATTTGTTTGGGAATAATTTGGTTTTAAAAAATTTGATTTTGTTTTTTAAAGACAAGGGGAAATTTTTAAAAACTTTTTTATACACACGTAAAAAAACGATTCAATAAAAATGTTTTCTTTATATAATGAATTAAAAAATATGAGAAATATACATTACAGTATTAAGATTTCTGGCCAAATTAAGGAACCTGCCTAATAAAAATGAACAAAAACGCAAAAACAAAAATTAAAAACGCCATACGTTATAGGCACCAAAAAAAATTTTTTAAAAAAAATTTTTAAAAAAATATAAGCTATTAAAATGTATTTTTTTTTTTTTTTTTTCCGTAAAAGGTTTTTTTTTTAATTAGGGAGGTATAGAGTAATGGGATTTTGTAAATATGGATACATTACGGATTAAATTGGAAAAATGGTCCCAAATTTTTATTAATAAAATTATACTAATGATAGTCCCTAAACAGGTAATTATTTTTAAAATGTAAATTAACATAAATATTTTGAGTCCACCTTAATGGATTTTTTAAACAAATTACAACCTAATTTAAGTATATTTTACCTGGCTTTCCAAAATTTAAAAATTAGCAAATAGATTCTTATCTAAAAATTTTTTACCCTAAATAGTCAAATTTCAAGATACATATTATGCATTTCCCAAAATCAGTCTTTCTGGTAATGAAATTACAAAATTTTCCCTTTCTTTTTTTAAGCAACAAACCATACAAAATTTTAACACAATTCTTTTATATATCATTGACATTAATCAATGCTTTTTTTTCAGGGCCAGAATATGGGTAATGAATTAACCAGAAGACCTAATGGAGAACTTCTGCAATAATGTCACGGTTGTGTTAGATCATTTGAACAAAAAATGTTTCAAGTCATCTTCGTAAGCGACTGAACTTTAACCAATCCCCTTTATTCCCATTATGAAAGGGGGTTCAAGACATTTTTGAAATTGAAAATTCCCTTTTTCTCACCATTGCTACTTTTTGCAAAAATCCCGGGACGAAAAAAAAGTCATAGTCCCGCTTCACCTGTATCTGCGGGATCTAGATCAGATCTTTTTCAAGTGACGGGAAACTTCCCGGAAAAAATTCAAGAACTCTCTGCAAACTCGGTGGATCAAGCCAACTTTCCCAGCTTTGGAAGGATGGAAAAACTCTTCCTTGGTTTGGATGTCACCAGTCCATTGGTCCTTCTTCCCGTTGATTGGGTCTTGATTTAATCCCTCCCTTTGGGTACTGAAAGTGGATCCCCTTATCTAAGGGTTACTCAAACTCAAACAGTTTGACTATAAT
Organism: Listronotus oregonensis; assembly: GCA_019359885.1. Taxonomy (NCBI): domain Eukaryota; kingdom Metazoa; phylum Arthropoda; class Insecta; order Coleoptera; family Curculionidae; genus Listronotus; species Listronotus oregonensis. The sequence goes on from JAHBCN010000643.1 coordinate 37,264, forward strand.
ACCCCCAAATCCAAAAACAGGAAAACAAAAGGACGCTAACACAAAAGAAAAAAAATTGCAAAGGGGAAAAAGGCGCTCAAGGAAAAGTTGGAAAAAGCAGTTCATAATATTTCCGGAGCAGTACCAACACTTACACTCAATTTTGCAAGTCCCCGATGTATGACATAAAGGCCAAAAATTAGTATGCGCGAAAAAAGGAAAATAAAATTATTAAAAACCCAGAAATTTAAACAAATTTTTGAGATTGTTTATGGATAAATTTTTAAAAAATTCCTTAAAGGTTTACTCTTGCAATTATTTAAATATAGCCCGCATGACAAGTTAGATGACTCTCCATTTTTTTGTTTTTTAAAAGCGTATGAAAATAAAAATAATGACATTTTCGCAATTTGACGATGCCCAATGATATTTTTTTTGCAGTTATAATTCAAATAGAAGGTTTATTTAAGCACATTTGGAGGTTTTTATCACAAAATCTGCAATAATTATAAAATATTTGGATTTGCGAAAAATATACATACTCCTACCCATGTAAAATTTTTCCCCAAAAGATTTGCAATCAAATTATTAAGAGTTCATGTATTATCTCTTAAAAATATTAACTTTAATTTTAAAAATATAAACAAAAATAAATTGATCATATGGAGGAATCAATAAAATTATATAGCCAAAAATATGGTTTTGATGTCAATTTTTTTTGCGTCCCCCTCAAAGTATTATATATACTAATTAAGAAGTAAATACTAGATATAAAACGATTTAAAATCCCCACGTGTACATTGTCTTTTTGATTCCGTTGAAATATTATGTATTTTAGTATTTATTTTAATTTAAGTGTCTACTGTTTATTTGTGGTTTTTAGGTAATTGACCACATTTTTTGTTTGTTTTATTTTTCGACCCGTGAAATTAAGCTGTAAATATATTCTTTATAAATAAATTATATATTTATATTGTTCCCTTATGTTTTTTAATTTAATTTTCCTGAATATGTTACTTTAATCACCAATAATTAGCATATCACCCGAAATTAACCAATAAATAATAATCTGATAATACGGTACTGTTCAATAATAAAATTTAAAAATAAAATATCCTTAATAGGCGCTGACTTCTATCCCCGGTGAGAGAGCGACAGCGCGAGTTTGGCCTGTTTTATCTTTTTCTGTTCCAAACCAATACATCAAAGGTGCCGCTTGAGAGTCTTTCGTCTTTCAGCTGGTTGTTAGTTAAGCTGTGGTAAAGGTCAGTTGGTATAGCTGATAAGTAGGAGAGAAAGGGGCATAATGCCAAATAAGAATACAGGATCAGATTTAAGTTCAGATTTGTTTTGGAGGTAAAAATTGGAGGGTGGGGGAGACTAAAAGACAATTTGTTATCAATTTTATAATATGGGGTATTGAGAATTCACTGATTACAAAAATTGGGACCGCTTGGCGCGGGAAAGGGGGCCGCGAAATGTCACAAATTTTAATTTCTGTCCAATGTGCCCTAAATTTTATATAGGATGGGATAAGTGGTCGTTGATAATGACAACTTGGTTTGAATTAGAAATAAAAGGGGATATAGGATTGTATCATAAGTGCCAAAGACCAGAGGGTTAACAGTTTTTATCCTTTTTTTTCTTTCATTTATTGAGTAGTATTATGTTATGGCGATATTGTTAAATATACAACAGGTGTTACGCACGACCAATCAGCATGTTGTAGCGAGAGAGAAAGGAAGGTGACCGATTTTTCTTTTTCTCTCGCACCTTCAAGCATCATATACCTGCTAGAGGCATCCTTGCCGCTCAGCGCGAACAAGCGTGCGAGAGAAAGAAAAATCGGTCACCTACATTTCTCTCTCTCTCTCTCGCTTCAACGTGCTGATTGGTAAGCAGGATACATAACCCCTTTCACCCACTAATCAGCACCAAATTACCAATGTAATGTGCTGCTTTAATAAGTTGCTCAATATCCAAGGCGTGTTGTTAAATTCATCAGATGGTTTAGCGCTGAAATCTATCGTGACGTCACACTAGATAACCGCTAGTTTTATCCTTGTCCATATACTACTAAAACAACGGCTATCTTTCTTTAGCGCTTTTCCATCAATTAATTTAAAAACGGCTTGATGAAACAGCGATTAGTGCGCACGATTCATCGATGAATTTAACAACACGCCTCAACCTTTTGAAAGCTCTTTAAATTTGAAAAAAGGAATTTTTAACTCGATGTTCGCACTTTACAAGTTTTCTCTAATGGATTAAGTTCAAACAATCCAGTTGGTATCGGTGCTAATAGATGTCGCAGTGATCTTTAAAACTCGAAAGCTGCTCTCCTACCCGTGGGTGAGTGTCATTAATTTAAATTTACTATGACTCATAGTATATAGTGTCTCAATAAATAAAATTAGCTACAACCTTGTTGCATTAGCTGTACCAACCAGAACTAACCCTTTTTATTCTGCATCTCATTTTTTTGGTTTTGTATACCAACGTAAATGTCATACACGTTTGTTCATCTGTCATATCATATCGCTCCTTTCTTTTACTTTTTACGATGAAATGTCTCACTAAGGGGCCGTCTATTAATTACGTGAGGCACTTAGAGTGGGGAGGTGGTCGAGCCGAATCTCACCTATAATACCACGGGGGGGTAGGGGTGGATTTACGCAAAGGTTGAGTAGGCTAAAGCCTAGGGCGGCAAATTTACGATTAATTTTAAAAAAAATGTAATCCTAATTTTTAATGATATAATTAATGATTTTGCAGAAAAAAAGGTTTTAAGAAAAATGTTAGTATAGGGTTTTGCCTATAATTAAATATCACATAGTTTAAAAAAAGACTTATTTATTTTAACATTTTAATTTATATTTGGTTTTTATATTATGAATTTTGTTTGTTTTAAAGAATTGGTATTTAATTTTTTATATGATTTACTTTTGTTAAATTTGTTTATTAAATTTTTATGTGCGGCAAAAAGTTAAATCCGGCCCTGCGTGGAGGAAAGTGGGGTTCTCCGCAAATATCAGGTAATTTTTTTTTACAAAAGAAACAGTGTAAAATCGCGAGAAAACTAGGTTAAAATAAGTTAAACATGTTTCTTCACTAAAATATAGCTAATCCTATACAAGCTAATCTTACATAATGATATGTTCTCACCGTGATTCTAGACTACGTTTTTAGTAGTTTTAAATACTAGTCTTAACTACAGCCTTAAATGAAAATAAATCCGACGCAATCAAGTACAGATTAACGCAGGCACGTAGCCAGGGCCGAGGCTGAAGCCCCCCGAAATTCGTATAAATTTTGTTTACATTTATCCAAACGTATCTAACAGAGAGAAAATGTATTAAAAAAATTGATTAATTGATATTGAGACTTGACATATTATTTTTATTCATAAAAAAATTAATATTAAAGAAGACAGTGAAGAAAGACAGTGTCTTAACATTCGTCGAACTCTTCAACTCGGTTTGCATAAGTTTGGAAGAGATTTCTAAGACGAGGCGGAACATTTCTTCAACAGCCTCAGCTTTGTTGGCAGCCATGGAGAAGAATGAATTTATCGTCGGTTTATCGTTTGTGAGAAACTTTTTAGTCTTACTTTGCCGTTTTCTTTGCTTCTTCAAGAAAAGTCTCTGATCTGGTATCGGCCTTGCAACATGCAAAAGAGGTTCTAAACACTCTAAGAAATCATCGAAAAGATGCAAACAAAATCTTCAACGAAATTTTCAACTCGGCATCGAGACTTTCAGAAGAATTGTTCGAAACTGACTTGAAGGTTCCACGACTTACAACAAAGCAGACGAAGCGCGCCAATCCACAAATTACTTCGGCTAAAAACTATTACAAGGTGGCCGTCTTCATCTCTTGCTTTGATAGTTTGATTTAAAATTTAGCAGACATATTTATTTCAAATGAAGATGTTATTCCAAGTTCCCAGGTGCTTCTTCCAGGCTTCCTTTCTATTGAAATGAAACAAATAAGTTAGAGAATTTGGCACTGTACATGAATGACAGAATGTCACTCTCTGCAGTAAAAGCTGAGTATAAACTATGGTGTGAAAAAGCTCCCACCATAGATGCTAACCTGGAGGTGCTGAAAGTGTTAGAGTACTGCGATTCAGTCTATTTTCGTTCAATTAGGTACCTACTCACCGTCTTAGCTACTTTGCCTGTGACAACAACTAGTGTAGAGAGATCATTTCCTACAATGAAAAGAATAAAAACTTTACCACGTAGTGTGATGAGCGACAACAGACTGGGTGCACTGGCAATGATTTCAGTTTACTGGGATATCACCGTGGAGCCAGACAAAGTGATCGACATTATGGCTGGGAAAAAGATCAGAAGATTGCTTTTGTAGTTGCAGCCTTTTAAAACTTAGATTAGATAGATAGATAGAAACTATTATTATTTAAAAATTTTGTTGGTGCGAAACATCTGTTTTTATGTTATAAGAGCTCCTTCTCCATTAAAGTTCTGGATACAAATCTGATAATAGAAAAATAGTAAATTCCTCCCCACTGTTTCATGAAATCTCAAAGCCCCCCCGAGAAAAAATCCTGGCTACTGGCCTGGATTAACGTATTTACAGTAAAATACGCATTTAGAAAAATCTAACTTAAGATTAAGTGTGGGGAGGGAGTCGAAAAATCGCATAAATCGCTTCACGTAATTAATGGATGAGATGATGTAAGATGTTTTTTACATTAACCCATACGACAAAATTATTAAAAAATTAATTTTAAATTAATTTTTTAATAAGTATTAAAAATGGCAAAATTCTTGATGTAACTAAGTATAGTCTACCTTTAAGTTAATATTTAATAATAGTAATAAATATATCACTTGTGTGTTTTAAAATTGATGGTCCGACTTATTAATAGACCGTATTTTAAATAAAATAAAAGAAACTAAAAAAAAGGCATTTCATCGGCTACATTTATTTTGACGTTTGGAGTATTTAATAGTGTGCTTTAAATTTGATGTCTTGTTTTGAGGTGGAAAGAAAGAGGAAAAACCGATCCAGCGTTAAGAGGCCCCACTCTGCAAAACATTTTGCATACGAAATTTGACATATATTCAAATGGTTTTAATAGAAATTTCTACTAAAACCATTCGAAGATCTGTGAAATTTGGTATGCGAAATGTTTGCAGAATAGGATCTCTGGGCAAGCTTTGAGCGATAACATAAACGAGTCCAGCGTCGGTAACCGCACAAGCTATCTTCTGCTTGTTAGACAACAGCCGAAAAGCCCAAATTTGATGTCTTAACTCAAATAGGCAGTTTTAGACTTTTAGTCCAGTTTTAGAAATCGCCCCTTTTGTTTTTCTTTTACTTATTTATTAGTATTTAATTAGGCCAAAAATTGAATTAGTCTTATTTTTCTAAATTATTATTATTAATTAATTTAATTTAATTACTTAAAATTATACTATATTTTAATACGACAGGCAGAACGTGTACATGACTATTTATTTGGTGCCTAACCTAGATTACACTGGTGCATCTACCCAAATTATTTCGACGTGCTTGTTCGGGGGTAAATAAAAAATCTGGAAATTCTTTTATTAACTAAAAATATAAAGTTTATAGTAATGTCACGTCTTATGGCTAAAGTTAAGGACGATCTCTCTAGAAGCTGTGCATTGAATATGCGACCTGTGTGTCATAAATCAGCTATAATTTACTTGCTGAATATAACTCTAATTCATAAAACCTGTTTAATACTCATCATAACGGGGCGTGGCCTAAAAATTTCGGGTCATTGTCAATCTCTCCTATTTTTCAAATAGCTTTTAAAAAGGACAAACGTGCCAGAATAGCGTAACTTTAAGAATATAATGATTCTAAATATGCATAAGCACATTCATACTCTGAGCCACACAACTTTGATGATAATGTTTAAATTATACACCAAAAAAATGATTCCTTTAAAATTTAACTTTTTTTTATCTTGGGACAGTCCAAGAAGGCTGGTGCCTAAGTACTAACGTGTACCGTGGGTGTCTTAAGTGTGGTGAGAGGGAGTTTGTTCACACGGGATTTAAATATTTGGAGATTGGGAGAAGGAAAAACTTCTGCGGGCAGCAGGTTCCATAGTCTTGACACTCTAGGGATGAAGGAACGAAGAAAGCGGAAAGTTCGGAGCCTCCCTAACTGAACTGTAAATAGATGCATAAAAGTTGCACTACGTGTTGCTCTGTTGGGAGCTGCCAGAGAAGGGATTATACTGGCCAAATTTCCCTCTGAGCAGAAGCCGTGAAAATACCTATAGAAGAGCGACAGATCCCCTACAGCACGACGGTGGGCAAGAAGAGAAAGCCTTTCTGTGAGCGTTGAATCATTAACAAGACGAACAGCTCTTCTTTGAATGGAGTTCAGAATGCTAAATGTTGTAGGGGACGCCATTCCCCAGACATGAGAACAATATTCTAAAGAGGGTCAAATTTTGGGATACATACAGAGTTTACAGATTGGAAGAAGAGAAATATTTTCTGGCTCGGAAGAGGAATCCAAGTTTTTTTGAAGCTGCCGAGGCTATGGATGTAATGTGTTTGTGCCAGTTGAGGTTATTTTCAAAAGTAACGCCAACAAGATTAAACGACTCTTTGTTCTGCAGAACTTGGCCGCTCATATGTAAGGGATGAGCATTAGCAGACTTTTTCGCGACAGCGAACATGACTGTGTTTTTTGAGGCATTAAACTGAACAAGATTTTTGGCGCCCCAATCCAAGATAAGTTTGAGGTCTTGTGAAAGAGATATCTGCATTGACCTGCCTGCGTTTGTTTTCCAAATCAGAATTACATGGTGGCTTAAGAAATAAAATACTATAGTGGACGGTACTATCGTCAGCAAAACTATGAATGGGATTGATTGTGGAAGGGAGAAGATCGTTAATGTGTAAAAGAAACAGCGTGGGTGCCAGCACTGAGCCCTGGGGCACCCCAGCATTAACCTGGTACAAGCTGGAAGAATGACCACCTACAGTAACTGATATACGTCTATTAGAAAGAAAACTGGATAGCCAAGAGCAAAGCTTAGGTGGAAGACCGTAAGAAGGAAGTTTGTTAAGAAGTCCATCATGCCAGACCTGATCGAAAGCTTTGGATATGTCAAGAGCAACGATCTGGGATTCACCAAGAAACTCAAGGGACTTGTTCCAGTTGTGTGAGACAAAGGAAAGAAGATCAGCTGTGGATCTACTGTGACGGAATCCATACTGTCTATCATGTAAGATCTTATGTTTTTCCAGATACTTTAAGATTTGGGAATTAATGATTTTTTCCAGTACTTTGCAATCAACAGAAAGAACAGATATAGGTAGGTCTTTAGTAAAAGGGAGAGCTTTGGATCCTTTTTTGGGGCCAGGTTGCACACGTGCAGCTTTCCAACTCTCCGGGAAAATGCCCTTGTCGTAAGAGATTCGAAAGAGGCCAGTTAGGATGGGTGCAAGCTCGGGAGCACATTTTTTTAAGACGATTGCTGGTATGCCATCCAGCCCAGACGATTTTTTAGTATTAAGAGAAGAAAGAATACGCTTGATCTGTTTGACTTTAAAAATTATATCGGACATTTTATGAGAAACAGGGACAACTGTTGGAAGAGGAAGATTAATAGGAGGATCAAGCGTAGAATTGGCAGCAAATTGTTTGGCAAATAGTTCGGCTTTTCCTTTGGAGGTAGAGACAATTCCATCTTCAGAGATTAGGGGTGGAAAAGAATTTGTGCAAAAGTTCTGACTAATATTTTTGGCAAAGGACCAAAAAGCTTTACTACCATTTGAGCAAGAGAGAACTTTATCTTTTATTCGATTGTTAAAACGGTCTTTTGCTTCTGAGATGGTCTGATTATACTTATTTCTTGCTTCGATGCTAGCCTGTCGATTTTCGGGACTGGGGTTTTGAAGAAACTTTTTGTGGGCTTGAAGTTTTAAAAGTCTGGCTTTGTCACAGGATTTAGAAAACCACGGTTTGTGATTTGATGTTATGGCGCTCTTTTTAGTGTGGGGAATATGGGTCTCAATGCCTAGTTGAATTGTTTCGGTAATTTGTTTACATATTTCGGAAGGTTCGAAAGCCTTTCCCAAGGGTAGCTGGCAAAGAAATCTCTCAACCATCCCAGTCGGCCGAGTTGTAGTGCCAGACGGTTCGTGGCGACATGCGTTCAGCTACCTCAAAATGGGTGGAGTATGATACGGTGACTAAACCATGGTCAGAGCGACCAAGGGAGTAGTTACTGATGCTTGATAGAGTTCGGGGGTGGAAGTAAGAAAGGGATCTAGGGGGTTACAATTATGGGTGGGAACCCTAGGAAAGTAGGTAGGTTCCATAATTAGATTGCTGAGCGAGTTGCTGATTGCGAAATTGTCTGCTGCTCTGCCTTGTGTATCAGTTAAGCCTAGCAAATCCTTGTTATGAACATTAAAATCTCCGAGGACGATTACTTTGGCCAATGGAAACTGGGAAATAATATTGTCGATCTTTATTGAAAGAAAATCAAATAACTCGTTGTGGAAATTGTCAGACGGGGACCGGACGAGAGAACTTGTTGAAAAGCATAAAATAAAAAAAAATCTTCTAAATTCGTAAGGTTTATCACTTGAGTTATTTTTCATCGTCTAAAGAACTGATAAAAACTTGTGTTTGTTATGATTACATAATTGTGTGGGAAATAGGTGGTCATGTTTACAAATAATTGGATAATATATCCTAAAAAATATTTAAAAAATGAATAATATTTTATTAAACCTTTTTTACAATTTTTTTCCCTTATTTTAATTAACACATGTCCTATGAAATGCCTAGATTTTTTAGATTGGATAAAAACGGGAAGCATTGCCCAGTGTATTCAGTTTTTCCAGCTATTATTAGACTGATCCAACATAACTACCTTGTTTATTAATATTTAAATGAAATTATTTATATATTTTATTATTTAAAAAAAAAATAATAAAAATATAATGCAACCCATTCTTCTAAAAAAACCTTTTAAAAACGGTTCAATACTCGTAGCGCGAAAACCCGCGAAAGTCGTGAAACGCGAGTGTGGATGGTTTCGCAGCTTGGCGTTGCAGCGTTCACCATTCGATGGCGGTTTTTGGGCCGGAGGCAAAAATATATATATATTATGAACGTAAGACGTAGACGGGCTATAGTCTTCGTCTAGTGATCTGATGCAAATCTCGGCCAAAATTCGCAGTAGCAATTTGCAGGCGAGTGTAAAGCCTCTTTAAAAGTGTGCAAAATTCACGCAATGCAATGCTTTTAATTAAGCTTGTCTAAAGTCGGCCCTACATCTGCGGCGCGAAACTAATGAAAGGTGAGTGTAGAGGATTTCGCGGCCTTGCGTTTGCACTTTGCGGCGTTTCCCTTTGGATATAGTTTTTGTTTTGTCGCGAGATAAAGGGAACTAATGAACGCAACCATAAACATCGCGCAGGAATCCTAAGAAAATCGACAATGACCAATTGGTTTCAAATTTTAGCAAACACGATGACACGTCCCCCTTAACGTGTAACGTAATAAACGACTTCTTATTTATAGAGAGACTATCATGCTGTTTTATTATTATTTTTTGTTAAATTACTTGTTTAACTTGGGCTTAAACTTATTTATTTCAAACTCAACTACAGAACGATAAACCGAACCTTATTTCTTTCAAATGAAAAATTTATAAACCTCTCCAGAAAAGTGGAGTTCGTTTGAAGTTGAGTGGCCCACAGTGCCATTTATTTTCCCGTTAAGATAAATTTTTAATACCTAACCTTGTTTACTTTATAGTAAGGTAGATGCAGGGACGTAAATTAAAATAAATTTTTGTGAGCTAAGGAAACACATGTCTTCGGGTTAAATATGCATCTATAGCGAGTGACCACAACATAATGTTAACCCAAGTAAATGTGTACAGCTAAATTATTTGGTATTTAGATATAACCCTATATATTTCTTTATATCATCCAGTAGATTGGCAAATTATGTTTTAACGAAATATTAGATGGTGTTATTTTTCACAAAAGATTTATATTACCTCAAATTTGTAAAATAGATAAGACGCTTATTAAATATTTAGGAGGAGTTTTCAAAAAAAAATGTTTTGCTAACTTCCAAAAAAAGGTATTTTATACGTTTACATTTATCTTTAAAAGAAAATATGTATAAAACCATTGATATCTGGTAAATCTTTTTTTATGAACGTACTCTGCCAAAAATAAAACAACTTTTTAAGTACATAATATTGCACTTATGACATGGGATTATTGATACACCTTTGGGGTGATGCTACAGGGAGGTGCGTGCTGGCCTACCGGGATACCGGGAGTTTCCCGATGGGCCCTTGTAAGGTTGCTTCGAAGGACCTTCCTAAATCTTATAGCCGACGAGACGGCTAAATACAAAAAACAATAAATTAAAAGTAATATCAGCCCCGTTACTGTTTTAACTGAACCGCTCTTGACAACGCCAACACGCCATGACATCGTCCGAGACGACAATTAATTAAAAAACAAAGTCAACATAGTTTTGTTTCTAGGATATTAGCTTTTTGTTTCATGGCCTTCTGTGGTTTAAAGCAATAAATGTTAAATAATTCGCGTAGAAAAACAATATCTTCCATGTGTGTGTTATATTTTTGAAAAGAGAATTTAATATGCTTTTTTTGGAATAATATATTATATAAGGTTTTCCATTAAAAAAAATGAGGTTTGGTCCGATAACTTTTTTACCTGACACCGTATACTTATTCTTAAAACTGCAGATTATTTAATAATTATTATAAAGAAACTTTTGTTAAAAACATTTTTCTGTATCTCTTTTAACTAGGTAAACATGGGTCATTCTGAAATTGACTATTTTATGATTTTCCCCGTATCTCTTAAGCGAACAAAAATTTTCAAATTTTGATTTTACCATTTTAAGTTTAATCCTAAAAGACACCGACGCCTTTATTACTTTTTTAATCTCACTTACAATTACGGAGATACGCTATAAAAGTGTCGAAAATGGGACATCCTGTACGTATTTAATATCTAGTAGGCTTGAATAAGATTGTTAAAAACTTTTCCTATTTGTCAGTATTGTACAAAAAACGGTTTTTTTTTGCGGGGTTGAAACAAACCTATGGTAAATATTTACTTGTCACTTTCTACGGGGAAAGAGTACGGTGTCGCATTTAAAAAAAAAAGTGGAAACGGATCGTAGAGTCTGGAATTACATGGAAACATTTTTTAATACAGGATGTAAAAAAAGTTCAAGATGGATAGCTCCAGAGCTTTCAGAACCCTTCACAATGGTCTTCACAAAATCTTTTAAGTTCTATGTTGTTAAATATCGTTTTAAGAGTGATGGCAAAGCAGGTATACCAAAAACGCGAGAAAGAGAATGTGAATCTCAAAAACCGTAAGGGCCCCCACAGACTACGGTTGTTTTCATCCATTCGTATCGCGGCGATTCGGAACGGCGCGGCGCTGCGCCGTGTTTAATCGCCGATCTGTTTTGCCCACACATTACAGATAATTTGGACCGTGTTTTGTGCTTCCTACGGTTACGTCATGAAGAGGAAGAATTTTAAATTAAAATAACATGTATGAACTTGTGCCGCTGTTCCCTTGGCGCCACTCATGCAAGAAATAACCATCAATTTTATATAAAATTCCCACAAACTATCAGTAGAAACGCCACGAGTCGAACCGTCGGCGTCGCGTCGTTCCAAAAATCAAGCGCCAGGAGAAATTTTTACCGACGATGAGGCACGACAGTTTTACCCCACAGACATTGTTTTTTTAGGTTTTTGTCCTTCTTAACCCTATTTTTGCGTTCAGTATAAATATTGATTTCTGAATTGATTTTTAAAATGCACGCCAAGTTTTGCTAAAAAATACACTTGATAGTTAAATAAAGAGTTTAAAAAACATCTAAAAGTAAATTAATGAAATTATGTTCCTTAATCTGCCACTGTCGTTAAATGTTTTTAAATGTTCTGTACTTTAACGTTCCAGTGAAATACCTGTGCCGCCTGACTACGTCACCATACCACTATGTAACACCATATTTCAAAATCTTATCTTATTTTTGCTTTTTAAACACACATTCCTAATGATCTTGTCTGCCATTTTTGTGATTTACTGTGTGACATATTAAAAATATAAATGTTTGTCTCGTAATAATAAAACAGGCATGGGAGTTAAGATAAGACCGTAACACGGACAAGTACTACAGGGTGCCAGCGTAAAACAATCTCCATGTATTTACAACCATGTCGTTATGAATAACACAATTAGTATATGGCTTTTAATAATATACACATATATACATATATAATAGTATGTAATACAGCGATACTCTCACTTGCCCTGACACCATTTTACTTTTGTTGATATTGCAAATTTTAACGAATGTGTGCCTAAATATATCTTAATAGCTTTCTTTTTTATAATTTTTTTAATTATGAACGTATGTCTAAAAAAGGTGTCAAACTCGGTGACAAATCACAAATTTCACATGTTTGCGTTTTTACACCTTATTTACTGTGGATTGAATTATTTTTAAAAGAAACTTGAATAATTTCAATGTCTCTAGTTTTAATCATTTTGTTTCACGTAAGGTCTTTTGTTAATAGAAAAACTACACAATTAATAATACATAAATAATGGTATGTCTTTTTAATACTATACTGATTAAGAAAAAAAGGTAAACACCTATTTGTGTGCAATACATTTTATTAATTTTATGCATATAGTACATACAGAGTGTCCCAACTCTATTTATACACTAAATATTTCTACCCCTGTATACAAAAAAAACTTAAAATAAAAAACGTGTGCTTGGTAACGCTAATTTTATTAACAGTATTTATAAATATACAGGGCGTCCCGAAAACAAGGTTTTCATTGTTAAATATGTTTTTTAAATGGAACGCCTTGTAAATTTTGCCAAATTTTAACTCTTTTTTAAATCTACATCAAAAATGTATGTTACACTATTCGCCAATTATTGCTGGTTTTTAAGATAACGACCTATAATTGTAGTATTATCTGATTTACTCAAGTAATAATAAAAAAAACAATTAAAGAATAAAAACAATTAAAATAACATCCTATATTAAATGTTTAAACTGCTGACCGTTTTTTAGTACTATTTTTTGTCATAATTATTTTAAAACAATTCTTTTAGTGCCAGAGTGAAAAATTTAGTTCCTTTATTAGTTACTTAGTTATCTCAAAAAAAGCCATAATTGACGTATAGAGTATTTGACATTTTTGATGTAGAACTGAATGTAGAGTTAAAATTTGGCCAAATATACAGGGCGTTCCATTAAAAGAAAAATGTACTTAATAATAAAAACTCCGTTTCTGAGACACCCTGTATATTTACCTGTTAATGAAATTAGTTTTATCAAACACACATTTTTGTCCTTAAGTTTTTTTCCGTATCATTTAGGGGCTGAGATATTTAGTGTATAGAGTTGGAAAACTCTGTATATTACAGACAATAGCTAATAAATGAAAAGGTATTTAGTCAAAATCGGATAATCTATAACAAAATTAGGCTTAACAATAAGTTGAAGATCCTTGATTTCTTAAACCCGTATTGACACGACTGCGCATTGATTTAATGAGAGGGTCTATATCCTCTTGGGCACTGACGGGTCGTGAGGGAGAACTCTGGGGCGCCGCCCTTCCAGAAAAATATCAAAACCTAACAATAAATGTTTACATTTCATTTTTGTGTTAACTATAAATAAATACATACATACATAAATTTATTATTTTTAATTTTACAACATAAGTGCAAATTTAGATATTTAAAACAAATTATACTGCACTAAATCTATACATTTTTATCGGGCATCCCTCGTACTAGACCGTTGAATAATTTCACTCTGCGGTTGGCCGTGGACGATAAAGCTTGAAATTTGCAACATTTCAAAAAATAGAGTTTGTGTGTATTTGCTTATGTTACAGACTCAATGATAATCTGTTTTTAGCGAAAACAAATCCTTTTGGATTCGAATCGATTGCTTTTTAAAAATAGGATTCGTGATCCGGATTCGTTATATAATTTTTTAATGATCCGGAATCGATTCCTTTTTAAAAGGATCCTATTCCAAAAGAAATCGATTCTTAATATTACTGAATTGAGACAAATCGGTTTATAAATGCCAAAATCCGCCATTTTGAATGCGTAATTTCATATTTCCAAACCTAAAATTATAAGTTTCCAAATTTTGACCTAGCACCCTCAAAAATCCTTATATCCTGAATCTGAGGCAAATAGGTTTATAAATCAGCAACTCGCTCACCAATCTAATTATGGAACCTACCTACTTTCCTAGGGTTCCCACCCATAATTCTAACCCCCTAGATCTCTTTCTTACTTCCACCCCCGAACTCTATTAAGCATCAGTAACTGCTCCCCTTGGTCGCTCTGACCATGGTTTGGTCACCGTATCATACTTCACTCATTTTGAGGCAACTGAAAGCATGCCGCCACGAACCGTCTGGCACTACAATTCGGCCGACTGGGATGGTCTAAGAGATTTATTTGCAAGCTACTCTTGGAATCCTACCTGCTTTTCTACTCACGATCCTTCAGAAATATGTAAACAAATTACCGAAACAATTCAACTAGGCATTGAGACCTATATTCCCCACACTAAAAAGAACCCCATAACTTCAAATCACAAACCGTGGTTTTCTAAATCCTGTGACAAAGCCAGACTTTTAAAACTTCAAGCCCACAAAAAGTTTCTTCAAAACCCCAGTCCCGAAAATCGACATGCTAGCATCGAAGCAAGAAATAAGTATAATCAGACCATCTCAGAAGCAAAAGACCGTTTTAACAATCGAATAAAAGATAAAGTTCTCTCTTGCTCAAATGGTAGTAAAGCTTTTTGGTCCTTTGCCAAAAATATTAGTCAGAACTTTTGCACAAATTCTTTTCCACCCCTAATCTCTGAAGATGGAATTGTCTCTACCTCCAAAGGAAAAGCCGAACTATTTGCCAAACAATTTGCTGCCAATTCTACGCTTGATCCTCCTATTAATCTTCCTCTTCCAACAGTTGTCCCTGTTTCTCATAAAATGTCCGATATAATTTTTAAAGTCAAACAGATCAAGCGTATTCTTTCTTCTCTTAATACTAAAAAATCGTCTGGGCTGGATGGCATACCAGCAATCGTCTTAAAAAAATGTGCTCCCGAGCTTGCACCCATCTTAACTCGCCTCTTTCGAATCTCTTACGACACGGGCATTTTCCCGGAGAGTTGGAAAGCTGCACGTGTGCAACCTGTCCCCAAAAAAGGATCCAAAAGTCTCCCTTCTAACTATAGACCTTCTTTCAGTTGTTTGCAAGGTAATGGAAAAATTCATTAATTCCCAAATCTTAAGTATCTGGAAAAATATAAGATCTTCTTCTACACATTAACGATCTTCTCTGTTCCACAATCAATCCCATTTATAGTTTTGCTGACGATAGTACCCTCCACTCTAGTATTCAATTTCTTAAGCCACCGTGTAATTCTGATTTTGAAAACAAGCGCAGGTCAATGCAGATATCTCTTTCACAAGACCTCAAACTTATCTTGGATTGGGGCGCCAAAAATCGTGTTCAGTTTAATGCCTCAAAAACACAGTCATGTTCGCTGTCGCGAAAAAGTCTGCGAATGCTCATCCCTTACATATGAGCGGCCAAGTTCTGAAGAACAAAGAGTCGTTTAATCTAGTCGGCGTTACTTTTGAGAATAACCTCAACTGGCACAAACACATTTCATCCATAGCTTCGGCAGCTTCAAAAAAGATTGGATTCCTCTTTCGAGCCAGAAAATATTTCTCTTCTTCCAATCTATACACTCTGTATGTATCCCAAATCAGACCCCCTTTGGAATATTGTTCTCATGTCTGGGAAATGGCGTCCCCTACAACACTTAGCATTCTGGACTCCATTCAAAAAAGAGCTGTTCGTCTTATTAATGATCCAACGCTCACAGAAAGGCTTCCTCTTCTTGCCCATCGTCGAGCTGTAGGGGATCTGTCGCTCTTCTATAGGTATTTTCACGGCTTCTGCTCAGAGGAATTGGCCAGTATTATTCCTTCTCTGGCAGCTCCCAACAGAGCAACACGTAGTGCAACTTTTATGCATCCTTTTACAGTTCAGTTAGAGAGGCCACGAACTTCCCGCTTTCTTCGTTCTTTTATTCCTAGAGTGTCAAGACTATGGAACCTGCTGCCCGCAGAAGTTTTTCCTTCTCCTCCCAATCTCCAGAAATTTAAGTCCCGTGTGAACATACTCCCTCTCACCACACTGAAGACACCCACGGTACGTTAGTACTTAGGCATCAGCCTTCGTGGACTGTCCCAAGATAAAAAAAAAATGTCAAAATCCGCCATTTTAAATCTTCCATTTTACATTTCTAAATTTTTACCTAAGATTTTTAATCAACATCACATTGATTTTCGGAAATAAAGGTGAAGAATTTTAAAAAACCTGCTTATTAAAATCTTTAAATAAGGAAACACACCTAACATGTGATTTTTAACCAAAATATGTTGTTTTCAGGTCCAGAGAAACAACGTTTAAATGAAAAATGTTTTTTTGGATCCATAGGGTGTGGTATCCAAAAACAGGACTACATTTTACTTGCATTTATCTTTAGAGTTTGATTGCTCGATCTTCATAATTTTTTAATATGTTATCCTTGAAATAACCCTGAGAGACTTTTAAATGTGACATTTTATTATTTCTATTCGGGATGTCTTACAAAAATAAATTTGAAATCTTAAATCATTTTTATACTCCACAAGCAGAGAAACTATTAAACGGCACTTGTAAAACTTCCTATAAAATTACAATAACATGTCCCATTTAAAAGTTGCTTGAGGTTATCTGAAAAATCACATTTAAAAACCTAAGAAGATCCTAGCATCGCAAGTTCTAGAATACAGTTTGAAAAAAGGTTCCATTTAATGGTGGTTTCATGTTGATCTCAGAAATAACATATTAAATTAGAAGAATATTTACCAAAAACTAATTTGGTCAAGAGTTACAGCTCCTCAAAATAAGGCTAAAATTATATTTCGTGGCTCGGGCTCCGTGTTAAAATCATTCGTATCGTAGTTACCATTTGTAAGTATAAAACTAATGATGATCCTTATTCGTGATCCGATAGATGGAAATCGATTCCCTGGATTCAAATTCTTTTCTTCTTAAAAAAGAAATCGTGATTTATATTGGTGATTTGATTTCTTTACGAGGATCCGGATCCGTAAATCAATTCCTTTTTTGAAGAATCCGTTCCAGCCCTGGACATTACCAATCTATCTTGCTTTTGTATGTTGAGCCACAGCCCTATTTCCCCAAAACCGTGAACAACCATTTTGGAAAACGCCGAAACCGGCAAGAGATTCAGATGGGTTTTCCCCTCGAGCGCGATGAGCTTTAATCCGGGTATCGAGGCGCGTATTTTTAAATTCATTTAAGGCTCAATTCAAAGATCGCAAATAGTATTGATATTTCCATTAAAATAATTAAATCAGTATAATTATTGAAAAATAAATATATTTATATAATATTTAAACTCTAAAACAAATTAATTTATGTGCTAGGTCAAGGCATAAGAACAGGGATGTTTTTAAAAGGAAACAAGTGTAATTTTAACATTTAGTTAGTAATTGTATTTTTATTTTAGTTTTGTTTATTTTTTATTAAATGTGTCTAGTTTCCTTTTTTTTTTTTTTTGACTCAGCCTTTCCGATTTTTCTGTGGCATTTTTGTTATTTCTTTTTTAACATAATTATTTAAAAGAATGTTTGAAAATATAGAGCACATCATAATGAACATATTTTGTTCTCGTTACCACAAATACTTGCGAGATAAATCATTAAAGCCTTCATGTTGTCTAGTGCTTAAATTAGTTAGATCACACAGGATAGCTTTTTGATTTTCCATTTTTAGGAAGTCACTCAGTATCAGGGTCATTATAATTTTCTCAAAAATCGCACATATGGAACAGAACGTCTTTAACAATTTCTGTAGGAACCTTTAAACCGCCACAGTTGTAGACAATCAAAGTATTCGTCGTCAATTAGGTTTCTTACTTCAACAAGAAAAGAAACACAGATGTTACAATTATTATATTTTTTACAATTTTGTGGGCAGCATAATCACATTAGGTTTAAAATTGTACCCATTTGTCAATTTCATATTCATTTAGGTATTTAGTTTCAAGTAAAAACAAAAATTTTTCAGTGTAATTATTTTGAGGTATTGTCCAATCAAGATCATTTTCCTGAAAAGCTGTCTTTCCCCGTTTTTTAATCTCAGCTAAAGAGAAATTACCATCAGAGCGCTCTAAAATATATGTTTGAGTCTAATTTTTTCCCCAGCATTTAAAATTATCAAAGTTAACATTGTAATTACAACCTCTGAGAAGTCTGTATTTACCAAATCTTTTTTCTAACTTTTCAGTAGTAAATTTACCTGGTAAAATATACGACAAATCAAATTTTGAAAATGAATAGTCAATTATTTCTAGTAAAACAGAGGTACTATGGCAAAGTGGAATAGGGTGTTTTGTAAGCCATTTTTGTTTTCAAAATTATGCCGTTTCAGCAGGACTTTTCGGGAAAGTACCTTTTGCATTGACCCATCTGGCAGGATAATCATCCTCTAATAATGCCACTTTTTTACAAAATGCTTAGCGAAAAACCACAGAATATTTTGAGGGTGACCAGACTGTCTAGGAATATTCTAACCCAAAATGGGCTTTAAGGTTTTCGCCTTTTGGGGAAAGGTGAAAACAGATACAGCTGGTTCTCCTGCATCAAGAAAATTTTTTTAAAATTTGGGTTTTTCCCCCGGGGACACAACAAGGATTTGGGGGGAAAAAAAATAATAATAACAGTAACTAAATAGTATCTAATAAGCAGGCCCAAGTACCTATGCAACGCAATAAAAAAATCAAAACGAACGACAAAATTCCAAAATGTATACCTCCCGTACTTACGGTAATTTCCAACCCCAATTATTTGTTATTTTTTTTAAAAAATAAAAAAAAAATCCCTTTAAAAAATTAAAGCCAAACACGAATCATTAAAAAAAATTTTTTAAATTTTAAATTTTTTTTTTAAAAAGCACCACCACAAAATGAAAAGTTCATTTGCCGCCATTTATTTTTAAGTACTTTATAACACCGGCATTTTTAAAACCCAGATATTCTTGTTTTTACGCAATGTCTGCGGAAACTGTCCCGGTCACAAAAAATTTTTCCCACACAGTAAGCCTTTTTTACAGGTTTATTTTTTTTATCTTAACAATATTTTTTTTAAAAAAAGTTGATTTATTCACAATAACACAAAGAGAAACAGGTCATTCAACGTAAATTAAAGAAAAAAACAACAGCAAACGTGTGTCGCTAGATCTGAAGGCATAGTTGCCAGATTTCCTTGTTCAGGGTTTTTTGTTAAGAAAAGGTGGCTGTGGTTGAGCCCTCCCTGTTAGATAGACCACGAACCGCCACTGCTGTTGAGTTATTTTATTCCACCCTACCTTTAACTTATATTTAACTGTTACCAGAATTTGGGGGACGTGCTGTAGTTCAACAGCAACCTATTTCCATTAGTCATGGTAGGCTGTTAATAAGGTGTCTTCGGGTTTTATTTGTGCCCGTGAGACTTTTGATCAGTGCGTTGAAAACTATACAGTTTAAAAAAAATGACCGAAACCCGATTTTAATAAGAAAATTGCGGGGTCTTTTTTTAAATAAAAAATACTGTGGTATTGGTTCAGCGCCTATATTCGATTAGTGCTTTATCATTATTGGTGCAACAAATTTCATTCAACCTGCACAGAAAAAATGTTCCACTACATTTTTTATCTTGTAATTTGAACCAACGGTTTTCATTATTTTCTTGTGTTCTGCATTGCTTGATAGAATTTCTTATCCATATTCAGTGTTTGTTTATGTTATATAAAATATAATATGCATACATGCACTTCCTAATACAGGGTGAGTCAAGACGTTAATTTATGACTACGTCAAAGTCATAGAAAACTATAAACTGTTTTGGGATACAGAGTAACTTAAAATAGTGAGGTGAAAAAAATATATGCTTAATAAAGCTACCTGTATACTAATTATCACATTTTAATTCTCCTTAATATTCTAGGTGTTTATAAAAATTATTTTTCAAGATATCACGGTCCAAAAAGTGACATTTTGGATACGGTTGTTTGAGATAATCAAAACTGGTTACTTTACAGTAAAACGTTTTTCACTTTCCTGTCTTAATTTTCTATATGGTTATATTAGTAGATTTTAACTTTTAAGGAAAAATAATTCCAGTTATAACAATTTTTAAACACCAGTTGCAATGAAATTAAGTTTACAAATATACAGGGTGACCTGATAAGGTCGTCCTCCGGTTATATCTCGAGAACCCTTCATCGCATAGCTTTTGCAAAAAAATATTTATTGTAAAACCAGCCTCGAGAAAATGTTGGAAATTATTTTCAAGTTTCTAATTTTACCGCTAGAGGGCGTAAAACTAAGACCAAAATTGAAAACATGGATTATTTAAAAATATGCCATATTAACTTATGTCGTTAATAGTTTTCTTAAAAACTATGTAAAATAAGGAAATTTTTTTCTCTTAAGCGTTTTTCCCTAACCTGTCAAATATAGGGAGGGGGGAGGAGCGAATGTACATTTGAAAAAAGTTAAATAACTTTTTTTCGGTTTTACCGATTTTGATAAACTAGGTCTCGTTTTAAAGAGCTTTCACCAGGGCTTAAGATAAAGTATTAATATAATTAAATTATTTTTTTGTTTTATCCCTTGAGACTAATTTGTGTCAAAGTTATAAGTTTGTATTTTTTTTTTTGAAAAATTTAAATACAATGGTATAATTATTATAAGCCCATTATAAAGAGCATAAAAAAGTCAAGATACCGGTAAAAAACCGCATTTCGATATATTAATTAATTCTTAAGTTATTGCCAAAGAACTGCATTACTCGTATTCTTTCCTATTTTAAGCTGTCAGATAAACAACGCGGCGTTTTTATCTAGAGTGCCGGGACGTCAAAAATCACAGAAAACAGGGCCGTTAAAAATGACAAGTGCATTGTTTGTCAAACCTGGTAATTTTAAATTTAGTTCTTGGTTATCGCAGTTTATCGTTTTTATTAGTAGTAGTGTTGTTAATCGTTATTAAGTAATTTTAAATTATGCCTCATTCTACTACCAAGGCTCGATAGTAGAATAAGAGGCTATGCTCGCCTTTTATTTTGAAAATTTTCAAAATGCCTCTATTGATGCAAGACAGTATGCCATAAGATATTCCGAAAGACGGCATTTTAATAAAAAAGTGGTTAGACGTTTGACAACCCGTTTAAGAGAAACTGGACATGTGCATTCTATTTCAGCACAGTAAAGATACAATTAGCCAGAGCACGTAGATAATAATAAATCAGCTATTATTATCCACGAGACGTGTAATTATGAATGCTGCTATTAAATTGATGATATACAAATAATAAGAATATTATTGATATTATTTAATATTTGTAGAAAAATAAATGGTTTTTGTTGTCATGGCATTCTCGACAAAAACACCGCGTTGTTTATCTGGCAACTAAAAATAGGAATTGATACGAGCAATGCAGTTTTTCGGTAATAAGTCGAAAATTAATTAAAATATCGAAATCCGGTTTTCTCCAGTTTTTTAACTTTTTATGCTCTTTTTAATGGGCTCATAATAATAATACTATTGTATTTAAATTTTTCGGAAAAATTGACAAAATTTATAACTTTGACACAAATCAGTCTCTAGGGACAAAACAAAAAAAATAAATTAATTATACCAATATTTTACCTTAAGCCCTGGTAAAAGCTGTTTCAAACGAGACCTAGTTCAATAAAATAGGTAAGGCCGAGAAAAAGTTATTTAATTTTTTTTTAATGTACATTCGCTTTTCCCCCCTCCCTATATTTGACAGGTTAGGAAAAAACACTTAAGAGAAAAAAGTTTCCTTATTTTACATAGTTTGTAAAAAAAACTATCAACGACATAAGTAAATATGGCATATTTTTAAATTATCCGTGTTTTCAATTTTGTTCTTAGTTTTACGCCCTCTAGCGGTAAAATTACAAACTTGAAAATAATTTCCAGCATTTTTCCGAGGCTGGTTTTACTATAAATATTTTTTTCCGAAAGCTATGCGATGAGGGGTTCTCGAGATATCGCCGGAGGACGACCTTATCAGGACACCCTGTATATAAAAGAAGAAAAGAAATCGTTACAGCCCGTAACAAAGTCCTAAATATAAGATTTTAGCTCACTTTAACCACTCGAGACTTTTTTTTCACTCAATGCAAAGATTTTTAAATAAAAAAATTGCTTGAGTGAATATCTAAAAACATTTAATTTACGGATTTTTCCCAGAAAAAAATATTTTTTTAAAAAGGCACCAAGACAAACGAAGTTTGCTTTTACATTTTTTAAGGGCGCCTCAATAATGAGATGTAAGCGTGTTTACGTCAAATCAAAAACTTTGAAATACTTTAGATGATTAGCGATACGTAAAAGTTTATCTGAGAAGCAGGCCTTTAAAAAAAACTTATGAACTCCTTTTATAAGCTCTTCTTAATTTTACCACTTACTTTGTAAGAATAATCCAAAAATAAGTATTAAAATTCAACCAACAAAATATCAGTAGTCTGAAAATTGTTGTATTTCGAATGGTTAAAAATTGACATATTTTTTAAACATTTTTAGATGATAAACTTTTTTAAAAGCCCCCTGTGATCTGTTAATGATACCTATGAGCGGTACTTTTTAAAGCAATAAAAAGCAAGTAATGAATAAGTGTATATTTTATTGCTTATCTACAAACAAAGGAATATGAACAGATTATGGGTTAATAATAATTTATATTAACGATTTGTAAATCTCTTTAACAAATGTAGGTATTAGTGTTTTCTGGTAATGCTATAGCGTTGTACAGATATAGTTAATACAACGCACCCCAAAAAGATAGATATATTAACATCGCTGTATAGTAAAGTTTTAAATACCTTGTATTTAGATTATATAAGATTAGATATTAGATTTTGGATGGTTTAAATTTTACCCAGAAAATTCAGTTTGCTGTAGTTTGCCGTCAAACAAGTTGGCACATCGTCTTATATTTAAGAGATTTATTTACAAATTTTTAAATGGTACAAAAGATTTAAGTCATACTTTACATTCAGGTCAATCTTTACCTAAATTTATCCGCTCTGACAAGTAAGTATTATTTTATCTTACTTGGTAACTCAGTATGCAAATTAATAGTCTTCCCGATCAATGCGCTTTTTTTACTAATTGTAAAATTGAACCCTTAAATCATTTTGGCACCTTTTTGGTAAAAAAATAAATATTAGGTTAAACTTCACTGGATACAAATTGATATGTTATTGGTAGATAAGCGAAGTGTAACATATGTTTCTCTAAACCTGTAGCTTTTTGGGACTAGTAATTTAAAGTTATATAAAAACTCTAAAACTACAAACCGGGGTAGATTCTACCCTAGGTAAATTTTGATATGTTAATAATAATAAGTAAAATCGTAACTGTCTTTTGAATATTTTTTATATGTGTTAATTTTTTTTTAAATATTTTTCATGCGAAAAACGGAAACAGATTCTTAAAAACCAATACTTTATGGATATTTATATGATTTTTTCATTGATCGGATTTTCAATTTGTTTGAATTTTTAAAGTACCAAATAAATAGACTTTTCGATGATGTATGATGATGATAGTATATTTTTTCTTAAAGCCTTCGGTTGTTTAGAAAAATAGGTATAAATCTTTGCTTGTTAAATGTTTTTCAGTTTTTATAGCTATTCAAAGCAATGCTTAACCAACTAAATCTGAATAAAATTGAATTTTCTCTCTATTCTTTTATGAATAAAAAACGAAAAAAAATCCAGCACTCATGAGTCAGATTACTGCCTTCAGAACGATTTTAAAAGCAAAAATCCCGTGGGGTAAATATTTACCCCGGTTTGTAGTTTACAGGTAAAAAATGTGTTTGTAGTTCTAGGGTTAAGACATGCACATTAAAATGGTTTACATTTTTCTAGGAACTAAATATCAGGGGTCAAAAAGAATATCTGGGATTCCTGTTTAATCTATAACATCTAGTTTTTGCGATTATTTACTGAACAGGTTTAGTAACGCTGAATTATTAACCTCCAGTTAAGTGTTCAAACGATACTGTTTGTTTTGATTATTAGTAGTTATTCATTTTTTTTTATTTTCCTGAAAACTGCTCCTGTGCTCCAAAATTATTTTTTTAAACCTCCAAATCTTAAGGTTCCATGTTAATAAACGACCTCTTACTCTACTTAAGACACCCACGGTACGTACTCGCGTCTAGAGATACCCCGTTATTACGAGCTTCTTGACAGTGTTGACACATGAAACGTGCTTTATTATACAGAGACTCGGTGCGTTTTTTAAAAAGTAGGCTTTTTTCAAATAATTCATTTAATGTAAAAAAAGCAAATAATTGGGGAAAATAAAAAGCCGCTTTGCTAACCAGAACTAACCATGACCGACTAGAACTTAGGGCTTTTGAATTTGTCTAAATTATACCTATATAGAAGTTATTAACACGGTTGGAGACATCATCTGGTATACGGATGGTTCGAAAACCGAGCAGGGAACTGGAGCGGGCGTGTACAGTGAAATAAGGAATTCACAATTCTCCATTCCTCTAGGAACACACAGCTCTCTATTTCAACAGAAATATATGCTTTACTGCACTGTGCAAAAGAAAATAACAGGAGGGCTTACAAAAATAAGCGGATCTGCATAATAACAGATAGCCAAGCGTCACTAGGGGCACTAGTAAACCCCAAGGGGACGTCCAAGCTGACATGGGAATGCCAAAAAGAACTGGAGGTTCTGGGAGAACGCAACAGAGTAACTCTCCTGAGGGTACCAGGACATTCGGGAAGAGAAGGCAACGAAAAAGCGGATGAGCTAGCGAGACATGGATCATCCACACCATACTTTGGACCAGAACCTGCCCTTGGAGTGACCAAAACCACAGCACGAGGGCAAACAAGGGAATGGATCCGAAACAAACACAAGGAATACTGGGAGAACCTCGGTAGAATAAGACATGGAAAGGGGCCCATCCAAAAGAACGAAGGAAGAACTACTAAGACAAAGTAGGAAAAGACTTCGCATAACAGTAGGGTTGCTAACAGGGCACGATAACCTAAGAGGACACCTACACAAGATAGGCTCATACAATGGGGACCCAAGTTGCAGAATGTGCGACGAGGGGGAAGAAACAGCCTACCACATATTGTGTAAATGTGAAGCGTTAAATCACAAAAGACAGGCATTATTTGGGCAACCGAAAATGAGCCCACAGGAATATATCAACCAACCAGTCTCGGGGTTATACAGACTTGTAGAAGGAACAAGACTAATGGGAGGATTGGTATAAAAGACAATGGAGATTAGGCACAAAAAGCCCAAGAGGCTGCGCTGCTTCCGGTAGTGAAAGACGGCTCCCAGGAAGAAGAAGAGTTATTAACAAAATTTTTATAATTTTTAATATGGTAGAAGTTATATATTTTTTAAAAAGTGTAATAATATAGTATTCCCCGAGTTTTTTCCATTACGTTGTTAAAATTTTGTTTATAACTTCTACAAATAATTTGGACAAATTGAAAAGCCCTAAGTTCTAGTCGGTCATGGTTGTTCTGGTTAGCAAAGCGGCTTTTTATTTTCCCAATTATTTTCAGACGTAAAAATGCGGGGACGTATTAAAAAAGACCCTAAATTATTACATTAAAATGTAATTTTTTAGCCGAGTCCCTGCATTAATAAAGCGTTTCATGTGTTAACACTGTCAAGAAGCTCGTGATCACGGTGTATCTCTAGACGCGAGTCACGGTACGTAGTAGCTTTAAGGCTTCGTGAATTGTTCAAAGATAAAAAATGAATGATTCCTGTTGATACCACCAAAAGAACATATTTACTTATAGGGTGTATACTAATATTTCAAATATTATGTGTTTTACCGCAGAAAATCTTAATATTATTATTATTTTTTATTTACTTTTAAGGTCAAAGGGGTGACAGACCACTCTCAAAACTTTTCATACGTTTCCATGGTTACGGTTGAACTCTTAATAAGATATAAGAAAACGCTTTGTACTCGGGTGGTATGTAGGTAATAAATTTTGACATACAAAACTCTGATTAAATCAATAGGGTATTAATTGTTCTATTTGTAATTTCAACATGAATACAAGCGCCTAAAATGCTGATTCGGCGTATTCGAAATATCTTTGTTAACAGACCTTCCAAGTGGTTTATTAGGTTGAAAACTAGAGTGGGAAGCTGCAGTGATTTACATTTAACTGTATAATCTACATGTTCAACACTTGCATACTTATATGTTACGTTATCACTTGTAGCACGCACACGGAATTACTAGCGTAAAAGCGAACCTACAGGGGGACTAAATAATTACTGTATAAGATGGCCCGCCAAAGAGGACGTCCATTAATACCGTAAGAACATTTTTCGGCACCCCACCCCCTTTGGTGAGATGTTGTCAGGTTCTGCTTGAATCCCCCCCCCTAATCTTACATGAGATTTTTTAAAATGCGTATTTTTAGTGTCAAAACCTTAATTTGTGCTTGATTGCGTTGGATTTCTTTTAAAAAAACATAATTTGCTTAACTATTTTTATTTAAGACTTGTCCTTAAAACTACTATAAGACCGTAGTCTAGAATCACAGTGGGAAGATATCATTGTGTAAGATTTTTAAAAGTAAAAAAAGTTAAGACTTAAAATTTTTTTTTAATTTTTAACTTAAGTAGGTTATAGATGGCGACCGTTTTCGTTTTGGTGCACGCGCCAAATTTTGCGATTATAAGGGTTTACAAAAACATTTATAACTTTAAAAGTTTTTTCTTAGAAAAATGAAGCAAAAACCATCTTGTTTATTATTTTATAAGAAAAAATAAGGGTTCGGTATTTTATTTATCTATCTCTCTTTTTTCTATGTGAAAATTGCAGGACAAATTAAATGTAAAATTCAGAGAAATTTCTTTTTATTTTTTTTTTCAAGTAAAAGAGGAGTAGAATAACTATATGTTGGTAGTATAACCACAAATAATATTAATTGTAATATAACTACCCTTTAATTTCGATGAATTTATAAATAATCAATTTTTTAATATCCCTAATTTTGACTTTTAATAACTCTCATTGGGTTGGCGGTAAACATCTGAAATTTACACAAATTATAGTTTTTGTATGTGCCAAATAAAAACCATTCTGGTGTATTCTACTTAGAAAAGAGTTATAACAACGAAAATTCAGTTTAAAGCGAAATGTTTTGGCACACTAAAAATGCTGCTAAAGGTTTAAATTTGCGCTCTTATACTTAATTTAATATACTATTATGCTTCATGTTGTTGAAACAAATTTTGTGTAGCAATTCATCTGCTGGTTTCATTCAAGATGCCTGATATTTGCTCTGCATTTTTACACCATTTAGTGTGTTAGTAGCCTCTGTACATAGCTTAAACAATTTATAGTAGGTGTTTCAAATTTGTAATTTAATAGTTTTAGTATGGAGAAATAGAGTTTTATAAAAAATATGCTCAGACATGTTAAACTCCAATGATTTTTGATCCAAGATTGAAAAGTATACTATTAATTTAAATTTTATCTTCTTTTGTAGCAAGAACACATTTTTTTGTTACTTTTTGAATCAGTTTATCATATTCAGGTGAGAAAGATTAATCTGTTTTTTCTTGTTCAGCGGTCCATACAAATGATTAAATTTTAACAAAAACCTTTGTTCATGGTACTTACCTACTTACATACAGTTGTAACTTGTAGAGTTGTACATAAGAATAATTTGTTGGTTTTTACCGACTTATATTAGTCAATTCCTATGACACTGTTCCATCAATTATTTTATAACACTCTTCGTTTTTTTTTTTTTCTTGGGACAGTCCACGAAGGCTGGTGCCTAAGTACTAACGTACCGTGGGTGTCTTCAGTGTGGTGAGAGGGAGTTTGTTCACACGGGACTTAAATTTTTGGAGATTGGGAGGAGAAGGAAAAACTTCTGCGGGCAGCAGGTTCCATAGTCTTGACACTCTGTGGATGAAGGAACGAAGAAAGCGGGAAGTTCGGGACCTCTCTAACTGAACTGTAAAAGGATGCATAAAAGTTGCACTACGTGTTGCTCTGTTGGGAGCTGCCAGAGAAGGAATTATACTGGCCAACTCCTCTGAGCAGAAGCCGTGAAAATACCTATAGAAGAGCGACAGATCCCTTACAGCTCGACGGTGGGCAAGAAGAGGAAGCCTTTCTGTAAGCGTTGGATCATTAATAAGACGAACGGCTCTTCTTTGAATGGAGTCCAGAATGCTAAGTGTTGTAGGGGACGCCATTCCCCAGACATGAGAACAATATTCTAACGAGGGTCTGATTTGGGATACATACAGAGTGTACAGATTGAAAGAAGAGAAATATTTTCTGGCTCGGAAGAGAAATCCAATCTTTTTTGAAGCTGCCGAAGCTATGGATAAAATGTGTTTGTGCCAGTTGAGGTTATTCTCAAAAGTAAGGCCGACAAGATTAAACGACTCTTTGTTCTGCAGAACTTGGCCGCTCATATGTAAGGGATGAGCATTTGCAGACTTTTTACGCGACAGCGAACATGACTGTGTTTTCGAGGCATTAAACTGAACAAGATTTTTGGCGCCCCAATCCAAGATAAGTTGAGGTGCATATTTTTCCATGTAACATTGTTTCTAGTACTTATATTACAATTAATAAGTAGTAAAAGGTGTAAAAAGTGGTCAAGCCAAAACAACTTGCATCCATAATTTCTAGACGTACAGTAACGGCCATTAAATCTTGGGCAATTCTTTTTCCCTTTTGTAAAATAGGCTTATGCCACCTTCTACTGAATATAAATACCTGTTGAAAAACCTAATAAAGAAACAGGTGTCCGTTGTCAGTGTCAAAAAATATTTTTTAAAATGTCAAAAAGTATTAATTATTCATTATATTGAGCAGAGAGGTTGGCCAGAAAGGGATGTGACGGAAGAGCTTAACATCCCAAAGAGTACTATTCATTTTGTTAAAAAAAATGGCAGGAAACACACTCCTTTGAGAGAAGAGCTGGAAGTGGTCGCCCTAAACTATCGAATCAAGAACAAGACAATAATTTAGTTAATGTTTTGAGAAACCAACCATTTAAATCTGTAGTTACAGCAAAAACGAAAAGCAATAAGGCAAATATCCGAATTGCGCTGCCACCCAATAAAGAATAACGCATTGGATTTGCTCTACAATTTTACTTGGAACCTCCGATTTTTTCGGAAAATATAATATTCACCGATGAAACAGTGTTTCAGTCGTGCTATAATGGGATATTTTAGGTATACAGACCTTAAGGAACAGGATTTGATGAAAAATTTACCAAAAATGATAGAAGTAGTGGGCGATTTTCAGTAAATGTTTGGGGGTGGCTGAGTGCACAAGGACTTGGTGTATGATCTAGGACATCGTCACGTCGTCATTGCCAACAAACTGAGGACCAAGAGAGTGAAAGGCTTGTACACATTTCCATTTAATTTTAAGGAAATCGTGGAATCAACGGTCACAATGGAAAGGGAAGATTACTCTGTAGAGCTTCCTGAGCAACGATGAGTAATTCTACGTAGTAGTGCCGGACCTTACCAGGCCGGTACGTGGCGGTTATGGGGTTACCCGGTTCCCGTCATCACTACCCGTGAGGCACTCCTTTCGGAGGCATACCCGGTCTACCGAACGTGGTGGGCGCATCACCCAGCTCACCACATCGGGTGCTCTGTCACAATTCCATTGACTATTCCGAAAACCGTATACGCGTTTCTCCTCTTGGACTCATCAGGACGCCTTTCAGACGCTATCCGGACTTGGGTCAAACGTCTTATGTTTAAGACCCGAGTCAAGGAAGGAGGCGACCATCGCCCGACACCTGTTTGCATTGTTGTTATCGTTGTCTGGATTTAAGTCTCCCCACAATCCTTCTCAGAGTCCGGGTGGAGCTCGGTATCAGATCTCGAACAAAACGACAAAACCCAAATTAAACGTCACCAGCGGTCTGGCGGACCACTTAACAGGCCAGGGAAGTCGGAGTTCGAGGTATAGTCGCGAGATCTTGGTACCACGGAGGCCGTTCAGGGATGTTGGTTTGGAAGTGCGGTACCCCGAGGTATGACCCCGAACATGTGGCGAACCATCATGCCGAGACTATAACCATTTGTCGGTGATCCCAGTTGGGTGGTTTTAAAGCCCGTTACCGGGACAATGCAGGTACCAAAACGTTAACCAACCCTAAACAGCATCGGTTCCCGGGACCCCTGCAAGGGGATGCGTGAGGAGGCTGAACAACCAAAAGACCAACGGCAAAGATAGATGATCTTTAAGGTCCCCGATTCCTTAGCCCTTTCAACGCAGATTTACGCAGTGGAGAGGGAGGTCGGGATTAAACCACCCCAGTTCTGGTTTCAGCTATTCAGCTTGCTAACACCTGACTTGGTATAGTTAATTTATTGAAGGAAGGGGGTCAATGGGAAAAAAAAAAAAAAAAAAAAAAAAAAAATTATATATATATATATATATATATATATATATATATATATATATATATATATATATATATATATATATATATATATATATATATATATATATATATAATATATATATATCAGCAAGATAAGTGTCCCGTTCATACGGCCCGGCAAGTCGGCAATGTTTGGGGATTATTAGTTAAAAAAATAAATAGCGAAAAGGAGTTTATGCCGCAAAATGTAAACGAACTTAAGGATAAAATTTTAGAGGCGTGGAATGAGTTGCGAGAAAATCAGGACTCCGCCCGGGCTTTGGTCCATTCAATGCCTGGAAGGCTAAACTCTGTCTTAGAAAAAACCTGGCCGCAATAAAATATTACATTTGTTTGGAAGGGTATTTAAGTTTGTTTGAATTTATTAAATTGTTAATTAATGTATTACTTTGTTAGTTTTTATAAAATATAAACATTTTTTTTACCTTTTGCTTTATTTATAGTAATTAAAAAGTAAAACAAGGTAAAAAAGAGCGATTTACAAAGATTGGCAGAAAAGTCAAAATTTGACAAATTTTTTGCCCAAGATTTAATGGCCGTCACTGTACATGCCTGGAAGACATCGTGTTTTCTGCCGTGTTGTCTCGTCGGTAAAGTTATTTATATCATCAGCCAACTCATTAGAGGCTCTACCCCTGGGTTTTATGCTCGGTCCAATACCCAAAAATATCCCTCTTGTGAAAAAAGAGTATTTACAGTCCGAGCTTTAGGTTTAGGAGTTACCGCCTGTAACTGTGTGTTTCTTGGTATTTCCTTTTGCATATTATACTAACAGGCATAGTTGCCTCCCTTGTCAGTTCCAGACTTGTATAAAAACAAACTCTACGGCTGAGGTATGGGTAATTGTTATTAAATGCATTTATCTGACATTACTTCTGGTAAACCGGAACCAGTGGACGTGTCAGTCAGTTCCATGAAATACGCAACTGATCAGGAATTTTATCTGAGGCAATGTGAGTTCGAATCTCATGAAATTCAGTGGTAGAGTGCCCCTAATTAATAAAAAATACGGCATTAACGGCCTTGCCGCGTTAACACCGCTTCCTGGTAGATCAGCGAATTTAAGCAACGTCAGGCGTGGTTAGCAGTCTAGTGCGAGACCATAAGCGAAGACCGCGTATATGTAGTTCGGATTTTACGTTAGACTGTAGGGACCATCTGGACTCAATTATTTAAAGGATGGTACTTTATAGATAGTATTACTTCCGTGGTGGCACTACCGCGTTTTTAAAAGGTGCCGTGAAATGCCTTATGGTATTTTAATAATGTACAAAAGTATGATTTTCACTTCTTTTTTTGTAATGTTTCTAAATAGTTTTAAAGTTGTTTTATTATATAAAATGTAATATAGTGACAATGTTTATTTTTGTGTTTGTAGAAATTTTAGCTGGGCCGATCATGGCTAAATTCCCGAAGGCGCTCTGCTAGTTTTTAATAATGAATTATGTTTATGTATATCCAAGCGTCGAAAAAAATGCTCAAATTGCATTCAACATAATATAATAAGAATAATTTTCCATAAAACACTTACTGAACACAAAATATTTTTCAGGTTCCTAAATTAAAGACTTATACATTCTCAGCCTTTATGACGATATTGCACTGCATTTATTATAGTGATATCTCATTATCACTATAATAAATGCAGTGCAATTTATTAATATTAATTATTTATTTCCAATTATCATTAATACACTTTAACATATGAAACGGAGTATAATATCATTTGCATCGGTTATTTTAAAATTTTGTGGTTTTAGTCAGTTTTGAACTAAGATTCCTGAGTTGATCAAATATTCTACATAGGCTTCGGCTTTGACCGTGTCTAAAGGAAATTGTCTTAAGTTTTAAAATTGGTAATTTAAAATAAGTTCTACGTTTGATAAGTTTAATTATTTTATTTTATTTTCTCAGTGCTGCAACTGCAGTAAAATTTATATTGCCAATATTATTTTATTAATACATAAATAGAACTATTATGTTATATGTAAAAAAATTGGGACTGCAAATCTATAGGTGCAAGAAATACAAATGAAAATTTCATTAAGGATAACTTAATTACAGTTATTAGTAAGTAAATACAAGTCCTGTTACAGTGCACATTACGTTATATAAATAATTAATGACAATCTATTTCCTTTGTTTTTTTTCTTAAAGAATGTATTATGTACAGGCCATTGTGTCTGTATGATTGTTTATTATAATAATATCAGTAATGCATACAAGTATATGTGCGTAAGCAAATAAAAGGTTATTTAAAATCTAAAATTTACTCTTTTAGTGGCCGTGTTTACAGGATGGCTTAAAGTTTGAAATATGGTCATTTATAGCTGAACTTAGAATGTTTTTGGACAATATTATCTATTCCTCACGAAATTACATTGTTAGGTAAATCTGTTGAAACCACATACAGTGTACCTTACAAAAAATTAAACTATATAGGGTATTTTAAGTAGTAGATATTATTATGGGGTAAAAAGAATAACATTTTTAAATTTTACGAAACATGTGGCGTAGCGTTTCTATACCCTAACTCAACTGTTTTCAAAATATTGACATCTGATGCTTACTGCTACAAATAGCAAGGCGAAACAAAGAGATTTAGCTTTTTTTGCTTAAAACAACTTTATTATGCACCTAACTGATTGAATATACACCGCTGGCAAACAAATTTCTTGGTGCGATAAAAGGAGATGTCAATTTAACAGGCAAAGGCTTGAGCGAAATAAAGACTGACAGAAAACGTGCTGTGGCCGATTCCCTTTCTACCGGCCCAACAAGAAGAGGGAAATACCGCGAGCAGGGCATTCGAGCATCCTGCTAAAACCAAAGGTGCGCACAGCTGGTATAATTTTCTTTTGCAGCCTTTGCAAATATTTTTCCCCTCTTAAGTTGCCTTCAATGACAAAAGTTCCTTTAATGTTGTCGCCCAAAATAACCGCTTAAACGTTTAATTTTTGAGGAAATTGTGTCCGTACAGGCGCACTTCAATGTTTATTTTCCCGTGACCAGTATTTGGCGACTGCAGGATTATGATAACCATAAGGAGAAAATAGTGATTCATCTTTAACTAGAATATTTTTTAAAAAATTGTTATTTTTATCAATTTTCCTTTTCATGGTCTAACAAAACTCGATTCAGTTGATTTATTAATCTGGGAAAATTTCTTGAGTAGTTTTAATTTTGTAGGATTTATACCCATGTTTTTTTTAAACATGTCTAACTATGCTGTCGGAAATGCCACTTTTTTGGGAAATTTAGATGCTGGAGCATGGGTCATTTGCTTCCACAAAAGCACAAACATTTTTGTCCCTCTCGACTCTTTCTTCAGAAATAGGATGGGCTTCTTGGTCTTCGTGATAGCATTTACCACATTGGTTAATGCACCCGGATTTTGTAAAACGATTAAAGATATTTTAAATCCTTTGGCAGGATGGGACCTGGTAAAAGTATATTGCCCAACAACTTCATCGGCACTTTCAGCTTTGGAATCATAGGCGTGCGCACAGTGGGTGCCGTGGCACCCCCACTAGTCTAAAAAAGATTACTGTATTTAAAATATAAAAATTATTATTTGATAAGGTTCGATTTAAAAATTACACGCGAACGCGCAAAATTAAGATCCACAATGCACCAAAAACATTTAGAAAATCTCCTGGTTCCATTTGTGGAACAGGAAGTAGCCGCAAATATTGATATAAGTACTGTGATAAACGAATTTAAAAAAATCGGCACCCACACCAGCTTTACCCTGCGCACGCCTATGTTTGGAATACCATAAAGTTATTTTAATTTTTGTTCACGCGAATACTTTTTTAAAGCAGAATATTATTATTTTCAATGCCTATGTGAAAATGAGCCTAGCTGCCCAAGACAGTCATTAAAAGTATTGCAAGTGAACGCGACGGGCAATGTTGCCAACCAGTAAAAATAAAGTTATTGATGTTGTCTTGCCCGATAAAATAATAAATACCTATTATTTAAAATAATAAAGTATCTTTAACTGTTCTAATATACTAATATTTTTTACCAATTTCTTTTTTTGCTAAGCGCATAACGTTTTTTTAAATGAAAAGTTTTATAAAATGTATGATTTTTAAAACATTTTTAAAATTGCTAATAAATATTTTACGAAATACCAACACTGTCGAAAATAGCTGAACGCTTGTACTGCCCCTGTATGCCCCCTGAATCGCCGTCGACCGTCGTCGTATTGGAAGTGGAATGGGGGAAATTGTTGTCGTTCTCTTTTCAATCTGGGGTCATACCATAAGTATCCTTCTCTATTGCATTAAAATTGGCATGCAAGCTTTTGCCTTGCCAATCGTGTATAAATACTTTACGCTGAACTGTGTATCTAGCGTATCGACAAAGAAGCAAAATGAGCAGGGTTGCGCCGGCGTCACTACTGAGAGTCGCTTTGATGTGAAAAACATCACTAACCCATTTAACATAAGCCCTTGTTTTACTGTAAGTCCCTTTAAGGCTGGTGAACTCTAATATAAATACTTAGCAAATATCCCTTCCACCATCTTTCCAAATCTCCTTTAAACAATGTTCAGGGCACTTAAGATTTCTAATTATTTTACAAACATAAGAGAATATTTTACCGAAAGAATGATATTTCTTGGTCTTGCATTGTCTTAAATTATATAAAAAACATGACGCGTTTACACTGGTAAGTATCTTCTTCAGTATTCACCTGAAGACGGCTAGAGATACTTACCAGGTGAAACGCGTCGTGTTTAAAACAAATTTTAAGACACTCCAAGTCCAAGAAATATCTTTTATTTGACCTACATCATTGTCTATGACCTTTAAGCAAACATAATATTTTACTACATGTATAGTAGCAAACACTACTAATTGGCTAATTAGTAGCAATCACCACTCCGCACCGCCGACCCTGGGGACCACATAGGGGATCCACCCCAAGCGTAGTCTGGGTCCCCACCGGAACGTCGGGCATCCCTTAACTGTATCTTGTTCAGTAATGTAAACCATTAATAACAACACGTTCAGTTAAGCGGTTACACTTCTTCTCAAATTGTAAACTCTTATTTTAAGCTTCTGAAAATCTACTTTATGGCTTAATCTCGAAAAACTATTGCAAAAGTGGTTACTTCAAGTCAACCAAAACTAAGTAAATTTACTTCTTGGCCACAGAGATCTGATAAACTATAAAAAAATAAAGGGTGTTAATTTAAAAAACATTTTGTATTCAATGGTTACATCTAAAACCTTTAAAAAATGTTTTAAATTTCAATTATTTTATAAATTTTGGACAGGATAATTTGTTAAATCTTATTAAAAACACTTAAAAATAAAACAAAATGAGTGAGTATTATTATTTGCCGTGGAAAATGATTGTGTAATTTGTTAGGATACTTGTCCAAATCATTTTTTTTTATTAAACCCATAATAACAATATATCATTTGCAATTCTGTATTACATATCCTTACTAGGGAAGGAAAGTGACAAGTTAAAAAATTCAAGTTTTGAATTATATTGTCGTAAACATGCGAAAAGAATGATATATTATTATTTAGGTAAAACAACATTTGACTTCCCGAGACAAAATTTCACAGTATTTATATAAGGATTTTTATAAATAAGTTACTCCTTTATTTTTGTGCTTTAGTCTAGCCAACAAGTTCAAAAACGTGTTAAATAGAGATAAAGCTCCTAAAAATATAAACGATAGCTCATTCGATCCGGAATGATGTCTAGAAATATGGATTGGAAGGTTTTCTGCAACAAATTGGAAAAGTTATTAACAAATTAAGTTGCAAAAAAATAATTGCTCTAAAAGTTTTTCGCTTTGGAGCCTTTCTTATACAAATACTTAATAGGATCAAGTTGCTAAAGTTTTTAAAAATTGTGGATTTTGTTTATTTTAATTTTTTTAAATTAACAAGAATTTTTTTTAAATTTTTGTTTATTTAAATAAATTATAATAAACAAAATACACCATTTTTAAAAACTTAAGCAACATGACCTCATTAAGTATATGTATAAGAAAAGCTTCAAGATGCGAAAAATTTTATAGAGCAATTATTTAAACATTTTTTATTATCTTCAATGAAGTCGAAGGTCGGGAAAATTTTTGTTAATTAACAATAGCCCCATTTGTTAAAATGGACTTTAAAACTTTTTTCCAAAGGCAATTTATTCATTAAAGTGTATAGAAAAGTGTATAGAATACACTATAATTTTTTAATTTTTTTTCATTATTTTTTTATACTTAAATTAAATTATTTTCTGTGGCGTACTCGCTTTAGGGGGCGGCGCGCGCATACCTTAGTGGCCGCGCGGAGCCCTATTTTTAGCATTAAATTAAAATCATAAATAATGGAGATAGAACTTCGGGAGTTGGGACTTTTTTATTGAAAATTTCCTTCTCTTTAAGGAGGTTTTTAAAAAAATGTCTTAACTATTAATAGCTTCGGAGTTATTAACAAAAAACGAATTGCCTTTATTTTTGCAACTTACTTTATTATTAACTTTCGCAATTTTTTGCGTACTAGAAAATTCTTTCGATCCATTTTTCTAAACATCATTCCGGATCGCTCATATTTTTAGGAGCTTTATCTCTATTTAACACGTGTTTTAACTTGTTGACTAGACTACTTGTTTTGTGTAAGTATTACTTAATAAACCTACTGGTTAACATGTAGGAAAAAAAGACATAACTCTAAAAGTGACCGTATTATTGTTAATTTATTTTCAAAATGTGATATTAGTCAAAAAAATAATACAAAAAAATTGTTCTTTTTTAGCCAAAAACCAAAATATTGCAATAATTGTAATATGCTAATAATAGCGTTAATCATTATCTATTTAATGCAAAAAAATATTTCATGCATATACCTACTGTCGAAGTAGTAGCACGTCGAAAATCTCACATTGTTTGTTGGATATTTTCTCAAATGAAAACGTTTTCAGTTATGTCACTTTTCTTTTGGGCTGACGATATGATTTATAGAATACTAATGGTGCATTTCTACACGGAACAACCTGTTTATCACTCAGTTTTTTTAATGTAATTTATAGAATACTTAAAGGATGCATTTCTACAGTTTTTTAATGTATATCATCCACACATAAACTGCCCAGAGTTTTAATAAAATTGATTATAAACCTATTTAATTTCAGAAATAATATTTCTTTTAGTCAATAATTGCATTAATTGTTTATATTACAAACAACTTAAAAAAAACTATTATATAAGCGTGATAAATAGAATTTTCCGTATTGCCCATTGCTTGATTAGTCAACAGATATTATATTTACCAAATTATTTTGTCATGGGTAATCGTCTGTTTAATTCGAAAATTTAATGATTACTTAAAACTCTCATTTATCATAACAAAAACATTTATTTCTGTTTAAGATTTCATATGCAGACCGTTAAATAAGTTATAACTTTAAGAATTTATACAAAAAAATATTTATTTCAATTTTTTTTAAATGCCGTTTAAAAAATAGCCATTTCTATAGTTATAATTTTTATAAACATTTAGAATAACTTAGTTATTTTTCAATATATATTTTTTCTAACAAGCTAATCTGAAAAGGTGGTTAAAAGAACATATTAAAAAAACTTTACCATTAATAGGAGCCAAGACTAATATATATATATATATATATATATATATATATATATATATATATATATATATATATATATATATATATATATATATATATATATATATATATATTTTTAAATTCATATCTTCTTTGTTTATTGACTCGAAATTTTCCCAGATTTTAAACAACGATCTTAATTTTATGATCCAATTTATAATTTTCTATTAGTAAAAAGGTCTTTAAGAAATATCCACCTAATTAAAGGTACTCACGCAAGTAATTCTGGGCAAGGTGGTGGGGAATCAGCTCCAGCTGTGTGCGTTGCATCGTAGAACCTTTTTTTTAATTTGGAGTAACTCGTCGAAATGGTGACATCTGGCATATTTTCATTACCCTGAAAAATCGGGATATCCCGAAAACGTAATACGTTGTTTCCTTCAGAATAAAAATACTATAAAATAATAATAAATTAACAATAAATCATTAAATTTTGATCTTACATTAATATACTAATTTATATTTTACAATAAAATTGTTTAAACAATTCATAATGAAGTTAATAATGAAGATAAAATACTTTCTAATATAAAATATATTGATTCAAGTTTTTCTATCATTTATATTTATTTTATTTGCGTTTATTTTGGTAAAATAATTTATAAATTTCATTTTATTATTGGAACACAGTCTGGTAAAATTAAAATAAACGAAAATAGTTTATTTATGTTTACTTTAAATGTCTCTGTTATTTAGTTTATTTTTTTCTTAAAAAATCTTACTGTTGGTTTTAGAAGGTTTTTTTCTAATATACGTTTTTAACCACCTTTTCAGATCAACTTATTAAAAATAACGAAGTTATTTAAAATATTTATAACTATAAGTTTAACTATTTTTTAAACGGCATTTTTAACAAAAATTTTAAAATAAGTAATTAATTTTTTGTATAAATTCTTGAAGTTGATGCCTTCAAGAATTCATTTCACTTTTAAAAACTGTTCTAGGATCATTTTCTAAGCAACAACAGTTGTTTAAATAATTCGTCTCTGGGATAAACAATTAGCTTTTTTCGTAAACTATTAAACTGATCTGGATGAAACTTTGCACACTTCTTAATACCAATGATGTCCTCATTTTTACAAATTTTTAGTCATTTACAATTATTATTGCAATAGTTATAAACATTTATTCAATATTGCTAAAGAGCTCCATATTGGGCTTAATTGTTTATCGATTTTAATTCATTAACCGTTAATTTTAAAAATTTATTTGGAAAATTAGGCAACCGAAATACTGAATTTCGGGCTTTTCCCATTGTTTATAAAAAAACAACGCATATCTGGCTGTATCTTTTTATGTATTTGTCATTAGAAAGACCTTCATTTAAAACTTTCAGATATCTGCTAAACTTTTTTACACGAAACACATACATTTAAGCTCCACAGCCTGGGCTATTACTTTCTCAGTGTTTGGAAGACGCTCATCGCATAGCCTATGACAGAGATTATCAGCCCCGAGTCCTGAAAGTATTTACGTGGAATAAGTCTTTTTCCTATTACCTTTAAGGCTCTGGAAAAATTAGTTTAGTCACAAAAATTCTTATATCACTGAAATAAAATCTTCATGTCAGTCCTAATTTACAGCATTCTTATTTTTGGTTAATTCCGGTTTTAATTCCTGATTATAGCATTAGCAACCTAAAAGTGATTTTTTCACATGTTGACGCTACTGCGCACATAAAGGGTATATTGATTACTTTAATAAAGTTAAAATTGCATTAAAGATATAAACTTCTTTAGAAAACACCGCTTTCATCTCTTGTATGGAACGATGCACTTTAACGTTGTTGACATGAAAATTTAATTATTTTCCTCTAAAAGGATTGTAAAGCCTTCTCTTTCTATAAATTTTGCTGGTTTTCCCGTGTTTGGTGCATTCAGTTTTATATAGTCTAGAAATTAATTTATGAACTTTGTAGCAAAGATATTTAATTATTACGCGATTAATTAGATTGTTCCGTTGTTGTATGCTTAAGACAAAATGCAAAACGCAGAATACCCGGAAATTTAATGGGTTCGTGGGAAGTATAAGGCTGAGCGATAATCAATAATAAATGCATTTTGAGTATCGAGCTTAAAAGCTCCAAATCATTAAAAAAAATCAAATTCCATGGTGTATTTTAAAGTAAATATAGGTATTTGATGAAATTACTGACACTTTGACACAACAATAAGTAAATTTAAAAGCACTGATAAAATCAACGAATTAGATATTCTAATTCATTCCTGCATAAAAAGAAAATATTATTTGTATCACTTTTGTTTAATGAACCTATGTACCTTTATTAAATAATAATAAACTAATTTATTTTACGCTTGTGTGCTTTTTGAAAGAAATCAAACACATACAGGGTAATTTAAATACGATCCTCACCATTAGGATCTCGAGAACTATAGGAGATACAAAGATGGTTAAATTAAGAGAAAATTGCACATTTATGAGTTCAACAATATGTCGTTTAGAAAGTTTTAAAATTCCAAGTGTTACGGAAAACCGAAGTTTTGGAAAATCGTTTTTACTTTTTCCTGGCTTCATTTTAAAATAAATGTAAAAATAGATTACACATGCATTTCCACATTTTCTGCGCTTTTTAATGGTGTCTTCAGATATTAGATCCGTCGTTTCGTCACTCAGTCGCACTCATCAACTTCATTTTTTGTTATGGGCGCCATATCGAATTTTTACGTAGGTAAATAGTGTTTCTAATTCTGGTTCAACCAATCTGTAACTTATTATATTTTGTAAGCTAGTTTCCTTATGTATTATCCAAAAAATTAATATCTTCTTAGTTGGCCAGGATTTCCGCATTTTTTTTGTTTTGTTTCTTTGTAGAAAGAAAATGCTAGTATATATTGTTAGTACTAGAGTTGAGTTATTTAAATAAAGGTAAGAGAGATTTAAGATTAAAATTTTATTATAGAAAACATTTAACAAGATTTAAAATAAATATGGCGCCTTTTAATAGTCATGAATAAAATCGCTTGTCAAAGAAATTAGTCGAGAGAGAGCTAAATGAAATTTTATTTTATTAATTTAATAGAAAATACACTTTAAGTGTTTTTAGAGTAAAAATAACAATTAAAAAGTCAGTGGCTTAACCAGATAATTCAAAGAATCGATATACAAAAAATAGTAAAACAAGTATTCAAAATAATGACATTTCTCTTAGATACACGGACGCATGCGTGCTATGAACTATTTGCAGCTATTAGAAATATATCTTCTTCTAAGTGTTCTCAATTGTGCCATGATAAATTTTAAAGGTCTTCTACATTTCATATTCTTGCCCTTCATATACTATGTTTTTCAGAGTGCCCCACAAAAACGAATTCAAAATATTAAGGTCAGAGGACCTTGGCGGCCACCTAATATGTTCCGCATTACCTTTTTACCTATTCGACAATATATCATTCAAATATTCATAGATTGATCTAGTATTGTGTGCAGGGGCTCTGTCATGTTGGAATCAAAACCTGTTATAATTTGCAAGGGATAAATTATCGAGATTCCTCAAAACCGGTTCTCAAAAAGTTAAGGTACTATGCATATGTGTTTGTTGCTTTTTTGATATACATATTTCTAAATACACTTGTGCTGTTTCGTACGAATATACATGTTTCTAAATACATTTGTGCTGTTTTCGTACAGTTTCTGTCAAATTTGCAGTACATATCTTTATTCTCTTTATCTAACAACTTTTTTTTGGAAAATCTGTACAGGCAAATATCTTTTAACAAGTACTGAAATTTAATTTTAACAAAACACAAAAAGCATTTGCCGGAATCAAGGACGACTATTTGTTTTTTTGGAAATACCACGTTATACATTGTTCAAATCGGACTGAAAAGCACTATTAACCTACGCAAAAATTAAATGTGGCGTATATCAGAAAAAATAAAGTTAATGCTGGTGGCCGTGTGAAATCTGACAGCACTGTCGAATAGCGCAAAAAAAGTGGAAATGTAAATGTGTAATCTATTTTAGGTAGGTAGGTTTAAAGTGACCCGACACCGCGACCGATCGGTCTATTGTGGCTCACACCTTTTTATATTTCTCCCACCAGGTCCAGACTCCTGATAAATCTGATGATCCTGTTGGGAGAGAGATCTTTTACCTCCCCCGGCAACAAGGTGTCATTGCCGAGGATTGCGAATCTTAGTCGTGCCATTGCTGGACACGAACACAGTATGTGTTCTGCCGATTCATCCCCCTCCATGCACATGCGGCATTCGGCGTCTTCCGCTAGGCCGATCTTGTGCATGTGGTATTTTAATCTGCTCTGTGTCCCGTGTACAGTCCCAGTAGAGTTTTAAGGTGTACCCTTGATTGCTCCAGTAGTTTGACAGTACATTGTGGGTTCGGTGGGCTTATGAAGGCCTTCGAGTGTCTGAGACCAGGAAGTCCATGCCAGTACCGAAGATTTTCTCTTTGTGTCCAAGCTGATATGAACTGCTTGGTCGTTCCATAAGATATACCGATGACCGGTTCCGGCCCTGTAAATTTTGTCTCCGCCCCCCTTTTGGTAAGGAGGTCTGCGGATTCATTACCCTCTAGGCCGGTGTTTCCAGGTATCCACAGTAGTGTAACCTTATTGTTTTAATCATGCAATTCCAGACAAAAGCTGCTTGACTATCGGAGAATATTTTAATTGTCTTACGTGTGCAGTGTCGATCAACCAGCGATCTAGCACACATCTCAATAGCAAATACCTCCGCTTGAAATATGGTTTGCGAGAGTGCCCAGGCTAAAGGAAAACTCTGCCCTCGGCCTCTGTCCATATATTCCAGCTCCAACACCGTCCTTGGTTTTGGAGCCTTCGGTGTACCAACAGATGTCAGCCCGGAGCAGGTCGGTCGTTTTTCGACTCCAGTCCTCCTTTGTGGGTAGACTACACTGTAGGGCCGGTTGTAATTGGTTGCTGTAGGCATTATGTCTGAGGGCATTCCCAGTCTGTCACAGGTCAGGACATTCCTGAGGGGACTGGTGCTCTCCATATGACACGCCTGCGGTTTGTTACTGACCGCTTGATAGAGTCTGTATGTTGCCCACCTTGCCTCTCTCTCCAAGTAGATATGCAGAGGAGGCAGTCCTAGGAGGGCTTCCATGGCCGCCGTTGGTGTCGAGCGCAGCGCGCCCGTGATCATTAGGCAGGCCTGTCTCTGTAGGCTAGATAGCTTTGCTTGGGTCAGCCGCTGCTGCCCCTTGCGCCACCATGCCACAGTGCCATACGTGATCATTGGTCTTATGACTGTCACGTATAGCCAGTAATCTATTTTAAAATTGGTTTTGAAATGAAGCCAGGAAAAACTAAAAACGATTTTCCAATATTTCGTTCTTTTTTTCGGATTTCCGATTTTTTTTTCGAATTTATTTTTTTAAACTTT
Organism: Listronotus oregonensis; assembly: GCA_019359885.1. Taxonomy (NCBI): domain Eukaryota; kingdom Metazoa; phylum Arthropoda; class Insecta; order Coleoptera; family Curculionidae; genus Listronotus; species Listronotus oregonensis. Next base: position 80,995 of record JAHBCN010000643.1, read on the forward strand.
GTTGGCTGCATATTGTTGGTCCCATAAATGCGCAACTTTGCCACATTTTAAGCATCTTCGTGTCTCCTGTTTTCTGATATCCTAATGGTGATGGTCAAATTTGAATTAACCTGTATATACAAGTTCAATTAATTTTTTAGGCGTGCAATTTAAGGGAGAGAAACTTTTAGTTAATTAATAAGAACCCATAAGTAATTTTCTTACCACCTTGTCGCGACACTATCTTTTTTCCATATTTTCCAAGCTATTCATTAAGTCGCGAGAACTCTCTGATATATCATTAAAGAGCTACCAAATAAAAAATAAATCGAATATATTGTCATAGCAAACATTCTTCTTAAAAACCTACCCTATCAGTGTCACTAAGTAGACACTGTAGACTTTAGAAGCACCTTAGCAGGCTAACCTTTAGATAAAAGCTTTTAAACTTTTTGTCTTTAACTATAAAGTATCACAAGTGGACGTAGCAGCCCGACAACATTAGAATCATCTAGAATCGACGTGCCCAAATTTTTTAACACTCTGTATCTTGTAAGCTAGTCATCAAATTTTAATGTGCCTAGGGAGGTTTGTCATGAAAATTGACAGAACTATAAAATTTCAAGAAATTGCGAAAATTTTTCTACAATTATTTTCAATACAAATGGGAAAATTATCATTTAAATTTCAAAAAAATATATTTATGAAAAAGGTAGCAGCATTTTATGTATAAAACACTTTAAATTTTTTAGCATGACACAAGATGCAATTTAAACACATAAACAGATTATTAAAAACAGGATTTTAATGATAACGTTTTTTAATTTTGTACTTATGATTTAAGTATAATATACTTATCTGATTCCTCCTCGATTAAATACATATTTTCGCTGACCTCCGGCGTTGCTAAATGTTAACGTTTCTAATTTTTTAAATCCAGTTGCCCTAAATGGTAACGCATAACAAATATGGAAATGAGTAATTAGCCGACGAGTATGGGATTTTTCCTATAATTAAAAAAAGAAAATACGCTCATTCTCAGTTAATTAAATGCCTATTGCAAGTAAAATACAGCTGCAACTTTATTACGCAGAGTATATATGACAGCTCGTTTAACGTAAAAATTAATTAATTTTAATGTGCTTTTAAATTAAATGGGCAAAGAATTTTTTATATATTAACTAAACAAGTAAATAAACTTCATATTGTACCGGGTGATCCAGGAGTGACTCACCCCCTTTTTTTGCATTTAACAGGATAAAAAAACAAAACTGGGATACCATATGTATAATGTCAAATTTGATGTTTTTTAATATATCATGTAACTTTTAGTGACTTCTGGTTTTACCGGAAACGGTCGCAACTTCCGATTTTCGAATAAAAAAAGATGTCTGTTCTTACATTTTTGGATTCCTGGGAACATTCTCATGTATCTGTGTATCCCATGTGTTAAATTTTGACGGTTTTGAAAAAAAAAACTTCTCTTTTCCGATTTAGGTGGCCATGATGCCACTGTAAATGCTTATCGCTTAATTTGATAGCGTTTTGAAACTATAAAATGAAAATACTTAATAAGGTATAATTTGTCTTTGAAAAAATATTGACAAAAATTTCATTTTTGTCAATATGTCATTTAATTCAATTTATTCAGTAAAACCATTTTTTCACCTTTGGTTAGGTATTTAGTGCGAATTTTTTTACAGTTGTCAAACTTTGACATATGGAATAGCGTTGATAAACGCAAAATTTTCCCAGGAATCCCAAAATGTAAAAATATACAGGGTGTCTTATTTAAAAATCAAAAGCTGATGCCTTTTCAGGTGAAACCGGAAGAAACTGGAAAGCAGGTGACTTGTCAAAGAATGTAAAATTTAACATTTTCTGATATACCCAAGTTTAACCTTTCTATTTTACAAAATACATAAAAAAGGTTAACAACCCTCCTGGATCACCCGGTATAAGAGCTTTTTTTGCATGGTGTTTTCCTCCTTATTAACGTACAATATTATGAATCGCAATCGATGCGGTTTAGTAAAGAGAGTAAACGCTTTTCTTTGCCGTTGCGCTTGCAGTTGTACACTATTTTACACTTTGTGAATAAAGCGTTTGTTATCGTCAGTGTAATTTAAGACTAGGTGTTTGGTATGAATTCTGGTGTAAACTAGTTTTCACTTAATTGCTTTAAGTCCTGAAGTAGTGAAGTTAGATGCATTTTTACTACAAGACTTGAATTTTGTTTGTTTATAAACGTAGTCATGAAGCCATTTTTTAATTTCTGAAATAAGTCTAAAACGCGTTTGGTATAAAAATGAAATACGGAACTTATTTACACTTAGTTCCACTTTTAGTCCTACACTTTCCTACTCTGTCCTACACTGTACTTGATAACAAACAGACCTTAAATTTATGTCAAGTCAGGGATCCAGTTTTGTCGGCTTTTATAGGCATGGTAAAATGGAAAATAATGCGAAAAAAGTGACTGAATCTTGCAGGGCGAGATCCAAAATCTGTGGGTCCAAATTCTCCAATTTATTTCTGTGAAGATCAGTTTGATGTAAACCTTTTCTTTATAGTTTGGTGTACATAATCATCTTCTAGGTGTAAAACTTAAATAAATTACAAACAGATTTTACTAACAGAACCTCTGAATTTAACTTATCCTTAATGCATGCGTACATGATGCATATCATACCAAAAACAACTTATGTAAAATAAGGGCCAAGTTCCGTTTCAAAAATCTTGGCCTCTTAAAGTACTGAGATCTAAAATTAGACCAAGTTCTTGTTTGACTTGACAAGTTTTTACTGATCTGTCAGAGGATCTGTCTGTATTATGAATGTTCTTTTTTATTAATACAGATAGTTTTTTTTTTCATTATTACAGACAAATCAGTAAAAAACTTGCCAAGTCAAAAAAAAACTTGGTCTAATTTTAGATCTCGGAGACGCCGAGATTTTTGGAACTTAGCCTTTATTTTACGTAAGTATTTTTAGTATGATCTCTTCTGTCTTTTCTGAGTTCGATGAATGAAATAAAGTCCTTAATGCATTTTAAATTTTAGGACAATTACGACCTTGGGTTCAATCAGATGGCAAACTTCTAAAATACCCCCCGGTTTCAGGTCGTTCCGAGTAAAAATGTGCAGTTTCCATTACTTGTGTCCTGAAACCTACTTACATACCAAATTTTAAGTTTTTACTCCCTCAGGGATTGCCCCATAATTTTAATAAGTCAATGAGTGAGTGAATAAGTCAATCAGTCAGTAGTAAAATGGGCAATTTTCAGTATCGAATATGTCACAAACAACTTGACGTAACTCTTTTAATTTTTTCACAGGTAATGAGAATACTTAGGTTATTTTAATACTAAATCTCATACTTTTATGTGGAACGACAACGAAGTTATGGTAGAGGGAAAAATACGCTGAAACCTTTCCTGTAATAAACACACTGCATGCGTCAAGCCGCAGGAAGGGGATTTTACAGATTTTAGTTTTAATAACTATCTATCGGATTTAAATTATTATAAAAGTACTAACATTAAAGTTTTGACATTTCTGAATTCTGCTAAACGGAAGTTTCTAGCATCAACAAATCAACTCTCGGCAAATTAGAGCTACTGGTTTTAGTAAATCCTTGTTCCATGATTTAAAATGTTGATTTTTGTAACTCCAGACTATGCACAAACTAAGCTTTACAATGACGTGACTCTGATTGATGTTCAACCTATAATAGCGGACTACTGTATTTTGTAGTGTCATTTTATGAAAAATAAATATCAATATTAATTATGTTGTAAAAATAAAAACGTGTTTTATAATCCATAAATCCTATTTCATATAATAAACACAAAATATTAGTAATTTTTGAATGTTGTCATCATGCATGTGGCTGTAAGTAAATTTATGTCAAGCCAGGGATTCAGTTTTGTCGGCTTTAATTGTCCAAAAGCGACATGTGATTCATATGGCGCCTCGCACTTTTATTTTGCGTCAAGTCAAGCTGTAAGTTCTTAAAGCACAATACTGTAAAAATACTGCAATTACTATTTAATTATTTCGCAGTTTTTTTTGTATGACTTTTATTGTTATCCTGTTTTATTGTTTGCCCAATATATTTACTTAACGTTGTAACTAAAATCATTAAAATGTATCCAAAAATCTGTAGTTTACTTTTAAGTTTACGGAAAGTGTTACTAGATACTAAGTAGACATGGTCTATATTGTTGTGAAGAATTTATTTATTAGAAAATATTCTTTTTGCTACTTGCCATACCTGCAAAAAAAGACCGCCCCGGTCCAGGTCCCAGAGTATAGATATAAGCATAAAAAGGGTGAACGGTGTCAAGTGAACTTGTGCACTATTTTGGTACATATATCTTTACCCTCTGTGGGCAACTCTGCGGATATCTTTTTAGCCTGTAAGAGGCCAACGAGGACTTTTTAAGAACTTTCATCTAAAAAAATCCTACTATCTTTAGTTGATGGAAAGGATAAAGCAGCGGATTATCGAAATTAAATGGTATATGTGATTGCCTCCTCTAGGTTTCGAGGCGTATTAGGAGGTATGCTTATGAGTCCATAGCTCCAACTTAAAAGCCTGAATCATCTCTGCGAGTATTTAAGTAACACTTCCACGAGATCCCTTTGTCACAGGTTATTCCATAATGACACAGTCACATAAAAAAAGTTGGGAATACTTTTCATGAGGCATATGTTTTCTGTAGTAATTTTACCTTATGATTACAAATACGGCGTCAAAATTCCCCCAATACATTATAATTTTTTTCTAAGCTTAAAAAACTGATAAAAAATAGTAAAATTTAATGAAAATTAACCGGAAAAAACTGGATTTTTTGACATTTCATTTTTTTTTCGCATTTTTTATGTAAAAGGACCTGCTGAATCCAAATTTATGACCAGAATTAAGGTAGCTTGTGTATTTTTTTTTCTAACCCCAAAAAACAGACTAGAAATCACTATTTTAAAATCTTCGCGGATCTTGCCCAAACTTCGTAAAGGGGGGTTTTTTGGTCGCTGAGTACGAATCTGAAGTCAGGTTCTAAAAATTCAAAATGGCGTATCCAGAATGGTTCATGTGTTTTTTAAAATGGCGAATACACATTTTTCTAAAATCAACGAATTTAAGCCAAATTTCGGATGAAGTGGTTTTTGAAGCATGATGGCGGATCCAATATGGTAAATAAAATAAGCAAAAAACAAACAGATTAAAGAAATTTGATCAATGCAAGTTTACAAATCTGAAGTTAGTATTTAAAATTCAAAAGGTCTATGTATATATATATATATATATATATATATATATATATATATATATATATATATATATATATATATATATATATATATATATATATATATATATATATATATATATATATATATATATATATATATATATGTGTGTGTGTGTGTGCAGAACTCTTGGTTGTATCCTTGATATAAATAGATGTACCCCGTAGTTTAAGTTTCAGTTTGAAAACGTTTTTTTTATATAACAATGCCCAATACATTGATAAAAAACAAAGTATTTGGTTTAATTTATCCCTCTTAAGCTTTACTGGACCTTAAAATAGGCATATTTATTTGTCTATTTCTATATTATTTATAGTATGTTGTGTAAAACTTGATCAAAATAAATCATAAAGCCAACTGTGACCAATATTAGGGATGAGAAATATCCCCTTCTGTATTCCACCTAGATAAGAGCATGAGTCTTTTTTCTGATTTTAACTAACAATATTTAGGTGTTTACATAAGATGAAATACCACATATTAACAAATCCTATAAAGACACCTAATTTAACGGAATTTAATTCCTGTGATAATTATTACTCATATAGGCAGCGAACTGAGAATAATTATCATATTACTGGCCATGGACAGAATTTAATGTCTAGATAATTGTCTGAATGATAGCTAACTAAACAATGACTAACGACTGTACTTAAAATAAATTGACGAACAACATAAAAACATCATTTTAAAAATAGTTTTTGAATGATAAAGCGTATGCCATTGCCATTACATTTAAGATTCTTTTAAGTAATTCATAACTATTGTAACGGCAAAATGTATATATACATTAAAAAACAGTGCAAGAAGTATAAAGTTCGATATGTCTTATGGGCTATTATTGTGAAATGATGACAGGGACTCATTTTTTAAATATTTTTTACTGAAATTACTGTTCTTATTGCTGCTCATCCACTTCATAAGGGCTCTTCCGCAAAAGGAAAGTCCGGCTATGCTGCCATGCCGATTGTATTAAAAGTACAAGTCCTCCAAAAACTAATGGAAAACTCTAGATCGTACCAAGACGGCGACATATTGTTTCGTTTTTGTTGAAAATAGGTTATAAAATTACCCTATGCAGACGTTAAAAATAGCAGTTTTTATGGTACATTTAAACTCTTATTAATTATTCTGATTATTTTCGTTTATTCGTGTGCCGTCCCTCATAACTTATAGTTTTTCCAAAATGGTTTAATAGGTGTTTTCTTCCGTAATACAAAAAAATAACAGCTTTTAGCAAACATATCTAATGAAATTTATTACGGTTGCAGGGAAAAAACGATTCTGAAAAACAAAAAAAAAAGATTTTTTTTGATTTATTTTAACTTTTCAGTTATAATAAGTATAGCACTGGTACACTAAATAATAACTTTGCAGTGCATTTTCAATAAAAGCAATAAATCTGTTTATAGAATTTTAGGAAAAATAATGCGACTTTTTTTTAACACCACAGTTAGGTTTCTATTTCTAATCCTGTGCTCGGAAATTTTAGTTTTTTTATATAAATTATTAAATAAAATAATTTTTCTTAGAAATCTTTTATTTCGGTAAAATGGGTTCCTACTGAACCTGAGGCTTTGCGTCATTAACATTATTTTATTAAAATTATTTATAGACTAATAAGATAAAACAATATGTTGAATGTTATGGCCCCCAGTTTTAATTATTTTTGTCTCACCTGGCACAACCGGGAGGAAAAATACCCCTCCAGTCAAATCGGGTAAGGGGTCCTTCTGGGTGTGTACCATCAAAAAGTATATCATTCACAATTATTTGCGGGCTCAACTCCAGTCTAAACTTTGGTTTACTATCTCCTTTAATCGAAAGTTGATCATTTTTATTAGGGACTTACAAAGTAACACGCAAAAAAGTGCAGTTTAAATTTTTGCAGTTAGTGTCTCGCTCACCAACCTTATCAAGGAAGCTACCTTCTTCCCTAACGTTGCCAACCAAATTTTTAATCTTTTAGACATTTTTCCCTCATGACTTACAGCCGTTGCAGTAAATGCCCCAGCCCGATCGATAACTGTAACTGAATATTTCTAGTTTAAACGTTAAACTGTGAAGAATATTTTTACTAAAAAGATGATTTTTCCCCCAAAAAGGATCTGTTAAAACCTCGTTAGAGATTATCATTTTATGATTATAAGATTCTTTAGATTTGTGTAAAGCTAAAACCATTGCTATTTCACAGTTTTTTTTTTGTATAAAGCCATATTTAATAGCTGGACATGTCGCAACTAATTTGCCGATTAATTTTGCAAACTCCTGAATAGTGAACTTAGTACTGTGTAAGATTTTTAGAATGTCTTTTAAAATACTGTGTTGTTTTTCTAAGGGTAAACTTACAGACATATTTATAGTATTATATAAAAAACCCAAGTATTTTATTTCCCTGCATGGAACAATTACGCTCTTCTCTGAATTAGTTATAAATCCTAAATCTAATAATACTAATAAAACTGTTTTGGTTGCATTAATATTGGATAAACATTCTTTATAAGAACGACCCATTAACAAAAAATCATCAATATAGAAATCCCGTTGTCGCAAGTAACATAATATACTTAGGCTTCATCAGTTTTGTAAATAGATAAGGCGCTGTATTGAGGCCGAAAGGTAAACAAGTATATTCATAAATTTGTCGGGCAAAAACAATTATATATTTACGATGCTTTTTGTGTATCGGGACTAAGTGATAAGCATCTTTAAGATCTAATGAGGCAAGAAACATATTATTAGATAATAATTTTGTGACCATTTTATGGTCTTCCATTTTAAAGTGGTCTGTTTTAATAAACTTATTTAGTTCTTTTAAATTTAAAATTAATCTGAATGATCCATTAGGTTTGGGCCTTAAAAAAATATTTAAAATAAACTGATCGTGTTGAAAGGAGCATTTCTTTATGGCCCCTAAATAAAGGAGACGTTTAATTTCACCATTTAAAATTTTTCTTCAGTTAGAGACCATTTTAATTCATTAGGTACATATTTTTAACACGGATATGGAGAAAAAGAAATAAGGTAACCTTGTATCCACGATAATAAAAGCTTATGTGAGGTTAGTGATTTCCAAGAACTTATAAAATATTTTTACCTGCCGCATTTATAAGCTACCTTTAAAGTGTCTATTGTTGGCCGCCCTTCATTTGGTTGCGTCGATAAAATAGAGCATTCTCTTTCATCGGCCGGAGGTTCTTCGAGACCTCCTGACGCTGTTTGTGCTGCTCTTTTAGCACTGCCAGAACCTCCAGATTAAGTTTGGGTGCATTAGCAAGAGCTAAATTATTGGGAGGGGATATTTTTGGATATGGCAGCTAGTAACTTCAGGATCGAGGCCTTCCTGTAATATTTTGGACCAAATTTGAACAAGCTCGTTGTTCAGGCCTTTTGTAGTACTTTGATTTGCAGCACTGTTTTTTACCAAGAAGGCTAAGAAGATCTTCAGACATGACCACTAGATTCAGCACCATTTTCGTCATCCTCTGTACAGAATGAGAGAAATGACAACAACTAAAATATTTTAGCTAGATGACATATAAAATTGCTAAACTTGTTAGCGGTATTCATAAAAATAAAAAAGGTGCGGATGACTATGCCAAAACTCATTAACATTTTTTTAATAAGACCTGTCAAGACTCGTTGGTCAAAAATTTTAGTACAAAAATATGCCAAAACTCGTTAGCCATAAATTAATATAAAAATATGCCAAAACTCGTTGACTTTTTTTAATAAGACCTGTCAAGACTCGTTGGTCATAAATTAGTAAAATAATATGCCAATACTCGTTAGCCATAAATTAATAAAAAAATATGCCAAAACTCGTTGACTTTTTTTAATAAGACCTGTCAAGACTCGTTGGTCATAAATTAGTACAAAAATATGCCAAAACTCGTTGACTTTTTTTTTAATAAGACCTGTCAAGACTCGTTGGTCATAAATTAGTAAAAAATTGTGCCAAAACTTGTTAGCCATAAATTAATATAAAATATGCAAAACTCGTTGACATTTTTTAATAAGACCTGTCAAGACTCGTTGGTCATAAATTAGTACAAAAATATGCCAAAACTCGTTAGCCATAAATTAATATAAAAATATGCCAAAACTCGTTGACATTTTTTAATAAGACCTGTCAAGACTCGTTGGTCATAAATTAGTACAAAAATACATAGTGATCTTGAAGGAAGAGGCGGGAAATATAATACTATGTTTAAGTAAATTTTACGTGGAATTCAAAAATAGGTTATTATGTCTCCTTGAAGGTGTGTGAAAATGTTATGGTTTTTTATCTTGGGACAGTCCACGAAGGCTAAGGCCATGTACTAACGTACCGTGGGTGTCTGAAGTGTGGTAATAGGGAGTTTATTCACACTAGACTTAAATTTTTGTAGATTTGGGGGAAAAGGAAAAACTTCTCCTGGTAGCAGGTTCCAGTAGTCCAGACACTCTGGGAATGAAGAAACGAACAAAGTGGAAAGTTCGGGGCCTCTCATGTTGGACTGTAAAAGGATGCATAAAAGTGGCAATACGTGTTGTTTTAATAGCACTAAAATCTTAGAATTCCATTGTCTTTGTTCCTTATTTGGTACATAACCTTTCGGTTAGTATGTATCTCCAAACATTCTCAAGTGATAACTATGAACTTCGTTGTTTACCAAAGGCTGACCGATCTTTTCGTTCAACAACGGCTGCCAGACATTTGGAATATAAATACTTGCTAAATACATTTTGGTTGTTTAGAATTACTGCGACCTTATTAATCAAGTGGGTTTCTTATGAATAAATAACAATTTTATGCATGTTAGGAAACTCCCGACCTCGACATTTTATTTCGTTCCGTAGGATTTTTTTTAACTCTGGTTTTGAGTGGTCTTTTTATTTCCCTAATCTATACTTTACTACATTTACAGGGAATTTGTTAGATAAGGCCTTTATTTGAAATATTATTGTCCGGTCTCGTCTTAGTATTTGTTCGCGATACTGCGGATCTGTTCCGACGTTCCTTTAATATACAGAATTGTCACAAATGTTTGGAAGCTGCAATAATTCTTAACAAGCAGAATGTACTTAGCAAGCCTAGTATCGATATTCCTAATATCTGGCAGCCGTTCTTAAATTATGAAAAATCGGTCGAGCTTTTGTAATCAAGGAATAAGTCATAGATTTAAGGATAATTTTTAGTTATCACTTAAAAATGGTTGGAGATACATACTAACCGAAACGTTGTGTAGCAATTAACAAATAAAAATAATGGAAGCCCAACATTTTAGTGTCATTGAATATATGTGTTATTACGTTTAAAAAGAGCAGCGTATGTTTTTCCTTTTTGAGCTACTCTATATACGCGAAAATATTTTTGAAATGTGCCTTTCGACGGCCCTTACAACTTTTATGCATTTTTTAATCATTTTTAACAACGAAAATATTTTACTTGCTCGCAGTAATATAGCACCATAATAATATGTAATTTTTGCAGAAAAATGAGGCACATATATTTCGTTCCTCACAAATAAATTTTCAGGACTGACAGAAAAATAGAAACTATTGTCTGTTAAACTTTAAATACTGAAGTTACGCATATGGGCGACCAAAAGAAAAGAAATTTAAATGAATTTCTATTAAAAGCTCATGCATGCCACATTGGGTTTTCAATGTAAAGTAGGGCCAAGTTTAGGTTACTGTAAAGATATTATCGCTTTTAAAAGGAGACCCTTTAAAAATTAACCATGATATATAAATCGGAGTTATACTGCATTACAAAAAGGTCATAGTCATAAAGTTAAGTACCCCCTATAAAATTTCACAGACCGTTTCATAAGGATCTGCTTTATTTTTATGTATTTATGTTTTAGGCCTTGCGTTGAGTCACTTACTTGCTGAAATGTATTGATAAGGACTTTAAGTAGGTAACTGTATATGGTGTTAGCGATAAAATCGTCATCAAATGGGATTTTTTTTATTTATTGTCTAAGAGCTGTTTTACACAGAAAAGACGCTTTTTAGGAATTAAAAGAAAAAATCCTAAAACTGCAAATAAATCCAGGTCTCCATTAAATCTAACGCATGTCGATCACTGCCACATTCTCTCTCTTAGGAAAATGTACCCATTTTGGGTTCTTTTTTTATCAGTTTTGATTTTTTTCATAATTTAACATTTTTTTTTAAATATGGAACTAAAAAACAAACAACTATCGCAACACATAAAAATAACAACCTAGACCTGTCATAATTTAAACAACACAAAAAAGCTTTCTTTAATTTACAAATTTTTGACCTTTCCAGGTTATGGAAAACCACTTTCTATATCAAATTTGATTTTAAAAAAAATCAAAACGGCATTTCCTTTCAAAATATCGGGAAACGATGAATTATAATTTTTTATTTTTTTTTGTAATATGATGTGCCAAGTGTAAAGCTTACTTTAAGTCCTTCTTTATTTAGTTTTCTTTTAATTAAATATATCTTTTAAGCTGTTGTAACACAAAAAGAAACCATAAAAAAGGAATTATTAAACTTGTTGTGAGCTTCATTTAGTTTCAATGGCTTGTTTAAAATTACATATGATTTAAGTTTTTTTATTGGGTTGTTATGTTATTTCTTTTTATTTTAAATTATGTCTTTATTTACTCAATAAAAACTTAAATCATCATCATTTTGACAATTTTAAAATTTCTTTTTGTAAAAAAAGTCTGCCGGATCCTGTCTAGTTACAAAAAGAGAAGTCGAAAAAACTATTAACGATGTCTGTTTTGCACCACAAAAATAAATGTAATGATGAGGCGCTTGAAGCCGTAATAACGAATCGTATCATGGTTCTTACGAGGGTACACGGCAGTTTCTAGGCGGTGAGCTGCTTGAAAAAAATGCATCTGTTTTATATCACTTCTCATGAGAGGAAACGCCGTTCCGGCGGCAAAACTGCAAAAATTATTACGTGGAAGTGTAAAGTTTCTTATTTCTTTTTCCATTTTTTTAATGTAAAGCTTAACTTTTTTTAGTTTTAACATAACTTTTAAGTTGGATGATAAAATACTTGTAGTAAATACAAAAGAAGCGTTATAAGAACTACGTATACCCGGTGACAAAAAACTCATTGGCCAGAACCAGCTAACCAGTTACTTTCTAATTTACAGTTTTATTATCAAGATCTAAAATTTTAAATAGAACCCTGTATATATTTTGACGTTATTCGATAGAGTGTCCGTTTTTCTTTTCATTGACATATCACAAGTAAACATGTGTTTTCCAAATGATGGCCCTAGAGACATTTTTTTTTCTAAACTCAATATGGCGTCATCGATCGAATTTTCGTTAAGCAACCTAATAAAATAGCAAAACACTTATTAATTTTTGATAAAAAATAGAAAACATTTAATTTTAATTCATCGCTAATACGTTTCTTGACATAAAATTGTTTTTCGTTTATCTGCTATTTCATTAGGTTGCTTGACGAAAATTCGATCGACAACGTCATAGTGTCGCCATATTGATTTTAGAAAAAATGTCTCTTGCGCCATCATTTTAAAAACAAATGTCCACTTATGATATATCATTAAAGAGAAAATTCATTGCTTCATTAAATAGATTAAAAATATGTGCAAGGTTCCATTTAAAATGATCAATCCAGGTCTCTTTCCGGTAAAACCGGAAGTGATATACAGACGAAACACTACCGAGCCTTTTATTATCTTCAGTAAAAACATATCACTTTTAAATTTTAGAATGATATAATGTATCATCATATGCAATGAACACGTCGATCATTTTTGGTGGACCAAAGTGACAGCTTTGATTTTTGACAGTTCGCGTTCCGCAGAAAAAATAGCAAATTGCAGTTAATCTAGAAAATATTATTGTTGTTTTTAGATTTTTTATGGTCTTTTTGGTAATTTTCTGCATTTTTTTTTCATAATTAATTTTATCATTAATATAAAAAACAAGGGAAGGTTCTGATCGTATGTTAAGCTGTCATTTTGGTACTAGAGTTAAACCTGAATTAAATTGATCCACAATTTAGGTTGGACGGACCTAGTTCCCTAGTTGATCCTCACGGTGTAAACTAGGCTAATATCAGTCAAAATGTACACACCCTACGTTTAATAACTTTGGGGAAAAACTAATTTGGATCCGCGAAAGCCTAGGATAACGTTAGAAATAACACGATGAATCTTAAGTGGCTAACAAACTGTCTATGAACAAGCAACTATACAACCGTTTACAAATAAAACTTTGATTCGTTAATGAATAACATAATAAATAATATTAAAAAATGTATAATAACAAAGAGTGACTGCATACTTGTGCGACCTATTATTTATTTTATTAAGCACAGTTAATGCTAAAAGAGGAAAAGGTCAAAACACTTTATGACGCATTGTTAAAGTGGTTAGGATTAATGCATATTTGCTTCACCAATTATTATTCATTTTCCGATGTGTCTTATTTTCAGAAATTTTAATAATGCTGTTAGAAATTTTAAAATAAACTCCTGGATAAAATTATCGCACCACTGCAAAAATTAATATCGATTAAAACAGTTATTTATGTTTGCTCGAGGAAAAGCACAACTGGACAAAAACAATGTTTACACTTTATTTTGGTGTTTAAGGTCAAATTTCTCTGAATTACTGAAATTCCTATTTTTGTTCTCCTTTTAAGTACCTAAATTTGGGATTCGACCCAGACGGCCGTTCAGAGTCGGGAGAAGAGATGGTGAACGATTTGCCCAAGCATGTATACCCCCGGGAGCCATTTGCTGGAGGGTCTTATTTTTTGGGGGGGCATCGCCTACGATGCCTGTCTTTTAGTTAGTGCCTCTACCTAGACCTCCCCTTAATGCACGCAGATATGTTGGAGATCCTGAAGAACAAGTTCCTTTTGGGGTTTTTCATAGGAGGGATTTCTTTAATGCATGATAATCTCGCCCTCAGTGGTTCTGAAGTTATTAATACCTAAATGATGTGAGACTTCCCCTTAGACTGGCCCCCACGCACCCCCAAATGAACCTAGAACATGTCGGGGAAATGTTGAAAAGGCATATTCGGAAAAGAAATCCTCCACCCCGAAATAGCTGAACTGGAACAGGGTGCTCGGGGAGGGGAAAACATTCTACAGGAAATTTTTAAAATTTAATAAAAGGAATGCCAGAAGACCCGCGGTTTTGAGCTAGGGGGGCAACCCCGGTATTAATAATGCATTGTGGTTTTTCCCTTTATTGTTTTTTTTTTGTATTAAAGGGAAATTTATTGAAAATCGTTTTTTTTTCCTAAAGATGAGTTTATTATTAAAATTTCTTTTTTTGGAGTAGAATATAATTTTTTTGCTAATAAAAATGCACGTTAACAATGTTAATTATTCTATTTTTTTTTATTTCTCAAAAAAGAAATGAATCTCTAAACAAAAATTTGGGGAAAATTTTTTTCCAGGAGTGTAAGAAATTTGGTTTTTTTTATATGTAAATGTATTTTAAATTTAAAAATTTAAATATTTATCTGAAGAAATACGTTTTTATATTATATCTTTTTTTTTTTGGGAACGAATTTTTAGCTATAAACCACGATATGTCATTTGACAAAATCAAAAATGGTACTTTTATTGTATTTGTATTGTAATAAAGGGGGCGTCGGCCCCTTGTAGCCCCCCTTTCCCTTGACCTAAAGAGTTTTTTTGTGAATCCCCCTTTTTGTTTAGTGCCCGGAATTCCCCTTACCAAGCCCATTTATTTTAAAGGGCTGTGCCTATACCTTTAGCATTGGGATACTACGCGGTGCAAGCTGAATAAACTCTAGGAGTAGGATATACCCCTTTTGGGTTTTTAAACGTTGTGGGGTCAGTTTTTGCATTTTACAGAAAAGTTTCCGAGTTTGTTTGCCTTGTGAAAAAACCGACATTTTTCACCCCCGTTTTTCCCCTTTTTTTGGGGATACCCCAAAAGGGCCCCTGTCCTGTTGGAAGTGGTCCCAAAAAAAATGGTACTAACATTATATTATGCTTTCAAATTGGTTGGTATATTAGGTATTATTAGGAATCAGTTAACAAGTAACTATAAGAAATAATTTTTCTATAATATTACTAAGGCTTTACATTGGGGCAAAATCAGGTTGTATATTGGAACTTTTTTAATATATTGCACCTCCGCCCAAATAGTGTTAGAACTTAAAAGAGCTATCGAGAAAAAGGCGTTTAAAATTAGTTCAAACACTTTTTGTGTTTTAATTCAATAAATTATAGTCAAGAAAAAACTAAAAAAGACGCTTTTTTAGCAAACAAAGGAACGAGGAGAAAATAATTCCAATATCTATTATGACTAATTAATTTGGAATAAGGCTAATAATTCAATTATAGCCAAAAAGCGGAGGGTACTTGATATTAAATGTTACAACTATTTTACTGGTTGCTATTTACAAAATTAGAGTTATTATGAAAATATAGTAAATTGCACCGCACACTTCTTTACTAAAATTGAATTATTTTTTACTTTTTAAGTAGTTCGGTTTACTAGCAAAGCGTGTTTTTTTTTTTTTTTTAACTATAATTTTTTCTTACTTTTTAGTCCCAAAACAAAATCAAAATTGGCGAATGCTCAAGTATTGTTATTTTGAAAGTGTTATTTTAGTTTTTTTTTATTCTGATGATCCTAGTCAGGGCATTAAAACAAAATAATTGTATTGTCATCGGCTTTTGACCCCTTTACAAATTTTTAAGTTAATCATACTTCTTAAAATTGGTAAAAATTAAGCTAAAAAATTCCGTTACATAGATACATAGATACATACAGGCGAAATTAATAAAAGCCTGGTAAAAAGAGAACAAAGATTGAAATTTCACATAAAATGTCAACTTTTATTCCTCTTACTCTCCTCTCTTAAAACGATAACGCTTTTTCTTTTCAAGTATTACGCGTATACCAAATGTGAAATTAGTATCTTATTCAACGTAAAAATTTGAAAAAATCAATGTACAATTTTTTTGCGATTAGAATACTTCAATCGGCGTCGTAGCGCCAAATATTCAAGTTTTTTGCAAATTTGTAAAATGAATGGCGGAAGGTAAACTGCAAAAAAAAACAATAAAATAAATTGATCACCAAAAAAGGTACAGGTAAATTGCAGAGAGGCCACCCTTTAGGTAGGAGGTAAACTGCGGAGTAGCAAATAAGTACCTATTCGTATTTTAAAAATTAAAAAGAAGGTCATTTTTCGAAAAAATATTTAGAACGATTCCAATTAAAAAAAAAAATGATGAATAACAAAATAATAAACAAAATTGTTAAACTAACCGATTTTAAAAATATTTTTTAACAATATTTTCACAATGTTTTAGGATGGCAATGTTCACTTAATAAATTTAAATTTTTTTAAATTTTTTATTGATGTATCATTAAAAACCAAATATTCCCCTCGTCAAAGTCGAATAAAGAAAAACCCAATATGTCTAAAAATTTTTAATTTTTTGGTTATTTAAAAAAAAATTATATATTTTTTTTTTTATTAAAATATTATTTATATTTTTTAAAAATTATTTATTTATTATAAATTTATTTAATAATTATTAATAATTAATTAATAATTAAAACATCAAACTTTTGGAAAAGAATCAAATTTTCTTTAATTTTTGGGAATTTATATATTTAATATTTCTCTACTTTCTGAACCTTTCTTGTTAAGAACCAAAAAAAAATAGTTTATAAGAAAATTAGCAAAAAAAAGAATAAAATAAATATTTAAAAATAAAATTATTTTTTTAATTTTTTTATTTATATATATATATATATATATATATATATATATATATATATATATATATATATATATATATATATATATATATATATATATTTATTTATTTATTTTTTTTAAATTTCTTTATGAAGTTTAATGTTTAAAAGGAAGGGAAAGTTTTTTTTGGAAACTAAAAAAAAATATCAAATTTTAATTTTTCGTTAAATAACTAAACCTAATGAAAATGTAAAATGTTAAAAATTTTTAAATGGGTTTCCTCTGTTAAAAAAAAAAAGGATTATTAAAAAGAAATATTTTAAATTACTTAGAAATACACGTCGACATGTTTCGGTGATTCTCGTCAAGGTATATCTATATTTGTTAAAAAAATAAAAATAATTAAAAAAAAAAAACTAAAAATAGGATAACTTTTCTTATTTTAGCGCAAAAAAAATTACCAATAAAATAATGATCTTAGTGTCTCAAATAAATTTTTTTTATTAAAATAATCCCAGAAAAATAAAATAATTTTTAAACATTTTTATATGTTGCTAAAATAATATCAATCTCTATGATATGCATACCAAAAATAAAAAAATTGTCAAAAGTTTTTAAAAAAACACTAAGATTATCATTTCATTAGTATTTTGGTTAATAATAAAATAATTCCCATTTTTAAAAATTTTTTTTAATTAATTAATATTATTTTTTAAAAATATGGATATACCCTGCCAAGAATCACCAAAACATGTCGACGTGTAGGTGTTCCTTCATATTTGTAAGTAAATTAAAATTTAATTTCTTTTTAATAATATTTTCTTTTATTAACAGAGGACACCCATTTAAAAATATTTTACATTTTTTACATTTTCATTAAGTTCATTTATTTTAATATTTTAATATATTATTAAAATATTTGTATGTTTTTAGTTATATTGTCGCAAGGGTAGACTTTTCCTTCACAATTTACTAAAAATTTAAATTTATATAGAATTTAAAATAAACATAAATCTTTTCTTTATTCTGGAGAAAAGACAAATAATTTGTTCCCCTAATATGTCTATTTATAAGAATTTTAAATATTGGATAGTACACCCTTCTTGTACCTGTCTTAATACTCCGCAATTTACCTGCCATGTTTTTAATTCTTGTTTTCGGCCGCCCGGAGTTTACCTATGCAAAAGAATTAAGTCCCGAATTTCCCTGCTTCAAATCTGGACGAGAAAAGGTTCTAACTTATTACATCCTATCATATGTAAAAAAAATTTAAAAAAACTTTAATTTCGAAAAAAATTATTTACTAGGCAGTTTTATAAAATGTATTAATTATTTCTTAGTTTACAGACACATAAATTTTTTAAAATGGAATCATTGAAAGTTTTAAAAGTAGTTTTACCATAAGACAGTAGAGTCACACCCAGTAATAAATAAAAAAATATGGCAGTTAAGTAAAAAAAGTTTTAGTTTTAGTAAAGTGCAACCTAAAGATAAATGTCACTGTTTCAAACAAAATTATGAATGTATACCAAAGTTTTCAGGGGGAGTACGTACTATATACCTTGAAATATAACCTAGAAATGAAGAAAATCTTGAAATACTTGGAACTAAACATTTATTTATATGTGATCTATTAAAGCAATGCATTTAATGTTTCTTCAGCTTTATAATGTATAGGACGATTTTTCTAAAAACTATAATACTGATACTTTAACAAAACTTGATTGATTACATACAGTACTGTGAAATTCCGTAACCAGTAAAAATCTAATTAATATTAAAAAAAACTGGACGAAAACTTAACAAATTTTGCCAAAATTTTTAGTCAGTACTAATACGATTCCACCAAAATAGGCAATGTCGAGATTTATTGGATTTAAGATATTTACATCTCTTAAGATCTCAATATTTTATTTAAAAATGTGACAATTTAAGTTGATGTTAATAAAATCTCCTTTTCTGATTTAAATTAGAAAATAAAAAAGGTAAATATTAATACCAGCAATGCCAAAAGCAAAAAGTCACTAATATGTCACTGTCCAACATTTTTAAATACTTTTAATACATACTGGTGAAACTTAAACATGTAATTAAAGTAATTCTGTTGTTACTAAAAATAAATACGAAATCCTTTTTATTTAAACGTATAAAAGAAGACGCCTTCTTAAATAAACCGAAAAATAAGGTGTTTAAATAAGGAAATATTAATTTTATATCGTAAGCCTTTTTTTAAGTATTTTTTAAGATCTTACGAGAGAAAATACATCAAATGGCTTTTTTTTTTTTTTTTCAACACGAGGAATGCCAAAAAAAATTCTTAGTTTCGTCAACCATGTTAAATTTTACCCAAATATGGTAGTTATTTGTATTAGAACTATTAGTTAACAAAAAGGGGGGTGGTTGCACACGGTTATCTAAAAAGGGGGAGGGGGAAATTCAAGATCTGCATGTTTTGCCACTTGGACGATGTTGACGGAACTGAGGGATAAAATAGGTTAAACATCTAAAAACCGGGTACCTAGTATTTAGGCTTCATATAAACCTCTTTGGGCTGTCATAAAGATAAAAAAGCATGCAGATATAGGATTTTACGGCATCTTTTAAACAATGTAGTAGTTTAACGATAGCAGTGCCCAAAGTTATGTTAATTCTAAATGTGAAGTTTGAAAGAACTTGTTAAGGATTTGATTCCCTTTTAAAATCGTCACCATTTGTAAAAAAGTAAATTTGTTATTTTATAAAAATACACATAACCTAATCTTTCTGATTAACATTTATTAGTAAAAATGCATTTAATTTTAAATTTGCCTATTATAAATTTAGTACTTTATATAAAGTTTGTTTATTATTAAAGTGTTTTTTATTTATGTAGTTTGTACAGGGTGGCCCGTTTATTAAGGGTCTATACCTTTTTTCGGAAACTCCTTATAAGTTATACGAAAAAAAGCTTTTTATAAAAATAGTTTTTTGTAAAAGTATCTTTAATTTTATGATGTTTTTAGGTTGGTTGCGTTTTTATATACAGGGTAGCGACACAATTTTTTTTTTAAAAAACATTTTTTTTTCTTTTTTTCCCTTTAAAACACATTTCGTAAGAGACATTGGGTTTTTGAGTTTTTTTATTAAAATTTTTAGAAGGTAATTTGAAAATATATAATATTATTAAAAAAAATATATATATATATATATATATATATATATATATATATATATATATATATATATATATATATAAAATATTAAAAATTTAAAAATTTTATTTATTATAATTTTTTTTTTTTGATAATTTTTATTCTTTTAATTTAAAAATTTTTAAAATGAAAAACCGGTTTCGAAATGACCCCTTTTTTTTAAAAAAGCATTATTTTTTTTTTTTTGAATAGAAATTGCAATTTAAATTTTAAAAAAATTTTTTATCGTTTTAATGGGTTAAAAATTTTTTTTTTAATACCATTAATTAATTTAAAAAAATTTTATTGGCCCGTTTTATCTTTTTGGGCCCCCCTTAATTAAAATTGGATAAGTTTCAAAAGTTTATAAAATTAAAGGGTTTAATTTAAATTTTTAAATTTAAAATAAGGGCCGTTTTTATTTTTTAGAAACCCTTTTTTTGGGGATTTTTTGTAAAACCCCCCCAAAACAAAAAAATTTGACCCTTTTTAACCCCCAAAATAAAAAATTTTAAAAAAGAAAAACCAAATAAGCATTCGTGCACCAACCCCTTCAACGATTGACATTTAACTGAATAGCAGCCTGCTCTGGCTTATTGCCTTAATCCAAGAAAGACGGACGAATTACCTAGTACCTGCACGTTCTGAGGAAAGGGATGGGTTTATTGTGCTTAACTGACATAATGATAGGATTATCTACCTCATTATATATGTACCGAAAACGAATTCAGATATCAAAACGCGGTTTTCGCCAAAGTGTAATTTTTTTTTCCTGTTGTGACCTACACTAAAAAATATATTGTCGTATTTAACTTTCTCGAGAAAATCTTGAAAAATCGAGTTTTCCCTAAACAACGCTTTCTAGTTGGTGAACTAAAAACTAGCCGACACCGAAAAGGATGACATTTAAAAGAGCTTTAAATTTTCTTTTAAACAAGTACCCACTTGAATCACTTTCGAAAAAAGATGTGGGAGATAAAGCTATTTCAAAGTTGCACCCGGCCACAATTTTTACGAAAAAATTAAGGCATTAAAATGCAAAGAAGATTTAGAGGTATCGTTTATTGCTATATAAATAGCATACTTATTATGGTACTCACGACAGGTAGCAAAACCTTTATTATTTTGTGTTTTGTTTCCCTCATAACAAAATACAAAAATCACCTAATAAGATATTGGAGAAAATTTTACTGTTGGACAGTGTTATTAATTTGCATATATATGTTGCAATAGCAAATTCGCAGGAAAAAATTTTTTGTTCCATTTTTTCTATTCAGTAAGAGGCTTATTTGTTTTTGGAGATGAATATGGCTTTAATTGGGAAAAGTATTGTTGTTGTTGAGTTAATTTTTTTAAATGAAAATTAAAATTTTGTTATTAGTGAACTTGCTATATAATTTTTACTAAAAAACAATTTATTGTTCATTTGAATTAAAAATTTGTGACATTTCGTCGTGTCCCAAAATTGATTTTGCCTAGCTACGGCCCTGGCCACTAACCTTATACATGTAACAAGTAATCCTTAAAAAAACAAATCAAATTGGGGCTAAGACAGAAAAAGCTGTAATAAGTGTGTATGTAAGTTAAAAACGCAATCGGATAGTCTCAATTACATGTCGTTTTTTAGACAAAAGTTCTGCCATTCATAAAAAATTAAGCCAATTAGGTAAATGCCAATTGTCACGCAATGTCTGAAAGCACTTTTGAAATTTTCCCTGAGGTTGCCGACCGTGCCGTATATACTTATGTCAAACCAAGAATTCCCATTTATTATATGTCAATAGCATGTAAATGGTAAAATAAATAAGAAATGTGCATTTGTTTCTCAAAGAAAAATAGACCTTTGCAGTAGTGCAGTGTAGACTAGGGGAAATGTGACATTGTGTCCCAAATTGGTTAAGCATAATCTTGCTTATAAATGAAAATTAAACAGATTTTAAGTAATTAAATAAATAAATAAAATTTCAAAATATTTTAATTTTGAGGTTTTTTATAATTTTAAGAACTTACTGGAATTTCCATTTTTCATTTTTGTTTTCTTTGGAATTATGTTCCAGATAAAACTATACATATTCTTTTTTAAAGAAAGCTTTTCTCCTTGAAAAATGATAATTTTAGGCTATTGGCTGGGAAAAAATGAAAAGTGTAATAAGGAATACAGTCGTAAGCAATTTTATGATTAATTATGGTTTTTGGGTGCCTAAACATAAAAATTAAAAAGTGATATTCAATTTAGGCTTGTGTTTTTGGGAACGCGTTGCTAGCAAAAATAAGTATGTTTAGAGATTTTTTGTAGAGAATGAAAATTACTATCCCACTGGCACCTTCTAAAGTTGCTTTTTAATTTCAAAATAAATGTAAAAAAAATAAAACACAAAATCGCAAATTTTATAACTTTTTTTAAAGATTTTATTCTGAGACAAGATAGTTATAGGCATTGCTTTACATTAAAGGGGGATGGTAAAACCTTTAAAATAACCCTTACTACAGGTATTTTTATTAAAATTTGACAGAGATATGATTTTTTGATTTTTACGTCTGTTTACAATTTTTTTCAGATTTTTCTTTTATATCACATTATATTTATTTTTTAAATAAAAATATGTTTAATACAAAAAATGTTTTATAATGTTATTTTAATAAATTTAATAATAACTACAACAATGGAAAGGAAAGGAGTTAAATTAAATACAATTAAATGGAGTCTACGAAAAAAAGGCTTAATTTGCAGCGCCGGATTTGCATTAGGACAAAAAGGGCAATTGCCCTAGGGCCCCGAACGCTGCGGGGGCCCCACAGCGTACGAAAAAGCATTAAAAAATAAAGGTTATTTATAACTATTTATTTCTTTTTGATGTTTCTTTTTAAACTGTATGCCTAGGTCCTACCTGATCTAAATAAGAGCTAATAAATATTTAAAAAATTTAAATTTAAATATGTTGCTGAAAGCAACTCTCGATAAGAGATAACAGCGCGGTCATTTTACTAAGTTAAAAGGATTATTTTCTTTAGAGGCAAAAAAGTGGCGCGCCGCTGTAGCGGCGGAAAGTTCAGCGGCAATGTTTATGATAAGATACCGCCAAAGTCAAAGACACCGCTTTTTAGGAATTTATGCATTGATTGATATTTTTCCGACATCCGACATAAAATAATTGAAGGGAGTAGAGTAAAGGTATGTTTCCTTCCACGCGGCCGCCGCATCCGGCTAACGCACTACGTTAGCCGCAAAGCACTCTTACTCATGTTTTTAAATGTGCCTGGTTTGTTCCGAGCGGCCGTCGTATGCTGTCAACGACTGCGATTGATGCGACTGGACTGCTGAAGAAGCAGTGTAGCCGCAGTCGTGTGTGCGTCTGATATTTTGTTTGTGTTGTCTTATGTGGAATGCCCGGTGTTTTTTTTAATTGTTGAAAATTAAAACTTTATTTTTAAATGGGTACTGGATTTTTTATTAGTATTTTAAGAGCATTTAAGATCCCAAATAATGATGTTTCGCACTTATTCGAAAAAATCAGTTTAATGTTTTCCCGATCCTGCCAAAAATATATTGTCTGACTCTCTACCATATGGTTTCTTATGAAAATTGCCATTTATATAATTTTTTTGAATAAGTGCAATATATTTTGGTTTTGGGAACTTTATAGCTCCTAAAATACATAATAAAAAAATCCAGGGCCTATTAAAAAAAACAGTTTGATGGACCCAAAGACGAAACGTCTGTATAAATCTAATAACACTATCTTGTAGAACAAAAAAAGAGCTGGAAAGTAAAATTTATTTTGTTAATCCATTAAATAAAGTCAAAAAAAAAAAAAGAAATGCGAATAATCGTTTTTTTCCAAAAGTAGATTCGAAATTTTTAAAGTTCTAAGGAGGATTTTGATTAGATCAAATTTCGCAACTTTGCCTTCATTTAATTGACCTCGTACCTTCAAGTTTCCGAGATCCTAATGATAAGACTAATTTGGGACACCCTGTATAGATTTACCTTAATACAATGGCTAATTTTTCCTCTGGGGTTATTGGATATTCAACTCTTTGTTGGGTCGGACTTTATATCGTCTTTTTTTAAGTCAAGAATAAAACTAAACTGCTTTTTAGTCTAAAATATTTTCTAAATTTTATTCATCCTGTTGCTGATGTCGATTTATTAATGTAGTATAACAACCCCCATCGCGTCTTTGCTGAAATATTGGAAATTGATATATATTGCTATGTTTAGGTTGGCTAATTGTAAAGTATTTGTCATCCTCTTTTTTTCTAAAATATTGCTAGATCATCCATCACGACTTTTACCAAAGATTACCCTTTAACTAATATTTTGCATGGGTTTGAGTGCGCCCAAAGAAACCACCTGATTAAACGGCGGCCGCATGCGTTAGTCGCACGAGCCAAAACGCGTGGAAGGAACACACCTTAAAGGTGTGGTTCCTTCCACGCGGCCGTCGGTCGGTTAAATGAAAAAGGGCAATTTGATGCTAATCAAAAGCCACCTTAGAACTTAAAAAAATTTTGAATACATCTTTGAAAAAACCGATTATTCGCTATTTCGTTTTTAATTTTTTATGACTTTATTTGAATGGATGTAACAAAATAACTTTTAATTTCCATTGCTACTTTTTTTTTGTTCTCAAGATAGTGTTATTAGATTTATACACCGACGTTTCGTCTTGAGCTGATATCAACTGTTTTTTTTTAAATACGCCCCGTTTTTTTTTATTATGTATTTAGGACTATTAAGTTCCCAAAACCAATAATGTATTGATTTATTCAAAAAACTTATAATAATGGCAATTTTCATAAGAAACCATATGTTAAAGAGAGTCAGACAATATATTTTTGGCAGGATCTTGGGAAAACTTAAACTTTTTTTCGAATAAGTGCGAAACATCATTGGATTTGGGATCTTAAAAGCTCTTAAAATACGTAATAAAAAATCCAGTACCCTATTTAAAAATAAATTTTTTAATTTTCAAAAACCGGACATTCCACACAAAACAACACAAACAAAATATCAGACGCACACACGATCGGCTACACTGCTTCTTAGCAGTCCAGTCGCATCAATCGCAGTCGTTGACAGCGGACGCATACGACGGCCGCCCGCAAAAACCAGGCAATTTAAAAACATGAGAGGAGTGCTTGCGGCTAATAGTGCTTACCGCATGCGGCGGCCGCGTGGAAGGAAACATACCTTAAGACGAATTTTCAAAAAAAGCACCTCTTTAATTTAGTTCGAGTTCATAGAAACATAAAAAACTTAGTTTTTATTTCTTCTGAAAGTATTTAGTTACAAGAAAATGTTATTTGTTTAGACTTATATTATTGACATAGTAAAAGTGCTAGTATAAGATAAGAATCTAAATAAGTTTATTCCTTTATTTGAGTACTCGTTTGTTTTTTTTTAACAAAAAGAAAAAAAATGTATAGGATATGGGAGGTGGGGGCCCCGATTTTTGGTTGCCCTAGGGCCCCCTGATATGTAAATCCGGCGCTGTTAATTTGATACCTATTCCAACTAACCAGCCAGATAGCTTGTGAATGTTCAAAAGGCTGTCCAGCAAAAAGTGGGTGTAGGAAATTTGGTACTATGTTACATTTTTTGTGTGCGTAGCAAAAATGCCAACGATCCTTAAATATTTAATCTGAGAAGTTTATAAATGAAGATATAGACCATAAAATATGGACATTGCTCTCGATGTCTAATAGTTTTTAAGTAATTTTAATAAATTTGTATTATTTTTTTTAGTAAGCATGACACTTTTGTTTTTATTAATATATATCTAAAATGAATACACCACTCTACAAAAAATTAAGAGGGTTCGTTTCCCAGATACGTGATGTATGGTTTTCGATGTATTTTTGCCTCCGAAACACGAATGCTTGATAAGAACTTGGTCAGTAGGTCAATTTTTTCCTAACCTTAAAAACAGTTCTAGAACACCAAAAAATACACGAAAAAACCTTAGCAAAAATGGAGAAAATGTGTTTTTAATTTCCAAATGTATATTTATTAGGAAAAGACCATGAAAAATATAAATTTACCCGCAGAGTTGATGTGTCAAGTGACTTTTTTTATAACCGAAAAATCATTATTTTATTAAAATCAACCGATTTGCCCTAGATTTGCAGAATTCAAAATGGCTGACCCAATATGATGGAACAAATTTCATAACTTCCCCGATTTACGCCAGATATCATACATAGGCGTTTTAAGGGACGAATTTGGGGTAAGATTTTCAAAATTCGAAAATGGCGGATCCAATATGGCGAACGTGGCGAAATTTCGTCCGCCATATTGCGTGGTTTTATTTGATTGCTTCTTAATATTGAGTAAACCAAAATAACTTTTTAAGGTTTCAATGTTCAGTGTAAAAGTATTACTCACTAATTGTTTCGCCTTGGTAGAATACTTTTAACATTTCGTAAAAACTAAAGCCGAAGAGGTAAAAACAAACTATTTGACGAGGATTTCTACCTATCGTCTATCCCTACACATAACACAAATATACACATAACATTTCGTGCATTGTTCTCTTAAAACTAGTAATGTTCTACCCTTTTATTAAATCAATTTATTAAAAGGGAGAGGGACTATGCACTACAAAAGCATATTTTATACCTTGGACCCATATGGAAAAAGAGTGCTCTTAATAGTTAATCAATAATTTTAAAAGGTTAAATGCTTTTAAAATTTATATAAAAAACTAAGGAAACAATTATGAAAAAACTAGGGAATGAACCAAATGTTTAAAAAAATTTAAAGTTAATTGCTAGATGTGAAAAAAATACGTCAAAGAAGGGGATCTTATTTTGTAATAATACTAAATATATATTCAGAACAATAACGTAATAATATTTATTTTTTTTTGCATTATGTCAAAATAGTAAAAAACTGATAACTTCAAAAATTAAACCCAAATTATTACTTAATTTAAGTATTTAAATTTCCCTTTCAACAATATTTTATTATAGATAATTGAATTTCAGACTCTGTATATTAGCTGGTAAAAATATTTCAAAGCTAACAAAAATATTTAATGCACTTTTTAATAAAAGAAACCACCCCGTTGTCGTACAAAATTTTGCTTCTCGGACTATACATAATGGTAACATGAGTATAAGAAAATAAACCACGCAATGTAATCTCGTAAGTCAAATATGAACTTATTGTCAGGTCGACAAGCCCTGTGTACAGAGCCGGCTCAAACTAAAGCTTAAATGGTAAACAGAAATACAACTTAACAATTACAAAAGAACAAAGAACTGACAGAGACGTACGTAAAATCTAAAAAGTATACCTACATTAAATATTATTTATATTTTCCTAAACTATATTAAACTTTTTTTCAAAATACCACAAAAAATAACTAAAAAATTAAAAAATTTTTATATATATATATATATATATATATATATATATATATATTATATATATATATATATATATATATATATATATATATATATATATATATATAGATACTATCCCTCAAAATATAAAAGGTTAAACACGTTACATTCGATGCGCGCATCATTCTCGTTTCACCTTGTATCTTTTTTAAGTAAATTATATGACTGCTCTTGATTCATCCCATCGCGAAGCCAGTCTACACGAATCGAGGTAGTAGAGCAAAACACTTTCGATGCGGACCAAAAGTCGACTGACTGTTGCCTCGCTCTGCATTGTCCTGGCGCATCGTGCCTAAGGGGTCTGGAGAAGTTTACACAAGGCGAGATTTGATGCGCGCGTTAGATTCGCGAAGAAGATTCGCTCAATGGAAGTCTGCGTTAGGATTATGACGAAATGTTTTAGCATTAGTCAAATATGTTACATAAGAACCTATTTCCAAAATTAATAATCATTGTGATATCTTGAGGTAAAATTACATATTTAGTTTACAGAACACTTGCCTTATTACTTGTCAGAAAAACATAGTTTTAGTCTGTTAAATGTAGTTTTTTTTAACCTATTTATTTAAATAGAAAGTTGAGGAAAACAGGCATCGCCTACGCTTTTTTTATTAATGAAACATAGATAAAAACCATTAATTTATAATTAGTTTAATGTCAAATTAGTAAAATTACATGATTTGGTATCAATGTACTTTAAGATTTTACTTATTTATATTGTACAAGTAAGTAAACGCTAAGTATCGCACACCTCCGACGTTTTATAGATTTTGGAAATGTATCCAGTAGCAGCAAAAGTTAATGCAGTAGCTTTAAGATCGACTTTTTCTTTTATCATTAAAGTAGTCTCTTGTCAAAAGAGGAGAGATTCTGGTATTACTCTCCATATTGTTTTAAAATTTTAAAAAATGAAGGCAAATCCAACAAAGAAGCAACAGAATATGATGTTGTAAAGTCAAGGACAGTCAAAGTTGAATAAGATGTTTTAAACTAAACTTTAGGTAATAGTGTATAAACTAATTTAACTACCTAGGAGTGTAGTACCTTTAATTGCACTCAACGTTTATACTAAAAGATAAAAGCAGACACTTATCGCTATACCCCGGGAAAGGACCAGACCCCATTGTATAAAATTTTTTTGGCAATTAAAACCAATAAAAACTTAATAAAACATACATTCGCCACAAAACTATTAAATATATTTATTATGAGCCATATATTTTTTCCTAATAAAAGCAAACTACCACAGAAAGCAAGTTACCTCAGAAAGATCTAGTACTCCTTTTTAGTAGTTTAAAAATGCGTGTTTAAAAAATATATTAAAAATAAATTTAAATTTATGATATTTTTTGTATAATATTTATTTTATGATATTTTAACGTTGGAAAATTTTTGATACTTTCTTTTTCACATTGATGATACATAAAGATCTACAGGGGTAAGTCCGAGAAAAAGTACATTATAAATATTAAATGGATGGAATGAAAAAATAACGCTAAAGAAAAATATTTTCCTATTTTCGCCAACAATTTTTAGCAAGCTCTGTCTTTATAG
This sequence comes from Listronotus oregonensis, assembly GCA_019359885.1. Lineage (NCBI taxonomy): Eukaryota > Metazoa > Arthropoda > Insecta > Coleoptera > Curculionidae > Listronotus > Listronotus oregonensis. The sequence goes on from JAHBCN010000643.1 coordinate 110,142, forward strand.
ATTTCTTTTCACTGCAGCGCTAGCGACTAGCAACTAATCCGACCCTGCTATAAGTATTTCCATAGCAGCAATTGCTGAATACAAATTGACAAGCCCAAAATTTTTGCAAGCAAAATTGTGTTAGCACGCGACTGGAACGGCTAAATTTCTGATTTGTTTATGAATTACATTTATTTCAGTTTTTTTTTTTATTTTTATTCATGGGGGCCGATTTCTTTAAAAAACATTTTTTGTTTTTTAAGACCCCTTTTGGGCTTTTACCATTAGGGTCCCGAATTTGTTTTATTGCCTTAATGTTATTTCTTTAAGGGGTATATTTGCTAAAGAAAAAACATCCTGCAGATAATATTAATTTATTAAACAATACAAATAAAACATGGATTTTTAATTGGTAAAGTAAGAACAAGATAAAATAAAGAGGGATTCTGGTATGGTCATTACTTCGTTGGTTTATTTCACAAATTTAATTATTTATGAAGAGTAACTTTTTTCGTAAAATTAATAATAAAAAAGTTTAAATGAAACAACTAAAAAAAATAAAAAAACAAAACTTTTTTCATCATAGATAGGTGCAATTAAAATCTGAATTACTTTTTTAACTCTATTCAACTTTTCCTAATAACAATTTTCGATATTGCAAAATAAAGGTACTTTATTCTTCCAAAATAAATTTTTATATACCTGTAGACTGAAACAAATTTATCTGATGGTTGATTTTAGGTTTTACCATGCAGAACTTTTTATGAAGAATAACTTTTTTGTGAAATTAATAATAAAAAAATTTTATATGGTGGGAAATTAATGGACACACTGTATATATTACTTTTTTTTAATTTTCAAACCATTTATTTATAAAACGTTTTTTTTTGGGGGAAACCTTTTGACGCCCTTTTGGGCTTTTCAAAAAAATTATTTTTTATCAATAAAAAAGGAAAATCATAGATTTTTAAAATAAAAAGAAAAAAAAAACAAATCACAAAATGATACTTTCTAATTTTTTATTTTTAAAATAGACAAGAAAAGGTTCACTTCGAGGAAAATTGTGTGTTTATTTTTTTTTTGTTTGAGAATTTATTTTTGTATTTAATTAATTTTATAAAAAGGGACAAATTATAGGAGTAAATTTCCGTGATATCTGTTTTTCCTTGGGGTTTTTATAAATCATTTCCCACTGTGGGGTAAGATTTTGGTTTTAAACGAAATGTTTCAAATTTGTTCATGTTTGTGTAGAGCTGGGCACAAAATACGAAAAACGCTTCTACAGCTCTACACAAACATGAAGCAAATTTGAAAAAATGAATTCGATTTTAAAAACACTGCAATTCTTACCCAAAAAAAATCATCACCAGAAAATTTAATTAAGAAATGATTCATATGAAAAAAGAACCCAGTCTAATGACAAACAAGATATCAGCAACCCGCCACATATAATAATTAATATGTTAACCATCCTAACCCCTAATTTTTAAAAACCAACCTGTATATAAATTTTGTAAATTACTTTTATAAAAAATCTAAATAAAAAAATAAAAAAAAATCAACATTACTTTTCTTATAAATCTAAAATTCCTAATAACAAAAATAAAATATAAGCTTTTTTAACAATTTGGGGTTTTTTGTCCAATACAATTTAAATGTCCGATTTTAAAAAGTTTCTTTGGGGTTATTTTAAAAATTAAAAATTTTAAAAACAAGTTTTTAAATGTATATTAAATCACGAGGCCATTGTTTTGTTGTTTTTGTTGTTTTTTTTCCCTTTTTTATGTATATGTAAAATCTTGGTTAATTTTGTTCCGTTTTTAGGTTGATAACCAAAAAAAAATTTTTTTTTTAAAAAGCCCAAAAATGGGCGAAAGTAAATAATTTTTTTAAAAAATAAAAAAAAAAAAACCCTATAAAAAATAAAATTTATTATATTTATATTTTAAATAAATTTAATATATTAAAATTTTTATTATTTAAATTAAATTATTAAAATTAATTATATAATATAATTATTATTTTTTTTATTATATAATATTTTTTTTTTTTTGGTGGACTAAAAATAAAAGTAACATTAAAAAAACCTAATTTTAAAATTAATTTTTTTCGCGAAAATTTAAAAAAAAATTAAAAAACTAAAAAATTTTTTATGAAAGAGCATATTTTTTTTTTTCATTAAATAATTAAAAAAATAATTATAAAAATATAAAATATATTATTATAATTATATATATATTTTTTTATTAAATATATTATATATATATATATATATATATATATATATATATATATATATATATATATATATAATATATTTATTGAAAAAAAAATATGGTCATAATAAATATATTTTATAGTTTTGTGGGGATTATGTTTTATTAAGTTTTTTGGTTTTAACCCCCAAGAAATTTTATCAATGGGGGCTTCGTCCGGCCCGGGAAATTGGGGGCCCATCAAAGTATTTTTTGGGGAACATGGGGCCACAATGTTCTGCCCAATCAAAATCTTTCGGGAGTTAAATATGCAAACCCCTTTGTCCCCTTTTACGTTACCTCATATGTTTTCAAGGATAGGGACCAAAATCCAACTAGTTAAATTAGTTTATACACTTTTACCTAAAGTTTAGTTTAAAACATCTCATTCAACTTTGACTGTCCTTGACTTTACAACATCATATCCTGTTGCTTCTTTGTTGGATTTGCCTTCATTTTTTTAAATTTTAAAACAATATAGATAGTAATACCAAAATCTAAATATCTATATATCTATATAATATATAATATATCTAAATAATAACTCACCAATAAATAAGAAAAATATTTTATTTCGTATTAGCAGGAATTTAGTGTGATCCTTGTCCTTGTTTTCTCGCACGTAACTTTTCGATATCAGGTTGACTGATGTAAAAATTTTTAATATGGAATTGCATTGACTTTATTGCATACTTATTTTTGATAAAAAAAAATGAAGAATAACCCTTTTTAGAGCCGTATTGTGAATGGAAAGAACCTAAAAAGCTTTGTCAGACAGTAGCACAAATTCCTGTTAATGTTACCTAAAAAGGGCAACGTTTGTTTTTCCGGATTGATCGGTATTTTTTTTAATGGTTAATACGAATATCATTTATTCCCCCCTAATAACATTATTTTTGCATACCCCAAAATAACTTTCCTACCTCGGGGAAATCTTGCCTGGGGTTTGGAACAAATAGTAGTAATCAGAGCTAGAACCATTTTTTAGCAAGACAACGTTTTTTGGTCGGGTCACCTGGAAAACACATTAACCGTTATATGGTTCTCAAGATCGCCTGATCTTTCTGGGCTGCGATCGAAAGTATGGATTGGGCATCCAGGTCGCTGATTGTGTTAACCCAAAGCCCGCCCCCTTTTAAATTCTGGTAGAATTAGACATAAAATGCAAAAAAACCCAACTGGCGTACATAAAAAAATGAAGTTGATGATGATTTAGAACAGCCAAAACGTCGAAATTAAAATTTGATCCAATAATTATTTTTTTTAAAAACTTTTTTGAAATTTTTAAAGATTTAAAAAAATTTCAACAAAAAAGTAGCAGGGCTTTATAGAATATGCCACTTTCAGTTTTTTAAAAACTCGAAAAGAAAGAGGTTAAATTCGCCGCTGGCGTCTTTAAATTACTAACAAGTTTTTTTTTTTTAACTGCTCAACTATTTTTTTTTTTTTTAAGTTTTAAATCCCAATACATGCATCAAAAATGGCCAAAATTGTATAAACAGATGTCCCCCGCCACTTGGTATACAATTAGGGGAAGAGCTGAGAAAAGTATAAAAACCGAAGATGATATTAACGTGTATATTAATGTAATATACACAATTTTAAATTAACTCCCATTTTCCTTCTCTATATAAACTAATTAAGATTCTACTTAAATTTATTCACCTTTATTATTTTTAACAATGTAATTGCACCATATATCATTTTGTATACCTGTTTCGATTTTACGGAAAACATTTAAAAAACATTATTTAAGAGAGTACTTAGAAAGTCATAATTTGATGATACTGGGACAGTTTTATTAGCTTATCGGTTGCTATTTTTGTACTTCCTGTAATTTGGGATCAACATTACTTTTTTCTATAATTTAGTATGTTGTTTGTTTTGGAATTTTGCGAAAGTATGACGCTTGTTATCTCCTAATTACATTTACCCATTTTTCTTAGAAATAATGTGTAGGTAACTATTAAAATTAGATAACCAGGTTAATAAAAAATTGCGGTATCTCTTTCATATTAGAAAATAATAACAATATAAGTACCATAAATAATTAATTAAGTAGTTTTAAAATATTCTTAGGAAACAATCCTGTATTTGAAATTCCTGTTTCGTCAACTATCCTTTTGGCTTCTACGCCCTACGGAGACATTTTTAAGACTTTCATTCTTTCTACTTATTTAACATTATACCAGGTGTGTACAATGTATGGTAAACTCTGTACTAATCATATTTACAACATGGGGATGCATGAGTGAAAAATTCCCCTTTTGGTAAAAAATTTTATATATATATATATATATATATATATATATATATATATATATATATATATATATATATATATATATATATTATATATATATATATATATATATATATATATATATATATATATATATATATTTGTTATTATTAAAGGTTGTTTTTGTTCCGTTTAACAGAAATGTTAGTTTTTTATAGAAAAAAAACTAACAGAACTAACAAACAACATCTTCCAAACTAATACCTAGTTCTGGTTAGTTCTGGTTAGGTTTAAATCGTTAAGTTGTAAATTTTCTTTATCATAAATACGCCGTCGAACAAAATGAAAAAAAAGTCTAATATTCTAATTTTTTGATTTTTTAGGCATAGGCAAAAATAAGGTATGGTTTTATTGCGTTTTGTAACTGGCTGGAATTTCAAATATTTTTGATTTAATGAAAATAATTTTAATGGTAATGGAAAAGTTGTTATTATAAATTAATAATATTCCCGTTTGACAACACTGTAAATATATTATATATATATATATATATATATATATATATATATATATATATATATATATATATATATATATATATATATATATATATATATATATATATACATTGCTGATATCGTAAGGTGTGTGGTATTTTGATGGGTGGGTTAGTGGGGGTGATTATTATCTATTAAAAGTTCTGGGGCAAGAAAAGAACTTTTGAAATTTGGCACATGGCCATAATAGGTTTATATTTTAAAATATTTTTGAAATGCGGTTGCCAGATCTAACCGAACCAACGGCAAATTGTATTTTAAATGGAACACCCTATTTTATTGACTACAAATTCTAAGTGTTTTATAAATCTTCCTATACCCAATCTTAGCGTTTTCAAGAAAACAATTATTCACCATTTTTTGGAAATCAATAGGTTTAATTTTACGGTGCCTAACCGAGTTAATAATTGAATTTTTTTTTGCGGGTTAAATGTATTTTAAAATCACATCTAAATAGCAATATATTTAGGGTTCCCAAAATTTGCATTTTTACCAATATTAAATATTAATTAAACTCAATTTTAAATAAACATACTGTATTTTATCTAATTTTTGAATAGACCATATTTACCTACAAAATGTTCATACGTCTTTCTATACCCATCTGCTACTGTTTTTAAATATAAGCAAATTTTAATATTTTGAGCATTTATATCCTAATAATCAAACAAAATAATAATTTTTACCTTATATGTCAAATAGTTGTCAGAGCAATTTAAAATACAAACCTCCATGGCCTACCTAGGTAAATTGTAAATTATGCCGGTGGTTTACTGTAGATAGTATTAAACACATGGAAAAATTAAAATTCGTTTGTATTTAAAAACGAAGGCAGATGGATATAGAAACATGTATGGACATTTTGTAGGTAAATTATTGGTTAATTTAAAAATAGGATAAAATACAGTATGTAGTATTTAAAAATTGAGTTTTAATCATTATTAAATACCGGTAAAAATGCAAATTTTTTGGGACACCCTGTAGGATATTTTGCTATAATAGCATGTAGATCTTTTAAATACATGCATTGTCTAACCCCATAAAAAAATTTTTAGTATCCAGCTCGGTTAGGCACGTAAATATTAAACCTTTTTAACATGGTGATTTTCCTTAAAAAAAATAGGGAGTAATTATTTTCTTAAAAACGGTAAGATATAGGTATAGAAAGATGTTTATAAAACTTACTTAGAATTTTGTGTAGAATCCGAATATGCAATAAAAAACAGGGTGTTCCATTTAAAATTACAATGTTGCCGTTGGTTTCGGTTAGATCTGGCAACGCTGCACTTGCCAAAATATTTTTAAAATGTAGCTTATTAGCTGTTATGACCGTGTGCGAAATTTCAAAAAGTTCTCATTTTTGGTTTCCCAGAACTTTTAATAGGACACTCAACGTGAATCACCCTGTTTATTATATATATATATATATATATATATATATATATATATATATATATATATATATATATATATATATATATATATATATATACATTGTTAAAAATAATAAAGGTAAATAAATTTAAGTAGAATCTTAATTAGTTTATATACCGAGTAAGGAAAATGCAGGAGATTGAGTATTAATTGTGTATATTACACGTGTAATATACACGTTAATACTCAGTCTTCTGGATTTTCCTATTTTCAATACGTGTACTCAGCTACGTTCCTGATTGTATATACCAAGTGGCAAGCAAAGGGGACATCTGTTTATACAGTGTGGGCCATTTTGGTAATGCATGTATTGGGATTTTAGAAACTATGAAAGATAAAAAAATAGTTGAGCAGATTTAAAAAAAAAACTTGTTAGTAATTTAAAGACGCCAGCGGCGTAATTTTAACCTCTTTCGTTTTCGAGATATTTTGAAAACTGAAACGTGGCATATTTTATAAAGCCCTGCTACTTTTTTGTTTGTAACTTTTTTAAAATCTGTATAAAACATTTGCAAAGCAAGTTTTTATGTAAAAAATTATTATTGGATCAAATTTTTAATTTCGACGTTTTGGCTATTCTAAATCATGATCAACTTCATTTTTTTTATGTACGCCAGATTGGATTTTTGCATTTTTTAATTAAACTGTCCTTTTTTACTTTACCGCCAACTCATGTCTAAGTTCTGCCAGAATTTCAGAGGCGGGCTTTGGGTTCAACACAATCAGCGACCTAGGATGTCCCACACTCCATACATGTTCGATCGCAGCTCGCAGAAAGATCAGGCGATCTTGAGAACCATGATAAGCGGTTAATGTGTTGTTGCCACGGTGACTCTGACCACATGACGTTGTCTTGCTAAAAAATGGTTCTAGCTCTGATTACTACTACTTTCGTTAGCTTAAGCCCCAAGGCAGCGATTTCCAACCCGAGGTACGCGATAAGTTATTTTGGGGTATGCCAAAAAAATTTTGTTATGGCGGAATAAATGATATTCGTATTAACCAGTTAAAAGTAAATACCGATCAATCCTGGAAAAACAAACGTTGTTCCCATTAACTTCTAGGTAGACATTAGCAGATAATTTGAGCTACTGTCTAACAAAGCAGTTTAGTTTCTGTTGCCATTCACAAGTACTGAACTCGTGAAAACAGCTTATTCTTCATTTATTTTTATCAAAAATAAGTATCGCAATAAAGTGAATGCAATTCCATATTGAAAATTATACATCAGTCGAACCTGACATCGAAAAGTTACGTGCGAGAAAACAAGGACAAGGATCACACTAAATTCCTGCTAATACGAAATAAAATATTTTTCTTATTTATTGGTGAGTTATTATTTAGTTGTGCAATTTGGAATGCTTATTTTTATTATAATAATTATAATTATACATAAATAAATCAATAAACAATAATAACATTTACTGTATTCATTCTTGAACAAAGGAATATACATATACACATTCTATTTTGTTTTCTAATTTGGTAAAGTATGTTAGAATTACAATAAATCACAATATTAAAAAAATGTACCTTATGGCGGCAAGGAGTACAATCAAGGGAAATAACACGTCAAGGGGTACGCCATTAGAAAAAGGTTGGGAACCGCTGCCCTTATGGGTTAAGACTTCGTGGTCGACCATTCCTAGAGACCCCGCGATGCAAGATTGTGCACAATTACCCTAACTTGGAGGAAACGTAAATTTGGCAACGTCAAAAATATTACGTGTTGGGAAGTTTTTACCACCAGTTTCGCATTTATAAATCAAAATTAGGAAAAAACTGCCTTTTGCATTACAGCTGTAAATTGGCTGTAAATTAGTGTTATTTTATGCTAAATTATTGTAAAAAAATATATTATTATACCTTGTCGTGCGCATTTTTATTCGGACTAGCTGTAACACCCATGACCCCCCTTTTTACGCCCTGTATTAATAAGAACTTTGGACTACGTTTTTTACAAACCCTTAACTACTGACTAAAAATTAAGTACTCTTCATTTATGACGCTAATTCTAATCGTTTTCGAAAAAACGTCACTTTATTACGTCATGTGTTTGGCTATTTCGATAAAAGGTACGTCTTTGTTCCTATCAAATGTGCTCGCGAGTGTATTAGACTTCACGGAGCCCATGTTGAACCCTCTTACAAAGTTTTTAACTAAAAGTTTAACTTTTTATTGAAACTAATATGCTGGTGACAAATGAAAATTCCTCTTTTTCATATTTAACCCAACGGAACTTAAGGGAACTAACAGTGTAAATAAAGTACGTTTTTTCCACGACGGTTAGAATTACCGACATGAATGGAGAGTATTTAATTTTAAGTCAATAGTTTTTTATATCCAGGAGATTTCTCACATTTTCCGGACACCCTGTATAGACCACTTATGACGGCCGTATTTCAATTTTTATAAAGCTCCAGTGTCTTTTCCAAGTACGCATATAAGATTAAAATACTATAGGATACACACAAATCACAATTAAATATCGCGTCTTAAAATTTTAAAAAGGGGGTACACCCTGTATATTTTTAATAAAATGATTAGAGTTTTTCCAGATAATTAAAAAATATGGGATAAGATTTCCTATAATATCTAAAATACTTTTTCATGACTTTTTGGTAGATGAAGACATGTGGGAATTTTCGGAGTAACTAAAAATGAAAACGATTTTCCAACCCAAAGGTTTAGTTCTCTTGGAAATATCATCAAATAAATAGGTTAATTACTTTTCTTAGATTTTTTTCATTGTAAAATACGCCCGCCTTTGTTTAACTTAGATCATCTGATTAGAGCCAGTGTTGCAACGAGGGCGGCAAAGCGTTGCCCTTGACACTTTTTGGAAAACACATCATGTTTTCCAGACTCTTTATATTTTTTTAACTTATTTGTTCAAGGGTGTTTTTTAAAGATTATAAGCTATAAGATGCTTTACTTTTTAGTAAAAATGTTAATTTTGTTCCAATTTCAGAGTTTATAAAGAGAGACTTTTGCAGCTATGGTGGAAGTACCGACTGAAGGAGGTAAAAGGAACGTTATAGTTGCCTCAGCTTACCCCCAGGGGATACACAAGATCCACCACCAGCCAGCGTACAAGAACTAATAAGCTGGTGCAACCGAAGGAACCCAAACAACTTATTCCGGATGCAAATGCGCACCATACAATATGGGCAGCACAGACACAAACAATAGAGGTGAGTATCTGCTGGAATATTTGTCTACTAACAATATAGACATTATCAACCAGGGAAATAAACCCACCTTTATGAATGCGATTAGGAAAGAGGTACTAGACTTAACCCGCCACGCCATTATAACTAACCAAATTGAAACTGGCAAGTTTCCAATGACCTATCTATGTCGGACCATATGCACATACGATTTGACAAAAGCGGCGACAGCGAAATGCCTGGATGAAAAACCGAGTGCCCAAACTGACTGATTGGTCCCTATTTAAGGAACTTCTAAAGTCAGAAGTTGAGGGATTACCTTCATCCATAACAACAGGGAAAAACTTGATGCAGCCTCCATTAACTTGAGGAACACTTGATCTCTTCATATGAAAAAAGCTGCCCGGTAAAACGAAAGGGAACCCGAGAGATGTTCCCTGGTGGAACAGGGAGCTTGACCGACTAAAGGTTGAATCTAGGAAAGCCTTTAATTAGAAAAACATCGGGCAACTGGGACAACTACCACAGAGCCCTTACTGAATAATAAATACTACCGAACCTCAAAGCAATATTTAAAGCCAGTTACATACTGGGCTACATACCACAAAACTGGAGGAAAGTTAAGGTGGCGTTCATACCAAAGGCCGGTCGGCGTCCTATGGATGAGCCAAAGTCCTATCGCCCCATTAGCCTTATCTTCTTTCTCCCTTAAAACTATGGAGAAAATAATCGACCAGCATATAAGAAGCGAATTTATCTCGAAAGCTCCACTGCATCCAAAACAATTTGCCTACCAACCGGCAAAATCAACGATCAATGCTCTACAATGTCTAGTCAGAGACATAGAAAAGACATTCGATGCAAAAGAAGCGGCTATGTGTGCATTTCTTGATATAGAGGGTGCGTTTGATAACACCTCATGCGAATCCATACAAAGAGCAGCAGAATCAAGGGACTTGAACCCTCAACGATTAAATGGATCAAAGCCATGCTAAGAAGCCGCAAAATCAGCTCTGCTATGGGGGACGGACTGCAATGGTCAGAGCGGTAAAGGGGTGTCCACAGGAGGAGTACTATCGCCCTGCTCTGGTCCCTAGTGGTTGATCGGCTTCTGGCGGAGCTGTCAGCAAGAGGCTTCGATGTACAAGGCTACGCAGACGACCTCGTAATCACCATCAGGGGCAGGCATGATGGCATATTATCTGCTCGCATGCAAGCGGCTCCTAAACTTGGTTGAGAACTGGTGCTCAACGGAAGGGCTAAATGTCAATCCAAATAAAACAATTATAATACCGTTTACAAAAAGGAGGAAAACAAGGTTTATAGCTTCTATGTTAAACGGCATTACGATCAAACTTTCTAAAGTAGTAAAATATCTTGGACTTGTCCTTGACCAGAAACTCAATTGGAACTGGCAAATAAAAAGGACTATCGCAAAAGCATCAACGGCACTATGGGCGTGCCGCAGACTATGGGTAAAACATGGGGTCTAAAAACCCAAAACGATCTACTGGTCATACATTACAGTTGTAATACCTATAGTTACTTATGCCTCACTGGTCTGGTGGCCAAAAACAGAGGAAAATACACAAGGAAAGTTTCTGAAACTGCAGAGACTTGCCTGTCTGGGAGTTACTGGAGCAATGAAATCTTGCCCAACGGCAGCTCTGAAGACAATGTTGAACCTCCTTCCCCTGCACCTGCACATAAAGAGGAGGCGATACTGAGTGCCTCCAGAGTAATCCAGACACAAAGTATAAAGTCAGGAGACCTGACTGGTCACCTTAAAATTTTGGAAAAAATCCAAGATTGAAGCTCTGACCAAACCCAGGGACATAATGCCTATAGTGGGGACTTCAGCGTCTTTTGAAGTGGTTATTCAAGACCGCCAAACAGAGTGTGAAGGAACCAAAACATGAAAAAGGCTCGCTTGTCTGGTACACTGATGGATCTAAGATGGAACAAGGGGTTGGAGCTGGTGTCTTTGGACCTAGATGCAGACTATCAAAGTCTCTCGGCAAGGCTCCCTCCATCTTCCAAGCTGAAATCCATGCAATTGATATTTGCGCTTCTGAATGTGCCAAAAAAAGGCCTACGAGGCGCAACCATATATATTTTATCGGACAGCCAGGCTGCTTTGAAGGCATTGACTTCATGCTCTTTTAACTCAAAGCTAGCCTGGGAATACCGACAATCACTAAACCAACTGACCAAACACAACAGAGTTACTCTGGAGTGGGTACCAGGACATGAAGGAGTGGAGGGCAATGAAATTGCCGATCAACTCGCCAAGGAAGGAGCACAGAGACCATTCTATGGACCTGAGCCTTTCTGTGGCACCACTAGAGGCCACCTCTACGAGGAACTCAGGACATGGGAAAAAAGTCAAAAAGTGACTTACTGGAACAACATCCCAGGACAAAGGCAGGCGAAAAGATTTATTTCGCATTCACCTAAGTACACAAAGAAGCTACTGGAACTTCAAAAAAATGAACTTAAACTGGTTACCGACTTCCTAACAGGACATGGCCCTTGGAGGTATCACCTCAAAAAAATGGGAAAGACTGAGGATGAACAATGTCGGTTTTGTCACGAGGCAAACGAAACTGCGGAACACATTCTCTGTGAATGCAGAGAACTGACCCGACAACGGCTTAAATACCTCGAAGGGGTATATCCTACTCCTAGAGATATTCAGCTTGCACCGCGTAGTATCCTGAACTTTGCTAAAGGTATAGGAATTACCGGGCACTAAACAACAAAGGGTATCACAAAAGATCTCTTTAGGTCGAAGTGAAGGAGGGCATACACTAGAGCCGAGCGACCCCGTTTATTACAATACAATACAAGATGAAACAATCTGACTGTGAATGAAGCTCGACAATCTGCAATGATTGAGTAAGCGGCTCATAAAAAAAATAAAATCTTAAAAAAAGTGAGAAGAAAAAAGAAATACGCATGAAAAGTCCATATCATAAACAAAAGTATTATTTAAATTAAAAAAAAAGCGTTTTATAAGTAAAATAATCGATAAAGATTTTGTAAGTTGGGCGCCGACAATATTTTTGTGAAATTCCAAAGCTGCCAGACGTTATTAAGGCCATTTGACACAATCACACTTTTTTGATAACATTTCTGTGCTCAGAATGGCTAGCAGATTCAAACCAAAAAAATATAGGAATTATTATTAAATTGCTGTTAGCAACGATAACATATTTTTAAAGAAATTTATTACACAGGTATTACCAAATAATTGCTAGAAACTTAATATCTCAATCTAAACAAATTAGTTTTCGATACCACGACATTTTAGTACTGGTTAAAAGTAGCAAAAAAATACAATAACCTAAATTAAAATACCATGTTTTCTGAGTTATCACACTTAAAACATTCTGTCAGACTAAAATATTTGTGATGAAAAAATAAAATGTTTTAAATTTTATGATTTTATTATTAATATATTATTTTATTATTATTTCTGCGCACAGAGACACTATTAAAAATATGATCGTGTTTAACGACCATTAATATATGTTTTGAAAAATCTGGGTTGGTTTGGTCTTACATGCTAGGTATGTTTGTTATTAAGAAATAGTTTACACTATTTTAAACTTTCTTTGCACATCTGGTCCTCATATACATTTGATAAGAGCGTTTACGTAAAAATGTGTAAAATAGTGTACACTATTTTTGAATAACAAACAGACCTACTGTGTTTTCGCTACGGATCTAAATGCAACCATTAATATTAAAAATCATATGGTGAGAAACAGTAATTATGAACTCAAACATGGGTTTCCTACATTTTTTGATATAAGAAGATTGTTAATATGACAAAGTAAATGACGTTGTGTATACGTCCACTTTTTAATCTTGTATGTTTATTTTATTATTTTATCCATAAAAACACTTAAGGCTTACCTAAACAGTATTGAATTGAACAATATTTATCTCAATAAAGATCGTAATAAACTAAACCTGGGGATGTCTAATTTAAAGTCAAATATACTTAAATGCCCAAAAATATGAAAAGGTGACTATTAAAAATAAATATTTTTATATGGTAATTATTTACTTTTAAGCTAAAATTAGTGATGCGCAGTTTAAGGGGTTAAATGTAAAGAAAATATTAAAAGAACACAATAACTGAATTAAACCAATTTTGGTACGAAAATTCGTTAAGGTGTCAGTACTGATAGATTAGGTGTATGAGTCATAGGAGTAAGTTAACCAGGATTTTTAAAATGTAAGAATAGATTATATTTAAAACACATATGTAATTTTAAATAGATGCCATTTATGATAAACGTCATTTTGATAAATATTGTGTTTAACATAATATGTATAGACGATTTCGCCACGTTTTGGTAGGTACTTTTGGTTGGTCAGAAATGTACCAACCGATTTCGGGACGAAAAACGATGACGTCACAAGAACTTTGGTATCTATTTTGGTCTGTCAAATCACATACCAAGCTTGAAGCACGGTTAGTTGATTTTGGTAGCTTGCTATCTTTGTTTAACTTGAAAGCTGATTGGCTAGCTATTTTGGTTATTTGTTTATTTATTTTTTGTTATCAATTTGTTAAAATGAGTGCCGATAAAAGTTATAAAAACGGTGTGACGTTCCTAATTAATAATCATACATTGGCGTTCTTTGAGAACGATGAAATCTGCTCATTGTTATTAAGAGGTTAGTAATGATTAAAAGTTACAGGAATTTTGTTTACACACTTCTTCCAGCTGTTGTAGCTGTCAGCTGACGAATGACAAACCAGGCAAATTCGGCTTAAATTGGTAAGGTACATTCTCATGACGTCAGAAGATACCGAATGGTTAACCAGTTATGTACCAACCAAAATGTGGCGAAATCGTCTTATATTTTGTCAGAAATTATTTTGACAGGTGTCATTTTTAAGAAATAGTATATTGACAACTGTTGTATTTTATGTTTCGGAGTTATTTAGTCCCATTTTTTTTTTATTTTAAATGTATGCAATATTTACATTTAAATATAATGGTAATTGTTTGTTCGCTTTATTTTGATTTAATTGCTAAGGTGTAAGGCATCACCAAAAACGAAAAACTGACTATTATTTTATTCCTAAAAAAATCAAATCTACAAGAAAAAAAATTCAATGAATGCGGTTTACTGAAACCGAAACATTTCTTTTACAAAATTACTTTTGAGTTAGTTCTCTCAAAAATATTGCATTTAACCGTTTTCTAATATTTCCTAGATCCCAATATTAATAACAAATTTGTATATTAGGTTAAAAGTACCTGCTGTTTTATGAATACTTTATAACATATAAGTTATAAGTAAAGAACATAAAAATATGCGATAATTTAAATGTGTGTGTAAAAAAAATGGATTACTTTTGCTCCTTGCTGAATTTCTGCGAACAGCGTAATGGACTTACTATTACAGTGTTTGACTAACTATTTAGTCATTTTTAGTAATGCCTGAACCGTTTTAGGAAAACAGCGTAATAATAAATTTTAATTTATTGTTTACCTAGGAATTACAGGGAATGACTGAATGGTTAATTCTCGTTAGGTTATGTGTATGTGCTTTTGTGTCATCACTCATCAAAATCGCATGTTGCTAAGTAATTAAAATAAAAAATAATTTAGAACATGAATATATTTTTGTATTGTTCGAACTTCCGGTTCACAAACCTGTAAAGTGTATACAAAGCCCAACGACCTTACCCTACTAACTTAGCATTAACAAATTTTAAAAACAGTTACGTGAGTTTAATTTGCCGTGACTTTATCTACTGCCAAAAGCCACTTTAATTTATGTTTATAAGGTAACGCAGCAGTAATTTTTTGTGATTTACTATTTTTTTTTATTTCCTCTGCATCAAAAATGTATTAAATGTATTATAATATTTATACATTATAGGTATATGTACAGGGTACTAAAATAAAAAAATCATTTTTGTTTAAATGTTGCTATCGGGTAAAACGGTAAATACATGTTTCCAGGAGTGTTTTTTGTGTACCACAATAGCACAGACCCACAAAAAAAAGTGGTGTGCTCTGGGTGTCGGACTAGGATTTTTTGGAGTATTTATTTCCGCTGAATACGAATTTGAAGTCGAAATTGGGGGTTAAACAGAAAATAATCGAGAAAAAGCGATATTAACGATTTTTTTTAATTTAAAACGTCAATATCTTAAAAACCATAAAAGATACATGAAACTTTATAGAACATAAACTATGTATTTTTACTAGACCTTTATTTAGGTTATATTACCTTTTTGTTTAAATGCAATATTTTTCGAGTTATAAAAAAAACTAATTTTCAGGATATACCTCTGGAAAAAATATGATTTTTTTGTTTTTGTTTTTTTTCTTCAAATTTTGAGTAATTTAAGATAAAAATAAATAAAATAAATAATTTATTAAAAAAAAACAAAAATCACATTAATAAAAAAAATCATATTTTGAACTGAAATTTTTTGTCAAAATTACATTTTCGTTTATATCTCCTTTATTTTTAATCTTATTAAAAATGTTTTTTTAACTTTTTGACAGACAATTTAAAAAGCTCTCTTTTTTGTTTAATAAAATTTTTTGTATCTCCTATAGTTTATGTAGTCGTAGTCGAAACATTCCGTGGTGGCAAGTTCCGTGTCGGTTTTTGGGGTTTTCTTGATTTTTTGCTGTTTTGAGCACCTATTTCGACTTCAGATTTGTGTTCAGCGAAAAAAAAATACGCCAGAAAATCTTAGTCCGACCCCAGCATAAACCATTTTTTTTGTGGACCTGTGTAATTTTTTGTTACCTAATATTTACAGCTTTCAACACCATTTTTAATTTTCTTTTTAATTAACATGAGATTGTGGCGTTTATCACATCCCTGAGGTTTATTAAACTTTCGATAATGATACAGAATTAATTGGATACGCCAAAAATATTCCCTTATATTATATTGGAAAAAAAAAGGTTTTTTAAACAATTTTTTTTGTGCTCTCTTTTAGGTTAATAAAAAAACCAGTTCTATGTAAAACTTAATCGAGAAGACTATGTTGCTGTGTTATAACAATAGATGGACAGATATTAGGATTGAGTCATTTTAAAAAGCTTATCAAAACAATGTTTGTGACAGTACCCCAGACAATACGACAAATAAAATTATTTTCCAAGTATTAGTATATTTTCCATCCAGTTTATTAAACTTATAATTTATTATTGTTTAAATTATAAAAAATAGATAATGATTTTTGTTTTGCAAATATAAACCCATAAATTCTAAATTGTAAACACAAAACCCTTATAGACTTCTCCTATGTGTTAAAAAAATGCCTTTAAAAGTCAATTAAAGTCTGGAGTTCTACATTTAAAATCGTATAAAATTTTAAAACTATTGCTTAATAAAAAAATAGAAAGCCAAAGTAATCCCTTAGATATAAAACTATCAATCCGTTTATCCCTTTGTATTCTTTCCGAAATCTTGCAAGTGCTCTCCAACTGCCTTGGTGCATTAGATAGTTTGCTTTACTCCTCTTTTTTCACTTACTTACCTTAATTACACAGGTCCACAAAAAAAACACCCAGCACACACCACGTGTGCTGTGTGTCGTACTAGGATTTTCTGGTGTATTTTTTCCGCAAAACACGATTCTGAAGTCAAAATTGGAGGTCAAACAGCAAAAAATCGGGAAAAACCCAAAAAACCGATACGGTACATTTACCGGCAGAAACCTGCTACCACGGAATGTTTGGACTATAACTGTATAAACTATAAGAGATACACAAAATTTTATAAAACAAAAAAATTAAGATTTTCAAATTGTCTATATAAAAAGTTGCGTGAACATTTTTAACAAGATAAATGATTAAGAAGATACAAACGAAAATGTAATTTTGACAAAAAAAATTCGGTCCAAAATAGGGATTTTTTTTTAATTGTGATTTTTGGGGTTTTTTATTATAAATCATTTATTTTATTTAGTTCAATTCCAAAAAAACAATTTTTTCCAGGGGTTATCTTTAAAAAAATCCTGAGAATTCAGTTTTTTGATAATCACTCAAAAAATACTGCATTTAGACAAAAAGGTTATATAACTTAAAAATACATGGTTTATGTAACATAATGTTTAGTGTATCTTTTATAGTATTTGAGATAGTGACGTTTTAAGTCAAAAAAAATGTTAATATCTCAAATTACGCTTTTTCTCGTTTTTTTTTCTGTTAGACCCCCAATGAATGATAATTGACTTTAGATTAGTGTTCAGAGAAAAAAATTTCCAGAAAATCTTAGTCCGGCTCCCAGCACACACCACTTTTTTTGTGGATCTGTGTTATATAAAATGGGAATTTTTGTATCTTACTAGTCTGTCAGAGCCGCTCTTTTTCGGTTAAGCCAAAAATTATCAACAAAAAATTCCATTTTACCTACCTGGTTTATAACAAAAAATGCTTTTTAATAATTCCTTTAATATTAGAAAGAACTAAATCCAAATGTTTTGGAAGATTCTAATAAAGCACTCTATTGACAAAAACTCGCCTTTTAAAATATGTATTGCCAAACATAGCTCATGTACATTGCCTTTTTAGTAAATAATACCCAACAATACATCAATAATATTAGCCAACAGGTGAATCCTTAAACACCTAGGTGGGTGTATCATGGTACCCACTTTTATTGAATTTCTATGACATTTGCACAATATTTTTTAAATATTTATTGGATACAGATTAATGTTTTTCTTATAATTTTTCAACAAATTTTCATAATATGTGTTTGAAATTCATTACCAAACGCCGTGACCAACTTTAAAGCAGTGGCGACTCGCGGGTTGTTAGACACATTTTTGACTTATTTTAGTTTCGTAAAACTTGCATTATTTTAAATTGAATACACAGGGTATAACACAAAAGTTAAAAATAAATTTACTAGGGGATTCCTTAGTATAAAATAATATTTTTTCTGTATAAAGTTTTGCTCTATAAGTTTTGGTTTCTAAGATATAGGGTGTAATTTTTTTAAAAATCTTTCAGTATCATAACTTTTAAACGCTTTAAGATAATGAAACGAAATTATGGCCAGAAATTTTTTTAATAGTGCTTTGGTAACAGTAAAAAAATTGACTTCGTTACTAACTCAGTGGCGTGCGTACGGATAATAGCCTAGGGTTTAGAAAAAAGTGGTACGCCACTGATATTTTTTTCGAACATTTTGTCAAATTTAGTTTTTTGTTTTAAACAAAATGGGTCTCTTAAGTTTTCTTTGTATCTGCCTTCGTTTTCCCGTAATAATTAAGCCTTTTGTGAAAACAAACTAATTCATTCCTTACACAGCAAAATGTAAAAATATGAAAAAGATGTAAAAAATAAAGCATTATGGGGTATGTTCTGACTTATTTTTTAAAACTTGTCTCATGAGTATTTTAAGAGGGCCCTTAGACGTTTGAAATAAAATAGTACTAATTAATTAACAATAATAAATGTACGATTTACCTACAAACTTAAAGTAATTAATATCTATATATATAATTTGCTAATGTGGATATATTTATATGTAGGTAGGTATATATATTTATTTGTCTGTCCACGTGATTTTGAAGTTATTGCTTGAGCTAAAATCATGAAATTTGGCACAGTGGTAGTCTTTAGCAGTCGCTAGAACCTAACGAAGCCCGTTTTTTGAATTTCGCCCCCGGGACAAATATAGGAGCAAAAAAATAAAAATTTTGTCTTCAGTTAATATACATTTTCCAATGCATTTCCTTATGAATTGATTATCTTAATCGTGCAAAAATACCAGACATCTCCCAAATTTTCCTTTTTTAAGGCCACATAATGTATAATCCTTAAGATTATGGTCTAAGAGCCTGTTTAAAATGCCCACGTGACAAGTTTTTAAAAATAAATTAAAAAATACCCGTTAATGCTCGAGTTTTTTACATTGTTTCTGCATTTTCCTATGTACGCAATGGATTAGTTGCTATTTACAAAAGGCTTAATTACGAAAAAATGACGGAAGATACAAAGAAATCGCAAAAGACACAATTTGTTTAAAACTAAATTTGAGAAAATGATCTCAAAAATTACCAATGTCGTGCCACATTTACAAAAAACCCTACGCTATTATCCGTACGCACGCCACTGACTAGGTGACGAAGTCAATTTGTTTACTATCACAAAATTATTAAATTAATCTCCGGCAAAAATTTCCTTTATTATCTATTAGCGTTTAAAAGTTATTACACTAAAACATTTTGGAAAACTTTTAACACCTTTACATATTTAAACATTGTAGAGCAAAACGTTATATGAAAACAAATATTGTTTTTTACTTAGGAATCCTTTTTAAATTTATTTCCAACCCTTATATGTTAGACCCTATTGTTGTGGCGAATTTAGTTATAAAAGAATATTTTTAGTGATCTCGCCAGTTGTGACCGCTTCATTCCTGGTCCCATTCTTATGCATGTACAGTCAATTGACCCTTTTTGTCACCATATAAAAATACATTTGAAATTTAAAAAATCGGTTACCGTTTTTAAGATAAAAAAATCAAAACTTTTTGATTTTTTAACCATTGTTTTAATAATGTATTAAAACAATTGTTTTGTGGCATGTTTACATTTTATATAGATTTTTTTTCATATTTTAAAAAACGGTTATTAATTTATCATTAAAATTTAAGATTTATTTAAATTTTAATAAAGGGTTTTCTGCAAATTCGAAAGAATATCATTATTTTATTGCTTTATTTTCTCTAACTACGTAGTCTTCATCACCGACCTAAAATAAACTATACTTAAAATTATTTACATTTGGCTTTTAAAATTTTGGAAATATTATGAATGAAATTATTTAAAAACTGTTTAGAATTTAGTTTTAGGTTTATATTCCAAAGTTTTAAAGAAAAGTTTAAACATTTAGGAAATTCAGATTTTTGCGGCATACTGTAATCCCACATTATAATTTCTCATTTTTATCACTTGAAATCATTTCGTAAGCACCTATTATATGATTTTAAATAAAAACAAATGAATTTGTTTTTTATTATTAATAAAAAAAAAAAAAGAAAAAATTACTTTAGACGCGTTAACATTCTCGATCCTATGCCCGGTATCTTAAAGCAAATACTTGATAGAGGCATTTAAATACTGTGGTAAGTAAACAAAAAAGCTTTTAAATTGTCATAACAGTGTTCATTATCTGGTTAAAATTAACCCTTATTTAAATAAACTTTCCAAAAAATTAGATATTAAAAATTTAAAAGAAATAACAAATATTGTGAAGCAATGACTGATTTTCGAACATTATATTGTAACGGACAAAAAGAAACGTTACAAAATCATATAATAAATAAAGTAGGTTGCCAAAAGCATAATTTCCTAAATTCTCTAAAATTAAGTAAATAACCAAAAATAAATTTTAAATAGTTTTGTCTATATTTTATTCTTAATTAATAATATCATATATATATATATATATATATATATATATATATATATATATATATATATATATATATATATATATATATATATATATATATATATATATATATATAATATATATATATATATATATATATATATATATATATATATATATATATATATATATATATATATATATATATATATATATATATATATATATATATATATTTATAATTATAATAAAAATGTGATTCTTTAATTTTTTAACTTATTTATGAAAAATGATTCGGTAAAATGAGGCCCCATTTGCGATAACAGATATGAGCTCTTTTTAAGACATCTTACATAATTTTCGTAAAGTTTCTTGAGATATCTCCAAAATTTTCCTCCTAATATTCGCCCTAAGTTGTTCCAGGCATTCTGGCTTGTTTATAAAAACCCTCACTTTGAGATATCCCCAGAGAAAATAATCCGGAGCAGTAAGATCTGGAGATCTTGGGGACCATCTCAAGTCTTCGTTTCTTGAAATTAATCGATTCGGGAAATGTGTCTTCAAAAGAGCAATTGTGGCTCTGGAAGTATGAGCAGTAGCACCATCCTGTTGGAACCAGTAGTGTTGGTATTCTTCTTGTTGTGGAAAAAAAAAGTTTTCCAGCATTTCCCTGTATCGATCTCCATTTAGAGATAACGTGTGACCAGCTTCATCTTGAAAAAAATAGGGCCTGATTATCCTTTTGGGCTGAAATTGCGACCCATACGGTTACCTTTTCGCTATGAAAAGGCCTTTAGTGAATTAATTGTGGATTTTGTGTGCCCCAATAACGCGAATTCTGCTTAGGCTACAAAACCGCATAGGTGAAAATGCGCCTCGTCTGACATCCATAATTTGTTGACAAAATCTGCGTCTACATCTGCAAGACTCATTATGGCTTTACTGTATTCTAGCCTTGCGTTGTAGTCTTGTGAATTCAGTTGTTGCACCAGCTAGATTTAATATGGATGCATATGAAGATCTTGTTTTAAAATACGCGGCAAGGATCGTCGTTTGATTCCTATTTGCAAAGAACGCCTTCGTGTTGAAGTTGTTGATGCTTTATTAACACTTTCCTGCACACGTTCAATATTTTTAGCGCATCTTGTAGTTCGGGGTCTTCCTGCCCTCCTTAAGTCTCCTATTTATCCTGTCG
The DNA here is from genome assembly GCA_019359885.1 of Listronotus oregonensis. Classification (NCBI taxonomy): domain Eukaryota; kingdom Metazoa; phylum Arthropoda; class Insecta; order Coleoptera; family Curculionidae; genus Listronotus; species Listronotus oregonensis. The sequence continues at coordinate 132,379 of JAHBCN010000643.1, forward strand.
CTTCAAACTTGGCTACAAGTGGCAATATTATATGGCTAGAAGGAGCATGTCTTACATTAAAATATTGTCTTAAGTTTCTCTGAGTTGAAACAATGCTTCTTCCGCTTTCAAAGTAAAAAGTCACGATTTTATCCTTTCTGAGGGATTAAAAATATGGCCTCCATATTAAAAATTTAATTTATTTAATATAAAAAATTATATAAAATATAGATTTTATATTTATTATATATATATATATATATATATATATATATATATATATATATATATATATATATATATATATATATATATATATATATATAATATATATAAGTTATTCTTGTAAATAAATCTGCTTGTCGAAAAATATGACCTACAATGAGAAAATAGATTGTTATCATACAGGGCGTCTCAAAAATGCAAAAACATAAAACAAGAGCAAACAGTCATTTTTTGGCCTTTTAACGTAAAATAATAAATAAAAAACTTGCTTCAAATTTACTTCTAAACCTGATTCCGAACTTACTAAAGAAAATTTGAATTTATGAAAAATTAAAAAAATCAATATTTTTGCAAGTACGCAATTTACTACTTTTACTTGATTATAACCTTAACCTTACTAAACATTAATAAAAATTAATATACAATGGAAAAAATGCAAAATGTAAAAAAAAATGTAAATGTAAATGCGTACTTGCAAAAGTGATTTTTTAAATTTTTTGTAAATTTAATTTTCCTTTAAAAAAGTTCGGAATCAGGATAAGAAATAAATTTGGAGCAAGTTTTATTTATATTTATTAAAACCAAAAAACGACTGTTTGCTCTTTTGATTCATTTTGATTTTTGATATGATAAATATTTTTATATATATATATATATATATTATATATATATATATATATATATATATATATATATATATATATATATATATATATATATATATATATATATATATATATATATATATATATATATATATATATATATATATATATAAAATATATATATATATATATATATATGTAGTTTATTAGTTATATATGAAGCTTAACCTTATTTATATTTATTTATGAACACGTCAGCATTCTTTATAATAAGTTTATGTATTATGTAAATTGTGTATTTACCATTTATATTTTTTACCATGCGACATGGCGTAATTGTATACATTGTAAATTAAGTTAATCAGAATGGAAAAATAAGTTATTCATGCGGCAAATTATGTTTAATAGTAAACTGGCAAACTCGCATTTGTTTTGTGTTTCAATAAAGTAAAAATGTAATGTATTGAATGAATTTATATATGGAGTGACGTATATATAAAGTAGTAAGGTAAAAACTTTTATATTTTTTTTATTGTGCAAAAATTGTCAACAAGTTGAACAACTCTTATGAACACATAAAACAAACTGCGAGTACAGACGCATTTTTACCTCTTAGTTCATACTTAGAGCAAGGAAGCAGTGGCGGCTCTAAAATTTTTAAAAAATTTTATCTAAAAAGTGAGACATGGGACCCACACCAAACATATACCAGATACAATCGGCCTGGCATTGGAAAAAAAAATATACTTTAAAATTTGCGAAAAAAAGTTAATTTTTGGGGGTGCCCCTCCAGGGAAAAATCGGACTTTTAAAAGCAAATCTTCTATTTGTAGTTTTTTTGATAATTTGATCAAACTTTATCGCACAATTCCAAATTTCACCAAATTATTTATATTTTTCTAAAAACCATTACCAGTTAAAACTTTTTCACTGAACATTTTCCTTATGCAAATATTTGAGATGCTTTTAATTTCAAAGAAAAGGCAGGTTACTTTGGCGAAATTTGGAATCTGACAATAAAATTTGATTAAATTTATAAAAAAATACCAAAAGAAGATTTGCTTTTGAAAGTTAGATTTTTTCCTGGAGGGTACACAAAAAAATTGGATTTTTTTTCGCAAACTTCAAACTGATTTTTTTTATTAAAGGGTTCTCCTTGAAGCCAATAGCATATTTGGTGTGAGTCCCATAACTTACTTCTTAGACTTTGAAAATCCTAACGTATATAAACTTGGCTAGCCGAACTCAAAAAAATGCAACGAAATTTAGATCAAAATTAGGGACTTTTTAGGTGCTATTTAGGTGCGATAAATTAGGTGCACTAACGATTTTAAAAATACTGAAAAAAACTGTGGGTGTGCCAGGTTTAAAAACTTAGCAGACCCATAATCATAGAATTACTTTCTTAATGATTAAAATAGATAAGAATTAAGTGCTGATTAAGTGCTTTTAGAAACTTAATAGAATTTAAATATTTCTAAAAATTAATTAAAAAATTATATTTCTTTGAGATTTTAACCGGTACAACCTCGATTATGGCGAATGCGCAAGGATTTTTAAATTTAAAAAAATTTTATTTTTGAGCTGTCGATCCTGGTCAAGATAGTTGTGAGATTATTATATTGTCATATTTTGTTGGGTCCAATACACATTACGACCGTTTTTATTTAAGATTTTTTAGGAAAAAAAACAACAGAATATGCATTGTGTGGAGGAAATAAAAGTACACAGGTGAGAAACAACGTAAAATTTTTAAAAATGTGTAACAAAATTAGATATATAAATTTGCGAAAATTAACTAACCAAATAAAAAGTCGCTTTAACTAACCAGGACTAACCATGACCGACCAGAACTGAGGGCTTTTGAATTTATTCAAACTATCCTTACATAGAAGTTATTAACAAAATTTTAACAATTTTTACGAAGAAATATAATTTTTTAATTAATTTGCAGAAATATTTGAAAATTCTATTAAGTTCCTAAATTTTTAAAACCTGGCACACCCACAGCTTTTTTTTCAGTATTTTAAAATCGTTAGTGCACCTAATTTATTAATTGCACACCTAAGTAGCACCTAAAAAGCCCCTAATTGTGATTCAAATGTCGTTGCATTTTTTTTTGAGCTTGGTTAGCCAAGTTTATATATGTAAAATCCTAGAACTGCCAGAGTAAAGAAGTCCAAATGCCTAAAACAAAAACCATTTTTCTAATAGCTAACTGAAGGTAAAAAATCACCACACGATATTTAATATTTTCCATTGTAAAAAAATACTGTGGCAAGTCAAATTTGAAGAGCTGTAATATAGGTATGAGTTGACAGAAGTACTACTTTTTTTAAAAAAATTGAAAAATTAACCCCTAGGGGAAACTCTCATTGAAAGACAAAATTTATTGAACAACCAGTAACCTAAACGGAAAAAGGGAAACTTTTAAAAAGCTTTTAAAACCCCCAAAAAAAATTAAAATAACAATTATTGTTATTTAAGTTTCTTTTTTTTCTTCCCGGGGGCCTCTAGATTTTCTACCGGGGGCAGCGCAGCCTCTTGGGGTTTTGGCCTAATCTCCCCTTATCTTTTTTACCAATCCTCCTATGAGCTTCTTCCTTCTACGAGTCTGTTAACCCCGAGACTGGTTGGTTGATATATTCCTGTGGGTCATTTTCGGTTGCCCAAATAATGCCTGTCTTTTTTGTTTTAACACTTCACATTCGCACAGAATATGGTCGGCTTTTTTTCCCCCCATCGCACACCCGCAAAGGGTCCCCATTTGTGAGCCTATTTTGTGTAGGTGTCCTTTAGGGTTTTCGTGCCCGTTAGCAGCCCTACTTTAAGGAAAGTTTTTCCCACTTTGTCTGAGTGGTTTCCTTTTTTTCTTTGGATGGCCCTTTATGAAGTTTTTCCATGTTTTTTTCTCTAAGGGTCCTCCTTTTTTTCGATCCATTCCCCGGTTTGCCCTCGTGCTGTGGTTTTGGTCACTCCAAGGGCAGGTTTGGTCCAAAGTATGGTGTGGATAGTCCTTGTCTGCTCATCCGGTTTTTCGTTGCCTTCTATTCCCAAAAAGTCCTGGTACCCACAGGTTAGCCGTACTTTTACGTCATCATATACCAATAAAACATAAAATAGTTATTTAAGTTCATTTTTTTAAGTATGTAACGCCTTTTTAGTGATTTTTATTAGAATTAATTTAAAATATATTTCCACACCACATTGAGATAATTATTAAAAATTACCCAAACATAAACCGTAAAACCCCCTAGATAAAACTTATATAGCGCATCGTGCATTTCAAAATACACTGACGACACTAAAAAAAATCTCAATGAACTGTAAAGTTTTTACTAAAGAATAACAAATTAATTGATATTAATACATTGTCGGAATTAAAAAAACGTATAGCATGCTTCCCCCGGCTGAAATTCCAGTATGTAATTTTGCTTTTATTATTAATTCATATCAGCACAAATGATATTATTACACCTGTCTACGATTTAAGATAAAAGTGATATTTGAAACATTTTAAAGAGTTATGTGTAATTTGCAATGAATAACTTACTAATACCATCTTAAGTTGTTTTTGAATCCCTAAAAGTGAACTGAAAGACTTATAATTTAGTTAAAGCGTATATTTATTTTAGAAAGTTATTAACTTCGGATAAATATAGTAATAGAATGCAAAAGAATTTTAAAATATAATAAAACGTACAAATATGTAGATGTTAAGAGTGTAGCAACCGCTACACCAGGTACATCAGTGGTGTAGGGCCCACCAGCTAGAGGGACCCACCGGCCACAGGGTTTTTGAAAAATGTGTTATTATTACTAGGCACTAATAAATTTACGATACGCCCAAGTTTTTTCCACTTGACCCTCTTTTTTAGTGTTGTATATTGGTTGTATATTGTACCCAAGCCCTACTCAGTCACCAAAATAGGCCTTGCCGAAAGAAACCACCCGGCTTGGCCAATCAGCAAAGTCGTCTTAGGTGGGGATGCGGCTTAATGATTTAAATTAACAAGTGCTTAGTGTTAGGGATAGGAAACCTCCTTAATTACTTTTTCGAACTTAATGTTTGTTGTTTGACATATCACTTTTCTGATTTGTGTGGTTGTGGCTCTGTTGAAATATTCTGCATCACAAAAAATTAGTATAACATTAAAAAAGGTCTGTTCCACTAGGTGGTTAGTGGTGGTTTTACAATTAAATTAAACTATGTAACAATTATAAAATCATTGTGCAAAATAAACCTAATTTTAGTAAAAAAGAAGAGCGGGAAGAAAGTCAAAATATTACAAAAGATACTTGAATATTATAATTTTATGTTTTTTGTTAATATTGTAACGGACTTTAATTAGTTTTTTTATTAATAGAAATGTAAAAGGTTAGAATTATTTTATTTAGGTTAATAATTTATTAAAAATAGGTTACCTTAGTTTTTCCCTTTTTGCGACAGCCAATGCGGATTATCCTGAGGGCGCTGGAGACATCCATTTTACACTTTTCTTACATCCTGTAGTAAAAGAATTCGTCCAGCTAATTCTAGACTTTTCCAGACTTTTCTATTCTTTTCCACTTTACTATAAAAAGCGCGAAGGAAGTCCGCACGGGCCAGTTTAGTTTTGACTAGCGAAGAGAAAAGAACTTCACAGACAGTTAAAGGTTAAACAGTTGTCATTATTACGTTACGTTAAAGTGTTACCATAGAAAAGTTTGTAAACCTGATATCCAATAAAAAGGTTGGAAGGAAAGGTACGGAAGCCAAAGTTGACAAGAAGAATTTTTGAATGCCAGTTGGGACAAGACAGCAAACAGCAGTTATGGAAGAATTAAGTGCACTAATAAAGCAAATGACAGAAGACCTAAAGAAAGAAATGAAGAGAAGTCAAGAAGACATGAAGACCAACCAAGAAGCCATTAAAGAAGATCTTAAAAGAGAAATGAAGACCAATCAAAAATCAAAAGGAAAGCCAAGCCAAGAAGAAACACGAAAACAAATAGACAAAATTTAAAACGACATTAAAAGAAGCCAAGCAGAAATGAAGCAAGAGCTAAAAGAAAAGATGGTAAAGATCCGAGAGAACCTTAAGGGATAATTTTATCAAAGCCAAGATGAGATGAGACAGTTGAGTTAAAACTTTCCAAAGAAGACGTTAAAGAAGAAATAGAAGAAATACACCAAGTACAAGGCCAAATACAACAGGAAGTTCAACAATTACAGCAACAAATTAAAAATATAGCCAGTGCAGGTCGTTTCACGATGTGGTACCTCAGTAACTGTTATGAAACCACCAACATTTGATGGTAAGGTACCCTGGGTTACGTATCTCCGACAATTTGAAGCTGCTGCCAGTGGTAATAAATGGACTTCACAGGAAAAGGCACGCGCTCTAGTACTTGCTCTCCAAAGTGAAGCTATGGAGGTTTTAAAAAACGTTCCCGAAGAAAAGCAATGTGACTATGAATCCATTGTAAATGTTCCTGGAAACGAGATATGGTGAAACGCACTTGCAGGAAATTTATAAGGCGCAGTTGAAAGGTCGAAGGCAGAAATACAAGGAAAGCCTTCAGGAGTACGATGCTGATATTGTACGTCTAATTAACCTGACATATCCAGCCTATCCGGAAGAAATAAAACAGGAATTAGCAGTAGGCAGTTTTATTGAAGGTCTGCGCAATCCTGATATGAACCAAGCATTAAGAATGGCCAGACTTAAGAAAATATCCGAAGCTCTTGCCTATGCACTTTAATTTGAAACAGCTAAACAAACATCCAGGAGTCAGACAAGAGTTCGAAGAATGAATTTTGTTCCAGAAGATAGCAATCAAGATAATGATTTTGCAAGAGTGGTGAAGGAGTTGCAAGATATATTTCTTAAAAAACAAACAGAAAAAGACAACGATATGACATTTAGGAGAAAAAATACCATCCAATGTTGGAAGTGTGGTAAAGGAGGCATATCCAAAAAAATTGTGCCAGATTCAATGCAATCAATCTGGTTAATTCATCAAAAACCCTGCTAAATTCAGTGCAAGTCACTAAGCTGGAAGAACTTCTGAGAAGAAATCAAGACGTTTTCTCGCTCTCTGAAAAGGATTTGGGAAAAACCAACATAGTTCAACATCAAATAAATGCTGGTAATGCAGTACCGATAAGGCAACCACCACGACGAATTCCTTTGGCTAAAAGAGACGAAGTTGAGAAGTTAATTGGAGACATGCAAAACCAAGGCATTATAAAACCATCCCAGAGTCCTTGGTCATCTCCATCAGTCCTGGTTAAAAAGAAAGATGGTTCTACCAGATTTTGTGTTGACTTCAGAAAACTTAATGACGTCACGAAGAAGGACAGTTTTCCACTCCCAAGAATAGACGATACTTTAGATACGCTGACGGGTTCAAAATGGTTTTCGACCTTAGACCTGAAAAGTTGCTATTGGCAAGTAGAACCTTATCCTGAAGACAAGGAAAAATCTGCCTTCTCGACCAGAACCGGACTGTGACAGTTTAATGTTATGCCATTTGGTCTATGCAATGCCCCTGCTACTTTTGACAGATTGATGGAGTTAACATTACGTGGACTAACTTAGAAAACATGCTTGGAAAAACATTTGAAGACCACATGAGAAATGTTAAAGAAGTTTTTCAGAAACTAAAATCTGCCCAACTTAAACTTAGTCCAAAGAAATGTTACCTTTTCCAGAAAGAAGTTAAATACCTGGGGCACATAATTACTGAAGAAGGAGTGAAAAGCGATCCAGAGAAGATAAATGCTATCCAAAACTGGCCTACACCGAAAAACAAGCATGAAATTAGAAGTTTTCTGGGATTGTGCACTTACTATAGAAGATTTATACATGGATTTGCTGACATTGCAAGACCATTACATCGACTAACCGCGAACAACAGAAGCTATGAATGGACCGAAGATTGTGAAGCAGCCTTTATACAACTGAAGAAAGCCCTTTGCTGGACACTGATGCACGCAATACTTCTATTGGTGGAATTTTGTCACAGATACAAGATGGCCAAAAAAAAAAGGGATATCGTATTTCAGCAAAGTTCTTTCAAAACCTGAACGAAATTATTGTGTAACTAGAAAAGAACTTCTAGCTATCGTCAAATCTCGGGAACATTTTCATAAGTACCTTTATGGCCAGAAATTTCACCTGAGAACGGACCATGCATCACTTAAATGGTTGCTTCAGTTCAAGAATCCCGAAGGTCAGGTAGCACGATGGTTACAACGTGTTCAAGAATACGATTTTAAAATTGAACATCGAAGAGGATTGAACCATAAGAATGCTGACGCTCTATCAAGAAGACCTTGCCCCGAAGATTGTAAACATTCCCGATTAATTTCACTGCCGAAGAACAGGCATTCAGTGCTCCCCAAGAATGGGATCCTAAAATCCTCGCAAAAGAACAACGAGAGGATCCTGATCTTGGAGATATTGTGAAACTTAAGACAGAAAATTTAGAACGATCCCCATATCAGAAAGTAGCTTTGAAGTCTTCGAGATATAAAGGGTACTGGGCCATATGGGACTCTTTGCTAATGAAAGATGGCCTATTGAAAAGAGTCTGGGAAAGTTCTGACGGCAAAAGCTATACCTATCAAACAATACTACCCACCAAAAGGATTCCAGAAGTATTGCAAGCCTTGCACAATTGTATAGGAGGTGGCCATTTCGGAGTAATGAAGACTCTTGAAAAGGTTCGAGAAAGGTTTTACTGGCTGAGAAGTCGTACCGATGTTAAAGACTGGTGCAGAATGTGTAAGGACTGCGAATCCTGCAAGGGACCTAAGACACGAAACCATGAGAAGATAAAGCAATACAATGAAGGAGCACCTTTTGAAAGAATTGCTATAGACATAGCAGGACCATTTTCAATAAGTAAATCTGGGAATCGGTATATTTTGGTAGCGATGGATTACTTCAGCAAATGGCCGGAAGTCTACGCAATACCAAATCAAGAAGCTACCACTATTGCCGACGTACTATTTCAACAATGGATTTGTCGATATGGAGTACCAAGAGAAATATATACTGATCAAAAAACACTCGAAAACACAGTCATGTTCGCTGTCGCGAAAAAAGTCTGCAAATGCTCATCCCTTACATTATGAGCGGCCAAGTTCTGCAGAACAAAGAGTCGTTTAATCTTGTCGGCGTTACTTTTGAGAATAACCTCAACTGGCACAAACACATTTCATCCATAGCTTCGGCAGCTTCAAAAAAGATTGGATTTCTCTTCCGAGCCAGAAAATATTTCTTTTCTTCCAATCTGTACACTCTGTATGTATCCCAAATCAGACCCTCTTTAGAATATTGTTCTCATGTCTGGGGAATGGCGTACCCTACAACACTTAGCATTCTGGACTCCATTCGTCTTATTAATGATCCAACGCTCACAGACAGGCTTCCTCTTCTTGCCCACCGTAGAGCTGTAGGGGATCTGTCGCTCTTCTATAGGTATTTTCACGGCTTCTGCTCAGAGGAGTTGGCCAGTATAATTCCTTCTCTGGCAGCTCCCAACAGAGCAACACGTAGTGCAACTTTTATGCATCCTTTTACAGTTCAGTTAGAGAGGCCCCGAACTTCCCGCTTTCTTCGTTCCTTCATCCCTAGAGTGTCAAGACTATGGAACCTGCTGCCCGCAGAAGTTTTTCTTCTCCTCCCAATCTCCAAAATTTAAGTCCCGTGTAAACAAACTCCTCTCACCACACTGAAGACACCCACGGTACGTTAGTACTTAGGCATTAGCCTTCGTGGACTGTCCCAAGATAAAAAACCTTTGAATCCGATTTATTTAAGAACCTCTGTAATCTCCTGGGAATCCATAAAACCAGAACCACACCCCTTCATCCCCAGTCAGATGGAATGGTCAAAAGATTTAACAGAACTCTTGATAACTACCTGAAAATTGAAGTAAATGACCAACAAAGTAGCTGGGACAACTGTATACAGCCATTTTTACTAGCCTATCGCTCCGCAGTTCACGAAACAACTGGAACGTCACCTGCAAAAGTCATTTTTGGAGCGGAGTTATGCCTTCCAGTTGACTTACTTACTGGACGACCTTCTACTAATGAAAAACCAGCAGAAGATTATGTAAGTCAACTCAGTAAACAGCTGCAAGAAATACACGAAGGGGTTCGTAATAAGCTACAAAAAAGAAAGTGACCGTATAAAGTCCCGCTATGACTTGAAAGCTAATCATAAGGGATTTATCGATCGAGACGATCAAAACTTGGGAGGGGGCAATGTTACGGACTTTAGTTAGTTTTTTTTAGTTAATAGAAATGTAAAAGGTTAGAATTATTTTATTTAAGTTAATAACTTATTAAAAATAGGTTACCTTAGTTTTTCACTTTTTTCGACAGCCAATGCGGATTATCCTGAGGGCGCTGGAGACATCCATTTTACACTTTTCTTACATCCTGTAGTAAAAGAATTCTTCCAGCTAATTCTAGACTTTTCCAGACTTTTCTATTCTTTTCCACTTTACTATAAAAAGCGCGAAGGAAGACCGCACGTGCCAGTTTAATTTTGACTAGCGAAGAGAAAAGAACTTGACAGACAGTGAAAAGTTAAACAGTTGTCATTATAACGTTACGTTGAAGTGTTAACATAGAAACGTTTGTAAACCTGATATCCAATAAAAAGGTGTAAAACCAGTATCCGTGTTTTTATACGGGGTGTCAAGGAACAATATGTTTACTAATATATTTAAATTTCTAAACCCAGTTTTAAAGGCTTTACAGAATCTCAGCAGAGATCTGCAACAGACTACCACATTTATAAAAAAACGTTTATGAAAATTTTTTTTCCCTTTGCGGTCTTTTTTTTAAACTTTACAGATACAATCCGAAAAAATGACAAAGAAATGGAATCTTACTCCTTAATTAAAAAACAAAAGAAATAGTAAAGTTAAGCGTTTTTAAATGAAGTAGCTGAAGACGAAAGAATAGCGGATCCTCATAATAACTTTAGAGTCAATGTTTATAACCGCGTTATTGACATCATGATTTCTCAAAGCCAAGAATAATTTAAGATTCTTTATACATTACAAGATACATTAGACTTTTTTACTCCTAAAAATTTAATTTACCACTCTGATGATGTCATAGTTTTAAAATCCACAAAATTAATTGAGAAATATAGCACTGATGAATTGATCACTTTAAAAATATGCCTTAAATCAGAAATTGAGAAAATATTTACAATAAAAGATCTTTTTTTCAGAAATTATAACGGCTTGTATCTTGTTTTTAACTTTACCTGTTACCGTAGCAACGGCCAAAGAGGTTTTCCCGAGTTGAAAATAATAAACACTATCTGAGAAGCTCAATGTCATAAGAGATATTATTAAATTTTGCTCTTATAGAAATTCGAAAAGATCGTTTAAAATTCTTAACTTCTTTAAAAACTTAGAAAAGTTAATACAGATCTTTGCGGAAAAAAAAGAAAGACGGGTCCACTTGTAAACTTAATAATGATAGTAATAATACATATTTATTTTATTTTTAAGATTCCTTTTCAGATATGTATTTGTTTTTGAATTGTTTTTTTTTTAATATCAATTATGCCGACTGTAGACCTATACATTTATAAAAGTAATTTTTGAACTGTATTATTAGTGATGAGCAAAGCAAGACCAAGACCAAGACCGGGCTAGTCTTGGTCTTGGTCTTGCAAGTCTGGTCTTGGTCTTGGTCTTGCAAGCCCAAAGAAGGTCTTGGTCTTGGTCTTGAACCACCCGGTCTTGGTCTTGGTCTTGCTGCAAGAGTCTTGCTGGTCTTGCTTTTTTTGGTAGTAATAATTTAAACTAAGCAATCTATAAAATATATATTTTTTAATACTTACAAATAAATAAAGATGGAGACTATTTTTTGCTTTAAAATTTTAAAATATACCAATTTTAACCTTACATGTACATTTAAATTATTTGATTAAAAAGGATATTTTAAATGTACGAGTTTATTTATTTATAGCGCTTCATTTTAGTGATAGAAAATATTTAAATTTTCTTTGATGAACTTTATAAAATTACAATACTTTGAGTAATCTGAGGGGCAAAAAAACTTTTAATTTCAACCAGTGGGAATTTCCATGAAAATGATTCTGATATAGTAAATATTGGTTTCTAATTCAAAAAAAGGTATTTAGGAAACTTTTCAGTTCAAATAAACTTTCTATGTTAAATTATGTAAACATTTGCTGTACAAAGTTTGTACAAATACTTTATAAACATTCTGCATATACAAGGTGGCTCGATAGTGCGACAAAGATCGATATATCGAAACCGTTCTAGTTAAAAAACTGAATATAAAAAATTTAGAAAAGGGCGTAAAATGTAAAATTATTTTCTATTTCAAAATTTTCAAAATCCACTACCACTTAAAAAAAATTCTATTTTAGCTTTAACCTAAAATAGAAAAATTAAGTAAAAAAATCATTTAAAAAATTGCTTCCTGTATATTATGCCGGAAATTCTTGAACTGTCATATAGGTACAATTCGACGTAGATGGGTTTTTATATATTATTTTCGGTTTTGACAAAATGACGTCATCATTATACTTTTGGCATTGTTTTGACTTTTCCGTAAACCAGAAGTGAAATTTAAAATCCATTTATATAAAGTATTCCTATATAAAATGACAAATATATTTTTTATTAAGAAGGCGGTCTTGGTCTTGGTCTCGGTCTTGGTCTTGCTGCAAGACCAAGACCAAGACCGCAAGACCAAGACCGGTCTCGCTCATCACTATGTATTATGAGTCTCCTTCTTTAACGTATAAGAGCCCTATATTATTACATGGAAGAAAATGCTAATTCATTTCTAAAAATTATCTGACCACATCTACACTGAGTTATCATGTATAGTATCGAGCATAAAAAGCATAAAAATTAAGTATGTGCCGGAATTCCGCATAACTCAATGTATGTAGGTACGATTGTACGGGTGTAGGGCCCACTTTCACCATGCTACGCCACTGATAGAGGTGCTTACTACATAAAAATTATTTTAAATCAAAAACACATTAACCTCTTCCTTAGCCTATTTAAGGATAACCTGCTAAGTATCTTTTCTCGGAAAAAATTTCGTTTGGGCGTTATTACTATTTCAAAAGTTCATGTCTGACAATTTAAATTTGACCAAAGTATTATAATTTCTGTATTATATTTTATGAGTAAAGGTAGTTTTTGTTTTTTTTTTTAACATTTTATGTATGTATTTATATTTGTTTGTGTTTTTCTTAATGCCAATATATCGAAACAAAAACGAAAAATGCATAATATCAAAGAAAAGTGGTGAAAATACATAACAAATAATCTAAATATTTTTATAGAGCAGAAAAAAAAGTAAAACTCTATATTTTTTTCTGCAACAATGCTGCCTGTGGCAAAATTCAGTATTTGCATTTTATATCTTGTATCCGTACATAGTGCATTGTGACGTCATGTGGCATTTAAATGCTCAGTTGTTGTTTTAGTGCGGGCGTTTTATATTTAAATTTTACATGGTTACAGCTCTGTCATAATGTCTCGGATTAATAAAATATTTGGGAAGGGGCGTATTTTAAATATGCCGAACAATCTCGGAGATATAAAAAAAAAAACAAAATATTAAATCGGTTATTCCTTCTGTAATTTTTTTTAGTCTTTTGATAACTATTTTTTTTTATCTTTTAAGACAGCCCATAAAGTCTAGTACTAGGTATTGGGGGTTGGTAAATAGTTAAACTAGTTTCTCTTATAAAAGCAATGCTTGTTTACATTATTTTTTAATAAAAAGAGCAAATTAAAAAAAAAACTGCATAAAAACTAGTTGAAGTATGCTTACAAACTTTGTTGGGAACTCAGGTTCTTACTCTATAATTATTATCTGCTGTAGTTACCGTTTTTACATTTAGTTGATATCACATCTACAACAAACTTAAACTCATTACATGGCAGGCTCAAATATCCACAGCTTCTTGCAAGCCGAAACTGCCAAATAATACAGGATGTGGCAGCATAACTTCCTTTTTTCAAAACCTAATAAAACGCATTGTATGAATCAATTCGTTTTATTAGGTTTTGCCCCCCTTTCTCGATACATTGAGTAAACCGATTTTTGGCGCGGCAGCATAACTTCTTTTTTTGGTCAGAGGCGATTTGCAATGGCCGGCACGATCTTCCGATTTATCCGCTTGTGATTTTTTTCTATGGGGTTTTTTAAAATCCCGTGTTTATGTGAACCGTCCAAGGACCCTTCAAGATTTAAAGAACAACATCCAGGAAGAAGTTGCCAACATAACGCCTGCTTTGCTTGAAAGAGTCATTAGAAGCGCCAGAAATCGATTTGCTCAATGTATCGAGAATGGGGGACGTCACCTACATGATTTGCACTTCAAAGCTACCTAAAATAAAACTTTCGGTGTGTACCAACATTGTAAAAACCAAATTCAAACTTTCTGATTCACACAATGCGTTTTATTAAGTTTTGAAAAAGGAAAGTTATGTTGCCGCATCCTGTATCTTTACATTGCTTTTCGTTGCTTTGAGTAAGAACGTAGAAAGACGCAACTGGACACAAATTTCCCTTGGCACGAAGTGGGTTTGAATCTCCCGGAATTTAATCGTACGCACGGTGAATGAACGCTTCTCGTCAAATCGATGAAGTTAAGTAACCTCGGGATTGATTAGTCGATGTGGGACCCTAGGCGAACACCTCGTGCCGTTCTGTGTTGTTGGTTTCCACGTTAACCTGTAGGTCCCGTTTGGATGATATTATTTAGAAGTTAACGCAGTGTGGTAGTTCAGAGGTAGTAGTTATTTGAATAACAGGCCTGGTGACACTACCGCGTTATCTAAGGTGTCTTGAAATGCCATATTTGCAGAAAAAAATGGTTTGAATATCTTAAGACCCGGCACTCTCGTGGGCTGTCTTCAAGAAAAAAGAGCGAACCCTGGGTGCTGATTTTTTACAGTAATTAACCATTTTCCGTACTTCCGTCTACAATGTTCAAGTACCGAAATAACAGTTTCATATTTCACACCTTTTAACATCGTGGTTGTGCCACCACATACCTTATCCAAAAAGCCCTCTACTCCTTGGTATGCCCTTACTAAATTATAAAAACTTCTTATGCAATTGTGTCTCCCCATCTGCTTTTTACTAATTAATTCTTATTAAAAAACATATGTTATTCTTTATTTAAGGATCAAGTGTGATACGGTTATCGGCACGACTTATAGAGCTCCAAACAATGGAATAAAAAAATAGGTTTATATTGAAAAAAAAAATGTTTCGGCACACAGACAAAACGTTGTTACTTTTTAGATTTAAAAATAAGTAGCAATAATATCTTATACAATGGTAGCACCATACTCAAAAAACTTCATATTTCTTTTTTTTTTTAAACGACAAATTTAAAATCATAGTATTGCGTAACCAAATTTTCAATTTTTGCTTTTATTTTAATGGCTTATGTATTTCTTTAGACGTCAGATCTCCTGGTTACATACATTACAAATGTGTGTAAAAACCATGTCTTGCTTCTCTTAGCACATTTAATTTTCAAGTTTCAAGAAGTTGAGAATATAGGAGTTTCTCGTACAAGCGAAGACAAAAATCCCGAAATAAATTCTTTGTAAGACAGTTCGAACCAAAAAATCATTGTTTTTAAAATGGCTGCTTGTGCTGATTTATGCTTAACATACAAAGCGGAAATCCTCTTTCGCATGAACATCTTATTAGAAATCTATTAGGCCTAAATTAGGGTAAGCGGGTAAGCTGTGCTTACACATATGTGAAATTGCAGAATGTTTAGAATTTCATTAGCTGTGTCTGTTTTGTCATCCGTTTCTAGCACACCTAAAATCTAATATCTAAGAATGTGAGTGTTTTCTACCGTTCAGGTTATAATAGATAAAATATCAAATTCTCCTTACTATTTATTACTTTAATATTTTAAATTTGCGTCAGGCCAGAACCCCCTTGGTTTGGAGCATGCCCCAAAACACCTAAATTTTTGTGCTCTATTATTTAAATTTAAAATTTAAAAATATTTTTATCTAGGACAGTACTACAAAATACATCTTATGATAAAAGGACACCTTAAAAAATAAATGATATGTTATTTACTTTAATTCAAAAACACTTTAAGACCAAACAAAATATATTAAATATAACTTAGGCTTATATTCACTAGGGGACTAGATATCTTGTGATTCCAAATATAAAAAAGACACGTCTAACAAAAGTCTTTGCTTGTTAGAAAATACAATAAACAATCAAAAACTTTAATTTGGTTTAACAGGGTGACCAAAAATATGAAAATGTTCTTTTACCTACGAGGAAAGGGCACTTTAAATATAATCTTTGCCTCAAAAGTGAAGATTTTTGATATTCAAAAAATTATTTTTTTTATACAGGAAGCATAAAAATGCAGAACATTTCAATAATACGGCGAAGCTTCTATAATTTCGTAAGAGATGAAAAATCACTTTAAAAAAATGTTAATTGTTTTAAGATGCACATTTGAAAAGTATTTTTTAATAACCCGATTGCGTTAAAAAAACAGGATATGTATATTTGTTTTCTATTATACTTTTAATTAACAGAAATTCAAGTTTTTTACTGTTTTTCAGATGTTATTATTTTAAAATTAAAATTTTTTACTTGTCTCTGCATTTTACAGAAAAAATAGCTAAGGCTACAAAAACACATTTTACTTTTCTATTTTAAGTTTAATAGAATTTTAACATACCGGCCCTTATTGCTATCAATTGACAAAATCATTTTTAAATAAAAAACGTAACTCATTTTTTGATAATTGAATATGAGAAAGTGTTTGACTATCAATATCCATATTACAATACCGGTTGCCCACGAAATTACTAGCGAGCTTATCTTTTTCTTAGAAGTTTCATACGATTTTAAAATTTTGGTGGAAAGTATAGCTGAATAGGATGCATATTTTTAATATTAGAACACTTATGTGTCACTTATGGTTTAACGGAAAGTGCTACCAACTTTGCTATTTTAAATAATACTTTCTGTATATTTATTTATATTCTAAAAAAATTCCACAAAAATACATTTGTTATACGTTATACCTGTCTTGACCTGTTTTCGAGAAAATGACGTTCGAATCTGTCATAATAAGTGCCAGTTTTATCATTTTGTTAAAAAACAAATAAAGGTGGAAACAGAACATTGCGAATTTTTATTCTTATTTTATGGATCTTATTTTTTAATGCTGTAAAAATTCAGCAAAATTGACCTGCCAAAAGAAATAAATTCAATACTTTAAATGAAAAACACTACCTTAAGCCTTAAATTTAATTTTAACACCTATTTCTAAATATTTTCTGTTAATCATATCCTATCTTTAAACCTAATGGTTTTTGTGATATTAATAGTAAAATTCTAGGCTGTCTTGAAAATAGCGAAAAAAAAAATTAAATATGTTTTTAATTTAATCCTAGGCGGTCTTATTATATATAAATTTTTAACACTAGCCATAGATCAAATGTTTACAACGTTGACCATATACTTGCAGACACAAATGAACCAGCTCTCCACATTTCCGGAGTACATTTAACATTTTCATATGGGTGATAAAGTTTACAGTTAACTATATTAGTAAAGTCTGCTGTTTAATGTGGCCCCAATAAATAGGTCCAATGGTGTTAGGTCTGGTGACCTTACGAGCCTTCTAACAGGGCCATTGGTGCCCATCCAGCGGTTTAAAAAGCTTCTGTTTAAATGGTCGGTCGCTATTCTAGCATTATGCCTAGGAGCGCCATCCTGTCATCTTCCTTTGGTAGATTATAAATTAAATTTTGTATCTAACCTTGTATAAAATAAATATACTGAGCATTTTATTGAGGCCATATTAAATAGCACGAATTTAAAACAAAGGCATGAAAGATTAAATCCCTTAGAAATAAAATTTCCAGACCTGTAAACTCTATTACCTCCATGCAAATGAAAAATGTGCTCCGAAAATTTAGAGTGAGTTTATTTGTGTCGACAAGTAAACGACCAACATTTTGAACGTTTGATCTATTGTTAGTGTTAAAAATTTATAATAAGGCCACCTTACTTTAATTCAAAAATATGTTAAATTTTTTTCGCTATTTTTAGAACAGCCTGGCGTTTCACTATTATAATCTTAAAAACCTTAAGGTTTAGAGAAACGATATAATTAACAAAAAATATTAAGAAATAAGTGTTAAAATTGAAATTTATGGCTTAAGGTAGTGTTTTCCATTTACATTATTGAAGTTCTTTACTTCCGAAAGTCAATTTTTGTGGAGCCGGTGAAACCGGAAGTTGTATTTTTACGGCATTAGAAAATAAGGTCCATTAAATAAAATTAAAAAATTGCAATTATCCCTTTCCATTTTTATTTGTTTCTAACAAAACGATAAAAATGGGGGTTATTATTTATTATAGCATTTTCAAACGCTATTTTTTCGAAAACTAGCCAAGATAGGAGGGAGTGTAGTAGGGTAGAAACTTTTTTTTGAAAATATTCAGGGTCATTTTATTTAAAATAGAGAAGTTGGTAGCATTTCAAGTTAAACCAGAAGTGCCACATAATAACTTAAATATTAGAAATAAACATCCTCTCCAGCCATACATCCCACTATAATTTTAAAATCTTATGACATTTCTGAAGAAAAAGACAGACTTGCTAGTAATTTTGTGGGCACTTGGTATAAAGGAAAATAATACTTACAAAATTCATCTTTTTACCTTTTTTATAAAAATTGTTTCTGTATCCTTATAAGTGCTAGAAATATTGGAATATTTAGCTCTGTGATAGAATAGATTTACCATATGCATATATTACAAAATTACCAGACTTTTATTGAATTACCAGTCAGCGAATGTCAAATCTGATTTCAAACATGTATTTACAATATACATATTGACGTTTATTTCTTTATAACAATTATCAAAAACAGATATAGCTAGAAAATAAAATTAACAATTAGCCAAGCAATGATATTTCATTATAAATCTCAAATTGCTGTCTATGTACGCTTTAATCGACAAATTTATAAAAAAATAATTATTTTTTTTATTATCGCGCTTTAGAATTATGCTAGATTTCTTTAAATTTAAAATTGTAATATTATTATTTAATGCAATAATTATTCATAATTTATACTTCCGAATAATAAGGAAATTTAATGGTACATTTCATCTGAATAATTTTTGAATTTAGGTGTAAATTAATTTCTTTGCGTAAATACAAAGAATTGCTTTGGAGCTTGGGAAACTAAACAGATAAACATTAAAGATTACCTAAAAGAAAATACTGTATAATAGTCACAACTTACAACATCAGTACCACAGTTCCAATTAAAGAGTGCCAAGATATAAAATATACAGAGTGATTCTCTCATCTGGTTTTATGTTTAAAGTATGTCTAAATCATAGAATCATGTATTTTTTACTTTAAAAAACTGGGAGAACTCTGAGATTTTTTAAAATTTATGACCTAATGTCACCTATAACAGATTGATTCGTTATAAAAGGTACATTTATTACTTGTAAAAAGTGGAATGGTGGTGAGTTGATTGATTTTAGGGTTTTCTAAAACTACCTCAGCTTTAAGCCAAGGTAACCAAGTAATATTAAAATGAACTAATATTCAGGCTATACAATTATCTTTTTGTAATTACATAAAACCACTTTCTCTTAGTTTATGTTTTCTAAAGACGTTTTCATTGCTTAACACTAGATACCAGATTTTATCAAATGGATGTTGGCAGATTTTTGATTTGTACACATATATGTTTGCTTTTGCACGCGTTTGGTCTGGAAGTTATATAAAATATATTACATTCACAAAGGATTTTATAAATACCATTCTTTGTATTTTCGTTTATATTATATGGTTTTGATTTTGGTACTTGAAATCCAATAGTGTTTTGTGTTTTGGTCACAGTTCAAATGTTAAATTTATTACCTATTTGTCAATTTTTTTAAAAACCTACACATACAAATAGATACTTAAATTTGACCTTAAAATATCCTATAATTGATAAAAAAAGGCAGTTTTAAATAGTTTTGGTGATAGAATAAAAATAATTTGTTCTAATCAAAATACTAACAGGAAAATATATTTTTTTAAAGATATTTATTTTTAAAATATCTTTCATATTAAAAATAGTTGTTTTCTGAAATTTGAACAACCAAATTTAGGACAAAATTAAAACAAACTTATTTTAAATTATTATTTATGACACATCTAGTTTTTTTTCAAAGAAAATTCAACAAATTAAATCTTAATTAACAAATCATAACTTTATATTATAAATATAAAATACAAATAATGTTATTTATAAAATATTTAAAATATAATATATATATATATATATATATATATATATATATATATATATATATATATATATATATATATATATATATATATATATATATATATCGATGAGACTTCCTGACCACTAGCCAAACGCATTAAGGGGTTCGTCTACTCGTCGCGCTCCAAAAAAACGGCATTTTCACTATATTTTGGTCAAGCTTCTATCAAAGTTATTATTAAAAAAAGATGTTGGGGTTAATAAACACACTCTTGAACTGCTAGGAAAATTTATTTTTTATAATTTTAGACATTTTGTATAAATAATAGTTATACAAAATGTCTAAAATGGTAAAAAAGGTAATGATAACGCATTAAAAAGTAGACATGTGAGTTCCGTTGTCCATATCTCTGGAACGAATCATCTGAAATTAAAAAAATTAGTGGCGCTAGATTGGCTATATCAGTGGGTTCGATTTAACCTACAATCATTAAATTTTACATGTAATAAACAAAATGGCGGAACATTTTAGAAAAAAAAATTAAAAGGGGTTTTTTCTTGTGGTTTTTGCTTTAAAAAAATTAGTAAAAATTAAAATTTTGAGATAAACTCATACATCTAAGCGTTATCTAGTTAAAGTTTTGATGAGAATCGGTTCAGTAGTCTTAAAGAATCGGACAACGTAAGGTCGAAAAACATAGTTTCGAGATAAACGCGTTTAAAGTCTTTTTTATCGAAAAACTGAAAAAAAATCTTACCAATATTTAATCGTCGATACCCGCACCATACAAAATTCCTTCTGCTTCTTTCAGGATTTGACTTTTATCTAATTTATCTTCTTTTTATTCTTCCTTCTTTAGAAGCCTCTGATGATTGGCGGTTTGCTAAAGCTATGCGAGCTTTGTCGTGTGTGGCGCGCTCGGATAATAAAATTCATAAATTTTTAGAGAATGTTGAAAAATAGAAAAAAAAGATTTTTAAAAAATGACCGCATTTTACAATAAAAATTCTATCAACATGCATTTGATAATGATCACAGAATAAACAGGAATGCTTTTGGTATTTAAGCAGAAAAACTTAAAAAAAAACTAAAATAATACATGTAGGCTTAGTTTGTATTTTGAAAATGGTGACCAACTTGTAATCGAAACGTTAATGGGTGTTTTGATTTTTAACAAGTTTTTTTATTTTTTGTTGTAGCCGTCATCTGCAAGTTTAAAAGGGTCAGTCAACGTTTTGAGTGCACGAGTCTATACCCTGGGATTTGGACCGAAACGGTACCTTTTTTTAAGTCTGGCGAGAAACCCAAAAATGTTTTATCAAAAAACGTAGTTTAGTTATACACATTTTACCTACCTTTATGGTACAGAGGAAACATTAAAACGATTTTATGATATCCCTTTTTATCGCGTCCTTAACCAGTGGAAAAAGCAATGCTGGCACTAAAAAAATTTCCCACGAAAAAATTGTATAGAGCTTGTCAAAAATATAGGGACGAAACAGGGTAATACCAGATATTAAATATTACTAACTAATTAAGCCTTTGATCTTTTCAGATGACAGGTGGATGACAGCGTCAGAAAAATCCAGCCCGAAGGTATCGGTTTGGCCGTGATCTGCTAACAAAACCATCCAAGACTCAATTTTCTGAAAGACTAAAGATATATGAAAGACTTTGGATATGTTGAAGACTAGTGAACTTTGACATAAAAATGAATTACCATATGCATCCAGAATTGCTTATATTTCATTATTCTAATATTCATATTTAACATTATTACTGAAATGAAGAGTATACATTTTAAAAACAGTCGGATATCTTGAAATATGATTTAGGATTTAGCGCAGTTACTGACAGATTACGATAGTATTTAACTATACACCCTATATAAGCAGGTACTACTTAAAAATGGACACTCTTACATTATGGTTATATTTTAATTGTAAAATATGGCATTATCACATGAGAATTTATATTGTGTTGAAAACAATGACGTTGCGAAAGTTTTAAAATTTTTCCTCAAACTTATGACGTCCGTAAATGGTATTTTATTAGCAATTGTTATTAAAGTTACTAGGTACGTATGGTACGTATTTAATGTAATATGATCACGAAAAAAATAATTACTGTATAATGTTTAAAAACGTTTAAAAATCAGTATATTTTATAATCATTCTTTCAAGAATTCTCTATTACTTTAGGGTGTTTTTACATCTTGAAAGTGTTCTTCCGTCAAATTTTTCTTTTGCCCCAATTTTTCTGTCTGTGCACGCGTACTTTGTGATTTTAAACAATTGCCAGTGGCGGATTTACCGGTATGCTAAGTACGCTGTAGCGTAGGGCGCCATATAGCTTGTGGGCCCCACCACCGGGGCCCTCCTTACATTTCAAGAATATACTCCAAATTCCAAATTTATGTTTTTATTTATTTATATTTTATATCCGTACTACCTAGTTTTTTACTGTTATATTTTTTTTGTTGTACCTTTAGTAGCTTATGTTTTTGTAGTTTTGAAAAATCTTACTTTAATATTAGCCAAATTGGTTATTTTTGTTTTTGTATTTTTGAGTTTTTATTTGTTTGTTTGTCTAAAATGTTTGTATTTTATTTATTTTTTTAATTATTAATGTACTTGGAGTTACTTTTAAGTTATTTGATTACGAGTTAAAGTGTTTCGGTTTTGATCTCAGATATATTTTTCCTATTTACTTAATATTTTTAATTTTGTTTTGTTTTAATTTTGTTTTAATTTATTAATAAATTCTAAAATGAAAATATTTGTTTAATTTTGTCCTTTGTACTTAAAACAAATTTGGGTAGTTGGTAGTAATACAGGGTGTCCGGTAAGTTCGGAGTAAACTTTTGGGAGCTTATAGGGGATGTCAAAATAAGTCTAGTGTTTCATATAACTTTTTCCCTACAGCGCCTCCTAACGGCGATACAGGGTCGCAAAGATTTTCTCGACAATTTACATTCTTGGTTTTAACTTTTAAACCACTTTGTATAATTCAATAAAATTTTGGGATTTTCTTAAGAGTTTTAAGGAAGTTAGAAACGGACTGGCTCTCACACAAAGGGGCGAAATTTTTGACAGGTGTCCTTCAGTTGCAACGAAAATATGATTTTTAGATACTCTCAAGATTTTACCAAAAAAGGTACTCTTCATTTGTTTTGATTAAATCAACCGTTTTCGAGAAAATTTAACTTTTATTAGTTTCTAATTTCAGTATTCGATAGACGTGGTGGAGAGGGTGCCCAAAGAAACGCAATAATTCCCGAAGTAGAGAAACGTGTTTTGGAAAAAATTGAGGAAGAATCCGTCTAACAGTATTCGAAAGCCAGCAACACAAACTGGCGAAACAAAATGGGTGGTTCATGAAACCATAAAAAAACAACTGCTTCATCCGTATCACGTTCAAAAGGTACATGCTATGTCGCCAGAAGATTACCCAGAAAGACTCGACTATGCCAACTGGTTTTTGCAGTGACAGGAAAAATAATAACTTTTTGGGCATAACTTTGTTTACGAATGAAGCAGGTTTTACCTGAGATGGAATAATCAATTCTTATAATTTACATATCTGGGCAGAAGAGAATCCCCGTGCCATTATTCAAACAAAACACCAGCAAAGGTATCTGCGTTAGGAGGCGCTGTAGAGAAAAAGTTAAATGAAACACTAGACTTATTTTGACATCCCTTCCTATAAGCTCCCGAAAGTTTGCCCCGAACTTACCGGACACCCTGTATATTAACAAAATATAAATAAAAAGTAGGAGGTAGAGGCGAGGGGCCTAAAAAATTATAAAGCGTATAGGGCACCATAAACCGTAAGTTCGCCACTGACAATTGCTGCAATTTTTCCTTTATACGAGAAATATAGGGCAAGCGCTATTTTTTGCAGCTATTTTGGTGATTATTTTAGTGGTTTTTCAGGTACCTATAATAGAATATTTTGACACTATACAATTAACTTAACCTAAAAGAGCGCCAAGCGTTAGTTTAAGAAAATTGATTAATAACAACTTAAAAATTCAATTGTACATTTATTTTATACTTAAAAATTTAACAAAATACTTAAATAAATTGTTTACAAATTTCAGTAGGTTGGGAAACCTTATTGCCAAAATAAATTAAAGCAATAAATTTCAAGCGGAAAGT
Source organism: Listronotus oregonensis (assembly GCA_019359885.1). Taxonomy (NCBI): domain Eukaryota; kingdom Metazoa; phylum Arthropoda; class Insecta; order Coleoptera; family Curculionidae; genus Listronotus; species Listronotus oregonensis. The sequence continues at coordinate 156,681 of JAHBCN010000643.1, forward strand.
TTTTTAATAAAGTTGCATGCAAGAAAAACTGCAGCAAGAAAATTTTCACACAAGAAATCTTTCAAACTGTAAAAACATCCTAAGAAAAAATATCTTTTTTCGGTTTACTTAAGATAATTATTTAAACATTATTATACAAGGTGTTTTAAATACGATTCTTACTTGTTGTTCTAAAGATATTTAAGAAAACAATTATTTTGGAAAATTGTTTCTATTTTTTGCTGACTTTCTTTAGAAAATATTTAAAAACAAATGGCACATTTACATTGCCACTTTTCCCCTATATATGATGGTGCTTCTAAATTTGCCGGCCTACGTTTCATATCTAGACCATCATTATCAACTATATTTTTCCTTATAAGTATCATATTGAATTTTTGGAGTTTTTGACAGCCCATATCTCAAAAGACGAAAATCTCACAGAATTTTGTTCAAGCTAGTGGTGAGAATAGAATTTGAAACATCTGGTATATAATCAAAAACTGATAATCAATTACAATGGATAACCCTTCTTGGTCATTAATAATTGCTTTTCATGTAAATATGTAAAAAAACAGTACCCATAATAAAATATATTTTTAAGAATTAGTTCCACAAACATATTTTTGTAGTTAACCCTTAAGGCAGTGTTTTGTTCAATATAAAAATGCTTAACTTATTTTTAATAAACTATACCGCATATTTATAATCAAAAAAAAGAAGGTAAAAGACCTAATTTACTAAGTCCTAATATAACTACTGTTTTGTAGCTCTAAATCTTTTTGGCTAAGCTTTGGTTACATACATAACTTTTATGATAATGAAAATTGCAATTAGTATTACTTTCCTACTATTAGGGATTAGTATGCCACATAATATCACAAGCTGCATTAAAAATAAAACAATTTTTGTTTTATTTTTAATTGGTCCCTACTTGTTTATATTTGTTGTTTTGCTAAATACTACTAAGTGGCTATCTTTAGTATTGGTAAGACTTAATACATCTTTTAATATTAAAAAACTTTTTTTTTAAATTGCTTTATTTCTGGTTTAGAAAAGCTCCTTGGGAAATTCAGCGAGAAAACCCTTATTTTGCCTATAGTTAAAAATTCAATTAAGGAAAAATTGGCGATTCGAAAAAATATAAAAATAATTCAAATTTGTTAAAAATTAGCTCGAAAACATTTTACTTTTCAAAAAAAATTAACCGTTAAAGTCTAATAATCTTTTTAACTTTAAAAATGTAACCATTTATTTTGAACAACTTTTACCCATTTATGTTAGTTGAAGCTTTCTTACATTTTTTTATACAGACCAGGTTTTAATCCTTTTGTTTCCTTAAAATATACAAAAGTTTAAAAATATTTTTATACTAATGATGTAAACAACCAGCTAGTTATGATTGTATTAACTGTTGTTAAACTTCCTTTTACTCACACTCAAACACTCCTATTATATACGTTCGTTTTCGGTTTTTGGCTCAATACTTTAAAAATTAGAAAAGTTCTTACCAATTTTTAGGCTTTTACGTCTCGTTTAAGCGCCCTCATAAAAATGTTTTATTACTACTTTTTTGTATTTTAAAGGACCTTTTTAACGATATTTTCTAATTGAGTACGTAAAATAAAAATATTTCACTTTTTAATTATAAAAAAAAACTTTTTTATTAAATTTTTCTTTACGTACGATACAAAAATTAATCGAATATCCATCCAGACGGCTTGTGGAAAGTAAAATGTTTGCTTACCGCAAACATTTGATAAAAAAGAATGGCAAACTTCCGTTTGGGCCTTCGAAAAGTTAACTTTGAAAAAGACAAAGTACATAGAGATCGAACGCTGTTAGAATAACACCGATACGTCACGGTTTTATACGGGTTTGCCATATGAGACCGTGACGTATCGGTGTCTTTCTTACAGCGTTCGATCTCTACTTGGTAAGAAAAAAAAGAGCTTTTATAGAAACTTTCCACCATGTCGGTTTTTTACTTTGGAGTATTTAAATTTGCCCGTTGAAAGAATTTTAGGACTTTTTGTTAATGTTTAGATTATATCCTGTGGTTTAGACCCAGACGATGAAATTACCCATGGTACATAGGTACTGACATTATGGGTATCTGATGAAGGCCCGAGTTATGTAATTAAAACGTAGGTTAAAACTCGGATGAAGCCAGAGATTTAATAAAGGCGGATAGAAAAAGCACTACCGCTAGTAGGAAGGTATTATTTTAAAAAGAAAAGAAGGCGTTTTAGCACGAAAGTTTTAAATTTATTACTTATTAGGGATTTGGTATCGACTGAGATTACCGTGGAGCGAGCTTCGAAACCTACGATAAGCTGTAAGTATGGTAATGTAGCAAAAAAACTTAATATATAGACTAAAAACTATTTTAATATATCGGTAATGTAACCTCCAATAAAAATCATCCTCGTCATTATATTTGGGACCCTATAGTTTAAATGTCCATGATATTAAATCAACGGTTAGTTTTAGTCTTACAGTCCATTTTGAGAGGCCTCAAACTTCCCAGTTCGTTCCCGTATCCCTATATAAAGTGTTTAGACTACCCAAGAGATTTTTTTCCTCTTCCAAATCTCTAAAAGTTAAAGTTCTGTATTAATCAACTACCTCTTATCACACTTAAGACTCCCACGTTATGTTAGTACTTAGGCTTTAGGGCTTCGTGGACTATTCCAGGATTGTTACTGTGCCATACTCTATTTAGAGTGTAGGCGCCCTCTCGCTCATATCTGTCTTGCCTACTAACTGCTTTTTACACAGATATGCAGGACCACCTGCTTAACGTGCCTTCCGAAGCACATGTGAGAGGGTTTACTAGGCAGAAATACTACACAGTGGTTTGCCATGCCTTCCGTGAGGTGACGAGCTATGAAAAAGTCCAATGGACAATGCGGGAATCGAATTCGGGCCTCCACAGTGAAAGGCTGGTACGCTGCCACTACACCAGCTCGGCCCTGGCTTTAAGGCTTTGTTGACTATTTCAAAATAAAAAACACAAAATGTTTATTTGGAGGTGGGTTTACAGGGGTTAACAAGTATCTCCGAACTGAATTTAATTAATAAGAAATCAAAATCAAAATTTACATGAAATATTCACAGAAAAATATAACAAGCAATATTTTTCTTTTCTTAACGTATATCATATTTCTCATATAAGCAAACCGATTTGCAAATATTACATTTCCGTTAGACTACTTTATATTTTCTTGAAATCTTTTGAAAACGTATTATTATGTTTATGTATTTACTGTAGACACTTTTGCAAAAAATATTTGTAAATATCGTAAACTGCATTTTCAAGGCACACTTTATTGTAAGACGCGCGGAAAATTTCTAGTTGTAATTTCAAGAATCCATAATTCCATCCTTGATATTCCGTTATTTCTTTTTAACATGTTTGATAAGCTAAATCGTTAAATAAGAAACTAACTAGTATGCATGTCTAGAAATGAAAAAACTGTACAGGATGTAACTGCCTTTGAATAATAAATTACAGAGACAAAATTTTACGTTATCACAGATCATCAGTCTTACTTGATTAACTGATGTTTAAAATTATTTATCGTATAGGCACACCATTGGCGTAGCCCTGATATGGATACATGCATATGTTTATTTATTGAGAAAGTTATACATAAAATGTAATATTCTTTTGTTATTAGGAAATGTATTTACCTCTAAACTAAGGGCTGTTTTACGTATACGAGAATAACTGGCGTAGCTAGGATTTTCAAACTTTTTCATCTAAAAAGTAAGACATGGGACCCACACTAAATAAATACGGATGCAGGGCCGAACTTAGGACCTCTGGGGCCCCGGGCGAATTCGTTAATGGGCCTCCACCCCCAGTAACGTTTATACAAACAATTTAATATTATAACAATATAATACATTTTGCATATAAAACATTTAAATTGAATTAAATGATTCAAAAAATTGGAACATAGTAACATGTTATAGAATACTTTTTTCTACGAAAAGATCATTACAAACAACCCCCTAATTCCCCTTCTAATTAAAATTGATCTTTACCCTTCTGCGATTCTCTTTATATATGTATTATTAATACATCCTAGAAGTTTGACCAATTTAAAACGCTTAATTTTAAAAAAATTAAAGCTGAATGTGAAAAACCATTTTTTGCAATTTCGTAAAAATTGCCATTTTCTTCAAAATAACTTCTAACTGTAGCTTTTTTGATTTCAAAAATTTTTTGTACTTAGATTTTTCTGTACAAAAAATATTTGGCGAGATATGACCGTTTAAAGCCTATATTTACGAGCGAGCACCATCCCATTTTAAAACTAAGGGATTTAAAAAGATTTAAGGCCCGGTTGCACTCAAAAGTATTTTAAATGGTGACCTTTAAGTTAAGGCTTTTAAAAATTAAAGGGTAACTTAAATTGTGTTCGCTTTCACCATTGATTTTTTATTGCAACTTAACTAAGACTACTTAGAAAGATGGCAACGTTGTATCGTTCTTTTTTTATTTTTGTTACAACGCGAATAATCAAATTAACTCATATTAGATCTTTCCTTTTCTAGCTTGTGTATCATTTAAAATGATAAAGTAATCCGACATGAACCTTTGTAAATAATTAAAACTTTTTTTCATTTTATAGACTTTTATAATACAAAATCAGTAGCTAGTTTGTTTTTTTTGTTAAAAAATTAAAAACAATAGGGAAAAAAAAGATAAAGGGGCCCTTTTTTTTACGGCCATGGAAAGGGAATAATTATTGTCAATATGAAATATAAACACAAATACATCTTTAAAAAAAATTTTTTTATTATTTTATGAACAATTTAAATATTCCTAATTTAAATAAATACTTCAAATTTAAAAGCTAATACAAACTTGTCATGTTAAACTAAAGTTCATCTTTTCAATTAGCTAGCACTTTGTTGTTAATTGAACTTTTAAAAAATTTAAATTCCATCTCGTCAAAACAGTTCTTTTTAAAAAAAAACGAAATCAAAAAAATAAAAAAGGTAAATAAATCTCAAAATTGCTATAAGTAATAAAAATTAATGTTTCTACATTTTTTGGAAATCTAATTTACATCGCATTTATAATATCACAATTCAAAAACCATTTTAAAATTCGTTTTTACATAATTTTATTAAATTAATTATTTAAACCAAACAAACGAAAATAAATAAACAAGAAACAAAATATTTGTCAAATGTCAACTTCAAATTACTTAAAGGGATCATTAAGTACAGAAAATCCTACACTTAAAGTTAAGGGACTATTAAGGACCAATTTCAGCTGGTGCAAGAAACATTTAAAGCTAAGGGGAGTTAATGCTTAAACAACTTAGTTTGAAAAGTGTTGGTGCAAACTTTAAATCACATAGCCTTAAACTCTTAAAATACGCTACAAAATCATTTTTGAAAAAACTTTCTATCATTAAAACTAAAGTGAGCTATGTTTAGAAAACCAATATTTTTTTTTCGAAAAATTCGAATAGCCCACTTCGGAGCATAATCTGCGTAATATTCTATATAACTGGTATACTTTATATTCTTGCCGGTATAATTTTCATATGTAATTTAATTTTTTTCCTATTTATATTTATTATATTGGTTTATAAGAATTGCACTGTTGTAAGGGGTGGTTTTTAAAGGATTAAAAATTGGCCAAATAATGACATTGTTAATATTTCAGGGAGTAATATTTTTAATTAATAAATATGTGTCAAGCTGTTAATTTTTTTGGGGTAAATCTTTTTTTTAATTAAGCTATAATAGGGTTTGATATATGAGGATCAAAAAGTAGCAAAATGAAATTAGTACATATTTTAAGCAGCAGCATTCTAAAATTAAATCACCATGATAAATTAATCATTTTTTAGGGTAAATATTTTTTAAATTTTAGCTTTAACATGGGTTCATTTTTTAGGGTTGAAATATTTTTAAATTGTATTTCAAAGCACAAAGCAACTAATCCATTATTATTATTCAACTAATCCAAACCAACTTATACCCATCGTAAGGTTTAAAATGTTATTTTATTTTATAAGTTTTGAAAATTAGGGGTAGTTTTCACCCTTAAAAACAAACGGCGCACATCACCATAAAATAGAATTTGAAGTAGAGGGTTAGAAGCGCCTAATTCCAAACTTTTATGCAAACGATGCAGGAGAAAAAAATTGCGAGGTTTTGCCATTTTTTTAGCTTCATTTTCGGGACTCTAATTATGTATCATCAAATCGTGTTAATTTGTCAAAAACATTTTTTTTGTAAATCTTATAAGGGATGGTTATTTAAGGGTTCAGTTATTGTAGTTAATATATATATATATATATATATATATATATAT